>CAKNYM010051850.1:103062-113609 GCA_932195095.1 Andricus curvator | reverse complement strand
CACGTGTTTGGCTCTCGCGCTCATCTTTGGCTCGCGCACTTATCTTTGGCTCGCAAACTCATCTTCGGTTTAATCACACGTGTTTAGCTCGCGCTCTCATCTTTGCACTCTACTTTTTACAACAGCATGTTAAGTTCTAATGCTGTTTTAAATTTGTATGGACAAAACTTCCGAAAACTGGAGAAACTAGTGAAAAGTGAAGAGTGAAGAGTCTAAAGTTAAAAGGACTTGGTGAAAACGTGTTGGAAGTTGGTTCTGCTCCTTCTATCCGGATAAAAGCAATCTTTGACGAAAACAATCTTCGAAGTCAGATTCACAGTCAGATTCAGAGTCACCGTCTACTAAACTCGGCCCCGCTCTTAGTAGAAAATATCGCTCGTCGGATGGAACTTCTCCAATAATCTCATCTTCTCCGATTATTATCAGAATTCGAAAGCGAGCCCGCAATTATCGTTCGGGGGTGAAATTGCCACCCTTTTGGGTCCGAGTGGAGTTGATCGAGTTTACCGAGATGGTATTACGTCTTGTATGTTGGTACGAATAGTTGGGTTGGATGTGGAGGAGTTCGACTGGCTGGCTGCAGTCACGTGCTCAAAACTTTATACCGAATTCAAAATGAGGGCTTCGATATTAAAGGAAGATTCGAGGGGGTGGGGCGCATCCAACCTATACCCCTATTGCATCCACTGGGTGTTCAATATTTCACCGAATATATGGGCAGATGAAAAGAAACTGCCGGATGTAAATATTTTAATTCCATGCATACTTCCGGTCAAAAATAGGACCAGGCGAAGGAATTTTTCCAATTGGGCGAAAAGATATTCCCAAAAGGGAACCTTTCAAAGTTTATTTTAACTTTTGGGTAGAGGGAGAAATTATTGGTTGTAAAATTTGGTATTGTAATTTTTAATTAACAAAATTATTTAATTTTCAACAAACTCGGTGAACTTTTAATAGAATACTTGAATTTTCAACAAAGAAGATTAATTTTTAATTATTGAAATTTAATTAATTAATTGAAAGAAGATGAATTTTTAACAAAATACATGAATTTTCAACGAGGTAGTTGAAATTTAAACCAAAAAAGATCAATTTTCCACCAAAAATATAACAGTTAAATTTTCAGTGAAAAATTAGTTTTCAACTAAAAAAAATATAATTTTCAACAAAAAAGATGAATCTTCAACTGGAATTATGAATTTCAACTAAACTAGTTAAATTCGCAATTAAATAAATTTTTAACCAAAAAAGAAGGATTTTAAATCAACAAAATTAACTTTTTAACAAAAGAGATGAATTTTCAACTAAAATGAAAAATCTTTAACCAAAAATAACTAGAAAGGATTAGTTTTTAAATAGGTAAACTTTTAATTAAATCTTTAAATTTTTAACCAAGAAGATTAATTTTCTACCGACAAATACGAATTTTTAACCAAGTAATTAAACTTTTTACTAAAAAAGATACATTTTCCACTAAAAAGGGAATAGTTAAATTTTCAATTAAAAAATAATTTCCAATCAAAGAAAAATAATTTTTAACAAAAATGATGAATCTTCAACTGCAATAATAATTTTCAATTGTACTATTTAAATTTTCAGTTAAAAAGTAAATTTTCAACCAAAAAACGATTTTTCAACAAAAAAGATAAATTTTCAATTAAAATGAAGAATCTTCAATCCAAAAATGACTTAAAAGGATTATTTCTGATCAAAATTGTTGAATTTCAACTAAAAAAGGTAAATTTTGTAGCAAAAATGAAATGATTAACTTTTCAGTTAAAAAGTGAATTTTCAACAGAGAAGTCGAATTTTTAACTGAAAAAGATAACTTTTCAACCAAAAAGTTAAATCTTCAAATAAGAAAGACACATTTTCCACCAAAAATGGAATGGCTTTCAGTTAAAAAATTACTTTTTAACAAAGAAGTCGAATTTTCAACTAAAAACGATAAATTATCAACCAGACAGTTAAATCTTTAACTAAAAAAGATAAATTTTCTACTAAAAATGAAATGGCTAACTTTCCAACTAAAAAAGATAAATTTTTCACCAAAAATGAAGTAGCTGACTTTTCAGTTAAAAAGTTACTTTGCAACAAATAAGTCGAATTCTCAACTAAAAAAGGTAAATTTTCAAACAAACAGTTAAATTTTCAACTAAAAAAGATAAATTTTCGACCAAAAATGAAATGGCCAACTTTTCAGTTAAAAAATTACTTTTCAATGAAGAAGACGAATTTTCGAATGAAATAGATCAATTTTCAACAACAACAACAAATTTTCAACATTATAGTTTAATTTTGAACCAATTAGATGAGTTTTTAACTAAAATGAAAAATCTTCCACAAAAAATATTTGATATTTCAATCAAAACGGATTTTTATTCTAAGTAAAACATAGTTAAAGTCTACCAAAAAAGACGAATTTTCAACCAAATACATGAATTTTAATCCAAATAATTTAATTTTAAACTAAAAAGGATCATTTTTCAACCAAAAATTGAATAGTTAAATTTTCAGTTTAAAAAATTAATTTTCAACCTAAAAAACGAATTGTCAACAAAATAGTTCAACAAATAATCCAGCTTTCAACCAAAAACAAGAATTTTCAACTAAGAAAAACAAATTTTTGCCAACAATAAAACAGTTAAATTTTAAGAACAAGAAATAAATTTTTCACCAACAAAATTAATTTTTCACTAAACCATTTTGTACTAAAATCAAGAATGTTCAACCAGAAAAATGAATTTTTAACATTCAACTTTAACCAAGTAGTTGAATTTATAAATAAAAAAGATGAATTTTCAACAAAAAAACCAAACAAATTTTCAACAATATTGTTTAATTTTTAACCCAAAATAACGGATTTTCAATTTCAAAAATTATTTTTTTAGAAAAAATAAATTAATTTTTATCGAAGTAGTTAATTTTGAATCAAAGAGATGATTCTTCAATTAAAATGATGCATCTTAAACCAAAAAATGAATTTTTAACAAAGTAGTTCAACTTTTAACAAACATTAATTTTCTACAAAAAAAACAGTAAATTTTTAACGAAACACATGAATTTTCAACTAAAAAACTTTAATATAAATAAAAAAATGGAACATTCAAATTTTCAGCTTCAAAAATAATTTGTAACAAAAAAGAAACGTATTTTTAACCAAAAAGATGAATTTGGAAGCAAAGAAGATAGATTTTCCAAAAAAAAAGATGAATTTTTACAAAATATGTGAATGATCAACCAAATAATTGAATTTTCAATTTAAAAAGACAAGTTTGCAATTTAAAATAAAATAATTGAATTTTCAGTTTAAAAAATTAATTTTCAACTTAAAAAATGAATTTGCAACGAAATAGTTCAAATTTTTATCAAATATATTAAATTAATTAATTTAACTTAATGTAATTTTAAACAAAACAAGAAAAAAGAATTTTTAAGCAAGGAGATTAATTTTAAAGTAAGCCAGAGGAATTTCAGATAAAGAAATTAATTTTTAGCACAAAAATATATTTTTCACCAAACTCTTTTGTACTATAAGCAAGAATCTTCAACCAGAAAAATGAATTTTTAACAAAGCAGTTGAGCTTTCAACAAAGTGGTTGAATTTATAAATAAAAAATATCAATTTTCAAAACAAAAAATTAAAATAAAACGAATTTTCAACAATATACCATAGATTAATTTTTAACCCAAAATAACGGATTTTCAATTTAAAAAATTATTTCTTTAGAAACAAAAACTAATTTTTATCGAAGTAGTTAAATTTTGAGCAGAAGAGATGATTCTTCAACTAAAACGATGCATTTTAAACCAAAAAATGAATTTTGAACAAAGTGGTTCAACTTTTAACCAAGATTAATTTTCTACAAAAAAAAAAAATAATAATAATAATTTTTTAACGAAATGTATGAATTTTCAAATGAAAAACTTTAACTTAAATTAAAAAATATAACATTCAAATTTTCAGTTTCAAAAAATATTTTTTAAGAAAAATGAAATGTATTTTTAACCAAAAAGATGAATTTGGAAGCAAAGAAGATAAATTTTCCAAAAAAAAGATGAATTTTTACAAAATATGTGAATGATCAACCAAATAATTGAATTTTCAATTTAAAAGGACAAATTTGCAATTTAAAATACAATAATTGAATTTTCAGTTTAAAAAATTAATTTTCAACTTAAAAAATTTATTTGTAACAAAATAGTTCAAATTTTTATCAAATTAATTAAATTAATTAATTTAACTGAATTTCATTAAAAAAAAAGAATTTTCAAGCAAGGAGATTAATTTTAAAGCAAGCCAGAGTAATTTCCAGCAAAGAAAAACAAATTTTCATCAAAAATAAAACAGTTAAATTTTCAGATAAAGAAACTAATTTTCATTTAAAAAAAATATTTTTCACTAACTCTTTTGTACTATAATCAAGAATCTTCAACCAGAAAAATAAATTTTTAACAAAGTAGTTGAACTTTCAACAAAGTGGTTGAATTTATAAATAAAAAATATCAATTTTCAAAACAAAAAATTAAAATAAAACTAATTTTCAACAATATAGATTAATTTTTAACCCAAAATTACGGATTTTCAATTTAAAAAATTCTTTTTTTAGAAACAAAAACTAATTTTTATCGAAGTAGTTAATTTTGAACCAAAGAGATGATTCTTCAACCAAAATGATGCATCTTAAACCAAAAAATGAATTTTGAAAAAAGTGGTTCAACTTTTAATCAAGATTAATTTTTTACCAAAAAAAAAAATTTCAACGAAATCTATGAATGTTCAAATAAAAAAGTTGATTATAAATTAAAAAATGGAACATTCAAATTTTCAGTTTCAAAAAATAATTTTTAACAAAAAAGAAACGTATTTTCAACCAAAAAGATTAATTTTGAAGCAAAGAAATTTTCTATAAAAAAAGACGAATTTTTAACAAAATATGTGAATGATCAACCAAATAGTTGAATTTTCAACTTAAAAAGACAAATTTACAATTTAAAATACAATAATTGAATTTTTAGTTAAAAAAATTAATTTTCAATTTAAAAAAATGTATTTTCAACAAAATAGTTCAAATTTTCATAAAATAAATTTAATTTAATTTTAAACAAAACATTTTTTCAAGCAAGGAGATTAATTTTCTACGAAAACAGATGAATTTCCAACAAAGGAACACAAATTTTGATAAAAAATGGAATAGTTAAATTTTTAGATGAAGAAATTAATTTTTAACAAAAAAAAAATATTTTTCACCAAACTATTTCGTACTACAATCGAGAATCTTCAACCAGAAAAATACATTTTTAACAAATTCGTTCAAGTTTTAACCAACATTTTAATTTACAAATAAAATTGATCAATTTCCCAAAAAAAAATAAAATAAAAAGAATTTTCAACAATATAGTTTATTTGATGTTGGAAGGCCAGCGTTATTTAAAAATTCCTTTCAACCTCTGGTTTTTATTACACATTTAAATTTTTTTAACGATATTGAAATTTGTGTAGGGTCTACAAGAGGAAGCGAAATAAAAAAATAAAAAGATGCTGGTGGTACAAGCGTATAGAATATATATAGATTATAGTCGATTCGTATGCCAAAGAAAAGCTACGTGACTGGATTTCAATTGACAGACATGGAAAAACCACAAAAAAAAACCACAATTCACAAAAATCGGTAAAATCCGCTGGAGCCTTGACAAATACAAATACGCGATGGGAAATTTTTTGTACTGCTTTTATCATAGTTTATCTATCCAATAATATTTTTTTTATATCTAGTAAAATTTTTTATTTTTAAGTTTTTCAATCCAAGAATTTTTTAATTTAAATAGTTTTTCGGTAAATAAACGGGAAATTTTACAGATTTTTCAAGGAATCTGTATTATCATCAGAGAATAACAGAAATTTTTAACGTCTTTTCAGACTAGATGGATATATGAATTAAAAATTATTTTATTTTTTTTCTGAAAAAAGATCTTCTCGTTCGCTTCGCTGGGAATCGAACCACGGAACTTCCGATTGCCGGTCGGGTGCTTTCCCATTAGGCTACTAGAGAGATCGAGAGAAGAAACTTTTTTCAGACAATTTTAGATTTTTTTTCAGACGCATTATTTTGCAAGGTGGTACATATCAAATTTTTCAAGGTATCTGTATTATCATCAGAGAATAGCCGACATTTTTAACGTCTTTTCAGACTAGATGGAAATATGAATTAAAAATTATTTTAATTATTTTTTTTTTCTGAAAAAAGATCTTCTCCTTTGCTCCGCTGGGAATCGAACCACAGAACAGCGGAGCGAAAGGAGATCTTTTTTCAGAAAAAAAAATAATTAAAATAATTTTAGAGATGTCAATATTACGAAAATTATATTCAAAATCGAAGGAGTCGAATGTTTTAAATGTTTCTTTATTAAATTCTAAACTTGAGAGCTTTAATTTTTTCAAATTAGACACATTTTTAAGTAGGAGATTTTTTTTTAAACTTGAATTTCCTGAATATTTTATTCATTTCTTATTTATAGGCTTTCATATATATAAATCTTTTTTGCAGTTTTTAATTACAGGGAACCCTTCACTTCCAAATTAAATTATTTTTAAAAAATTAGACAACTTTTTTATTTGAATTTCGAATAATAATTTACAGGACTCGAAATTTTGTAAATGTTTCCTTAAAAATGAAATAGCTAAATTTGCAGTTAAAAAATTATTTCAAAAAAAATTATTTTCAACAAAAATTATGAATCTGCAAATGAATTGATAAATTTTCAACTAAAATAGTTGAATTTTTAGTTAAAAAATAAAGTTTAAACTAAAAAAAAAAAATTATTCAACACAAAAGTTAATTTTTCGACCAAATAGATGACTTTTCAACTAAAATGAAGAAACTTCATAAAAAATGTCTTAAAGGATACTTTTTTACAAATTTATTAAACTTTAAATCGAATGATTGAATTTTCTACCGAAAAAGATGAATTTTCAACCAAAAACATGAATTTTCAACAAAATACATGAATTTCCAACGAAGTAGTTGAATTTTCAACTGGAAAAGATAATTTTTTAATTATATAGTTGAATTTTTAACTGAAAAATATAAATTTTCCACCAAAAATATAATGGTTACAGTTGCAACAAACAAAAACGAATTTAAAAAAAATAGTTTGATTTTCAAGCAAATAGAAAAATGCAATAGTTGATATTTCAACTAAAAGAAACTTTTATTTTAAATAAAAAAAACAGTTCAAGTCAATCAAGCAAGATAAATTTTCAACAAATTTTCAACCAAAATCATGAATTTTTTACCAAGAAGATTAATTTTCTACCGTAAAAGATGAATTTTCAACCAAATAAATCAATTTTCAACCAAAAAGTTGAATTTTCAACTAAAAAATATAACTTTTTAACACAAAATGGAATTATTACATTTTCAATAAAAAAATTAATTTTCGACAAAAAAACTAATTGTTAACGACAGAATTAATTTTTTCCAAAGAGATGAGTTTACAACTAAAATTATGCACCTCCTTTCAACCAAGAAGATTAATTTTTTACCAAAAAAGACAATTTTTTAAAGAAATACATGAATTGTTAAACAAATAGATTGACTTCAAACTGAAGAAGCCAAATTTACAATTTAAAAAATGGAATAGTTAAATGTTTAGCTAAAAAAATTAATTTTTACAAAAAAAAAGGAATTTTCAACTAAAAAGATAACATTTCAAGCAAATTTTTAACAAAATATTCGACAAAAATTTAGTAAAATTTTCAGTAGAAAAAAATTAGTTTTCAATAAAAAAAAACTAATTTTCAATCAAAGAAATGAATTTTCAACCAAAAAGATTAATTTTCTACCAAAAAAGAATAATTTTTGAACAAATACATGAATTTTGAACCAAATATTTCATTTTTTCATGGAATGTCCAACGAAATAGTTGAATCTTCAAACAAACAGGTTAATTTTCTACAAAAAAAGATAAATTTTCAACCAAATAGTTGAATTTTCAATTCAAAAAGATAAATTTACAATCTAAAATGGAATAGTTAAATTTTATTCATTTTTTATTCAAAGATTTTTAATTTTTCTTTATGAAATTGTAAACTTGAGAACTTCAATTTTTTTTAAATAAAACAAATTTTTAAGTCCAGATTAAAAATTTATATTTTTGAGTTAAAAATGTGACTATTTAGTTGTAAATTTATCTTTTTTAGTTAAAAAATTCATGTATTTGGTTAAAAATTCGTCCTTTTTGGTAGAAAATCAATCTTATTGGTTAAACACATTCTTTTGGTTAAAAGATCAACTATTTGGTTGAGTTTTGAATTCTTTTGTTGAAAATTATTTTTTTTTGAAGATTCATCATATTAGTTGAAAATTCATCATTTAGTTGAAAATTGAACTATTTTGTGGAAAATTTGTTTTTTGTTTGGTTGAGAATTTTTTTTTATTAAAATGTAATTATTCCATTTATGGTTGAAAATTAATATTTTAAATAAAAAATTGATATTTTCTAGTTGCAAATTCTACTATTTTGTTCAAAATTAATATATATTTTTTTTGAAAATCCGCCTTTTTTTGGTGGAAAATTAAATTTTTTGGTTGACAATAAACGTTCTTGTAGTACAATCATATTCTTCGTTAAAAATTCAACTATTTTTTTAGAAGAATCATTTTTTAGTTAAAAATTAAACTATTTATTTTAAAATTTAACTATTTAATAGAAAATGAACTTTTTTTGTAAAAAAAATCATATTTAGCTTCAAAAATCACAAATTTGGTTGAAAATTCGTCTTTTTGGTAGAAAATTAATCTTTCTGGTAGAAAATTCATTTGATTGATTAAAAATTCAACTATTTGAATAGAAATTCATCTTTTTGGTTGAAAATTCAACTATATGGTTTAAAGTTAAAATATTTATATGAAAATTAAACTATTTCGTTAAAAAGTAAATTTTTTGTTCAAAAATCATATTTTCGGATTGAAAATTAAACTTCTTGGTTGAAAGTTGTACTAATTTTTTAAAACTGCATTTTTTATATTCACGTCTTTGGTTGAAGATTTAACTTTTTATCGAAAATTCGTTTTTTTCCATTATTAAACATTTTTGTTGTTGAAACCTTAACTTTTCAATTTTTGGTTAGAAAATTAATCTCGTTTGTTAAAAATTGATCTTTTTGGTTGAAGATTCAACTTTTTGGTTAAAAATTAAAATTTTTACGTGAAAATTGTACTATTTGGTAAAAGATTAACTTTTTTGTTCAAAAATCTGGGAATCGATCCAAAAGAGATCTTTTTTCAGAAAAAAAAATTATTTAAAATAATTTTTCTTTCAAGCTCCATCTAGTCTGAAAAGACGTTAAATATTTTCTGTTAATCTTTAATGATAATAGAGATTCCTTGAAAAATGTGATTTGTACTATCTAGCAAAATAATGCGTGTATTTCTGAAAAAAAGTTTCTTCTCTCGATCTCTCTAGTAGCTTAATAGAAAAGCACCTGACCGGAAATCAGTAGTTCTGTGGTTCGATTTCTAGCGAAGCGAACAGAGAAGATCTTTTTTCAGAAAAAAAAATTAATTAAAAATTTTTTTAATTCATAGCTCCATCTAGTCTGAAAAGACGTTACCAATTTATGTTATTCTCTAATGATAATACAGATTCCTTTAAAAATTTTATTTGTAACATCTAGCATAATAATGCGTATATTTTCTGAAATAACGTTTCTTCTCTCAATATCTCTAGTAGCTTAATGTGTAAAGAAGTTCTGTGGTTCGAATCCCAGCGGAGAGAAAGGAGATCTTTTTTCAGAAAAAAAAAATTAATTAAAAAAAATGTTTAATTCATAGCTCTATCTAGTCTGAAAAGACGATACAAATTTATGTTATTCGCTCATGAGTTTATTCATTAGTTTCTCCTATTGATCTCTCTAGTAGCTTAATGGGAAAAGCACCTGACTGGAAATCAGAAGTTCTGTGGTTCGAATCCCAGCGGAGCGAAAGGAGAAGATCTTTTTTCAGAAAAAAAAATTAATAAAAAAAAATATTTAATTTTGTTAAAAAGACAACCTTTTTCGTTGAAATTGCTCTTTTTGAGTTTAAAATTTCACTATTTTGTTGGTCTAAAATTAGCTTCTTCTATCGAAAATTCATATTTTAGTGCTGAGAATTCAACTGAAATCTTTTTTGGATGAAAATTCAAATATTTTTTCAAAAAATTGTTTTTTAGGTTACAATTTTCATCTATTTTGCTAGAAATTAATTTTTTTGTTTGTTAAAAATACAACTGTTTGTTTGAAAATAAGCAATCTCTTTTGGTTGAATTAAACTCTTTTTTTATTTTAAATTAAATTAAGAATCTATCTTTTTTGTTGAAAACTCGTTTTTTTTTTGTTAAAAATTAATTCTCTTAACAGAAAATATAGATAGTTCGGTTGAAAAGTCATCATTTTAGTTCCAAACTCCTTTCGCTCCGCTGGGAATCGAACGAAAGGAGAAGATCTTTTTTCAGAAAAAAAAAAAATTATTTAAAATAATTTTTCTTTCAAGCTCCATCTAGTC
>CAKNYM010051850.1:92928-103052 GCA_932195095.1 Andricus curvator | reverse complement strand
AGAGATTCCTTGAAAAATGTGATTTGTACTATCTAGCAAAATAATGCATGTATTTCTGAAAAAAAGTTTCTTCTCTCGATCTCTCTAGTAGCTTAATAGAAAAGCACCTGACCGGAAATCAGTAGTTCTGTGGTTCGATTCCCAACGGAGCGAAAGGAGAAGATCTTCTTTCAGAAAAAAAAATTATTTCAAATCATTTTTCTTTCAAGCTCTATCTAGTCTGAAAAGACGTTAAATATTTTCTGTTGGTCTTTAATGATAATATAGATTCCTTGAAAAATTTGATTTGTACCATCTAGCAAAATAATGCGTGTATTTCTGAAAAAAGTTTCTTCTCTCGATCTCTCTAGTAGCTTAATTTTTTTTCAGAAAAATAAAATGGTTTCAAATATTTTTTCTTTCAAGATCCATCTAGTCTGAAAAGACGTTAAATATTTTCTGTTAATCTTTAATGATAATACAGATTCCTTGAATTATGATATTAATAAGAAAATGTTAATCTCTTAATTTGATAATATGAAAGAGCTACAGACATTCCTCTAATAATTGAAGAAGAATATGAACAAATTTTTCTTAGAGTATTACATTTTCTAGAGAATTCAGAACCTCTCTTATTAAATTAATTAAATTTTATACTATTTTCGCACCGATTTTCCTTAGAAATTTCGCTTATGAAATTTTTAATAAGGAGATTGAAAAAAAATGTTTGGGTAAGACGTAAATATTTTAATATGCAGATTACCTTATAATATTAATTCATGGGAATAAAAAGGTGGAGAATATTGCTCGATACGTGAAAGTATTTTAGACACGACATTCCGTCCCTAGGGAGTATAAGAATATTATATATTATACATATACATGTATATCCAGTGAGTAATCACAAATTCCTGGAATTTTTTCACGACGCTATCTCTCTTAATAATTTTCCTATATTTATCAAGGGACTGCAATATGGATTATTGAAAATCAGGGCGAGCAGAGCTCATCTTTTTATAACTCTTCGTTTACCCGCAATGATAAAAGATTTAATCTTTTTTCTGATTTTCAAAGACAAGAATTTTAATCTTGTATCATTTTTAACAAAGAATCTTTGATAAACTTAATAAAATTAGTCTAAATAAAAATTTTATAAATTAATTTATTTATAATAATAACACTTACAATCGAAATGAATTTAAATTATCTAAAAATCTCTTGATATAAAAGACTCAAAATTGACATTTTTTAAATCAGGAATTCTATATCTTCAATATCATTGAATACTTTTTTACCCAAAAAGATGAATTTTCACTTCAAAGGGACGAATTTTCAACAGAATAATTACATTTTCAAAAAATTAGTGGAATTTTCTACTTGCAAAAATAAATTTTCAGAATTCTCAACGAAAAATATAATAATAGGCATTTAAAAAAAAACGACTCTTCAAGAAAGTAGTTTAATCTTCAACCAAGGAATTGAATTTTTAACAAAATAATTAAATTTTTAACCGATAGTTGAATTTTTAGCCTACAAAGATGAATTCTCAACCAATAAGGCGAATTTTTAACCAACAGGATTAATTTTCTACAAAAAAAAAAGAATTTTCAAAAAAATACATGAATTTTCAAACAAATAGTTGATTTTCTGACTATAAAAAATGAATTTTCAATCAAATATGAAAATGTTGAATTTTCAGTGCAAAATGAAAAACTTAAATTATCAATAAAAAATAAAGAAGTTAAATTTCCAGTACAAAATAAATATATTTTTAGTAGAAAATGAAATGTTTTCAAGTAGATTAATTTTGTATCAAAAAAGACGAATTTACAACAAAATACATGAATTTTCAACCAAATTGTTGAATCTTTAACAACTGCAAAATTTTCAAAAATAAAAATTAATTTTCTACCAAAAAAGACAAATTATTAACAAAATAAATCAAGTTTAAAACCAATATTTGAATTTTCAACTAATAAAGATAATTTTTAAACCAAAAGTGAAAAAAAAATTTTAGTAAGAAAATTCATTAAAAAAAAAACTAATTTTCATTTAAAGAGATGAATTTTTTAATGAAATTAATGAATTTACAACCAAAAAAGGAATTTTTAAGACAGTAGTTCAACTTTTAACCAAGTAGTTAAATTTTCAATCAAAAAGATTAATTTTCTACCAAAAAAGAAGAATTTTCAAAAAACACACGGCTTTTAGTACAAATAGTTGAATTTTAACTAAAAAAGATACATTTTCAACAAAAACTAAAAAAGTTAAATTTTCAGCCCAAAAAACTAATTAAAAAAAATTTGTATCCAGGGAGATCAATTTTTTAACTAAAATAATGAATCTACAACATGAAAATGAATTTGTACAAGTTAGTTAAATTTTTAACCAAGTAGTTGAATTTTTAATCCCGAAGATTAACTTTGTACCAAAAAAGACGAATTTACAAAAAAAAATACATAAATTTTCAACCAAATTGTTGAATTCTCAATAATTTCGAATTTTCAAGCAAGAAAATTAATTTTCTACCCAAAAAGACCTATTTTTAATAAAACACATGCATTTTAAAGCAAATACTGGAATTTTCAATTAAAAAGATACATTTTTAACAAAAAATGAAAAAGTTAAATTTTCAGTGAAAAAAATTAATTTAAAGAAAATTTCAACCAAAGAGATTACATTTCTACTAAAAATAATTAATCTATAATCAAAAAATGGAATTTTAAACAAAGTAGTTCAACTTCTAACCAAAAAAGACAAAATTTCAACCAAAAAGACGAGTTTTTTACAAAAGAGTTGAATTTTTAACCTGCAAATATTAATTTTCTAACAAAAAAACAAATTTTCTAAAAATAGTTGAATTTTCAACCAAAAAGATGAATTTTCAACAAGCAAAGACAAATTTTTAACATAAAAAATTTTTTTGTCAAGAAAGAAAAAAAGTTCATCCAAACTGTTGAACTTTCAAGCTCAACGACGATTTTTCTGTAAAACAGTTGAATTTCTAACTCGAAAATATGAATTTTTAACAAAAAAGTTCTTTTTTAACCAAATGACGAGGAAATTGAAAATAAAAAAGATAAATTTTTAATAAAAAATAGAAAAGTTACATTTTCAGTTAAAAAAATAAATTAAAAAAAAAAATAATTTTCAACAAAATCGTTAAATTTTCAACCAAAGAGATTTCAAAAAAAATTTTTTTTAACACAGTGGTTCCAATTAGTTAAATTTTCAATTAAAAACAAAATAAATTTTCTACCAAAAATTGAATAGTTAAATTTCTAGTTATAAAAATTAATATTGGAAAAAAAAATTCAACAAAAGAGTTGAATTATCAACAAAAAAGAGGCTTGTCTTAGAAACTGATTCACTCTGGGAAAAATTAATCTAAAAAGATTTTTAAAAACGGTTAGGAGGCCTCTTTAATTCCACGTAGATTGAGCTCGACCGAACTCTGTTCCGTTTTTGACCAATTTTTTATTTTCAAATTCGACTCTCTGTAGGCTTTAAGGAAGTCAATGGAAAAAATTGAAATTTTGCTTAGATATAGTCTGAAATTTCCTTTTTAAATGAGACGAAAGCGCATTCTAAAATATTTACTGGTTTTTGAATTATCATAAAAAATGTGGAAGCATGCACAAGACCAAAATCGGTGGGTCGAGCAGCAGTCGAGCATGGGAAAAGGCTGCTCGACTGCAGCTCGACCGAACGATTTTGGTTTTGTGCATGCTTCCTCATTTATTATGATAATTCGAGAACCAGTAAATATTTTAGAATGCTCTTGTTCTCATTTTAAAAAGAAAATTTCAGACCTCAACTTATCCAAGTTTCAATTTTTCCATTCACTTCCCTAAAGCACGCACAGAGAGAAAATTGAGAATAAAGAATAGAGGTTAACTGTAGTCTGAAGTCTCCTTTTTAAACTGAGACCAAAAACAAAATAAAAGATTTACTGGTTCCCGAATTATCATAAAAAATTTGGAAGCATGCACTCGAAGAAAATCGGTCGGTCAAGCTGCAGTCGAGCATGGGAAAAGGCTGCTCGACTGCATCTCGACCGACCGATTTTGGTCTTGTGCATGCTTCCACATTTTTTCTGATAATTCGAGAAACAGTAAATATTTTAGAATGCTCTTGGTCTCATTTTAAACAGAAGATTTCAGACCTCAACTTAGCCAAGTTTCAATTTTTCCATTCACTTCCCTAAAGCACGCACAGAGAGGAAATTGAGAATAAAGAATAGAGCTTAATTGTAGTCTGAAGTCTCCTTTTTAAAATGAGACCAAAAACATAATAAAAGATTCACTGGTTCCCGAATTATCATAAAAAATGTGGAAGCATGCACTTGACGAAAATCGGTCGGTCGAGCAGCAGTCAAGCATGGGAAACCGCTGCTCGACTGCTGCCCGACCGACCGATTTCCCCCTGGGCCAGCCTCCAACTTTTTTTTGATAATTGGAGAACCAGTAGATATTTTATTGTGTTTCTGGTCTCATTTTAAAAAGGAAACTTCAGACTATAATTAAGTGAAATTTCAATTCTTTCCATTCAATTCCCTAAGGCACACAGAGAATCGAATTTGAAAATAGGAAATTGGAAATTTTTAAACAAAATAATTCAATTTTAAACTAAAAAAAATAAATTTACAAAACAAAAATATAATATTTCAATTTGCAGTTAGAAAAGTAAATTTGAAAAAAGAACGAGTTTTCAGCAAAATAAATTAATTTTCAACTAAAAATATAAATTTTCAAGCGAAAATTGAATAGTTATATCTTCAGTTAAAAAAAAATTAATTTTCAACTAAAAAGAAACGAATTTTCAACCAAATAAATTATTTTTTAATCGCTATGATGAATTTTCAACCAAAAATATGAAATTTTGATCAAATAGTGGATTTTTCAATCCAAAAAGATAAATTTTCTATCAACAAAAAACAACGAATTTTCAACTAAACAGTTTTTTTTCAATGAAAGAAATTAATTCTTAACAAGAAATAGAATAGTTAAATTTTCTACTAAACAGATAATTTTTCAACGAAAAAGATTACATTCCTATCAAAAAAAAGTAAATTGTCCACAAAAAATGTAATAGTTAAAGTGAATTTTCAACTAAAATGATGAATCTTCAATTTAAAAAAATTTAATTTTCAATGCATTTCAAACTAAAAAGATGAATTTTCTATCAAAAATAAAGTAGGATAATTTTCAGTCAGTAAAATAAATTTCCAAACACAAAACAAAAGAATTTTCAACCAAAGAAATTAATTTTTAACCAAAAAGATGAAATTTCAACTAATGAGAGTACTCTTTTTTTTAAAAAAAGGGATTTTCAAAAAATAGTTAAATTTTCACCGAAAACAGATCAATTTTCAACTAAAAATAGAATAGTTAGAATTTCAGTAGAAAAAATTAATTTTCAAGAAAATTAAAGTAAATTTTCAACGAAATAGTATAATTTTCAACCAAGAAGATTCAATTTCTGTCGGAAAAGATACATTTTCGACAAAAAATGGAAGTTATATTTCCAGTTAAAAAAATGAATTCTAAATAAGAAAAATCTCATTTTCAACCAAAAAGATGAATTTTCAAATCTTCAACCAATATGATTAATTTTTAACAAAGGACATGAATTTTCAATAAATACAGGAATTTTAAACCAGATATTTGAATTTTCAACTTAGGAAGATAAATTTTGAACCAAACATGTACGAGTTAAAAAGAAACAGGAATCCATATGCAGTACACATATGCAGTAAACTCTCACCAAGCGCCTTTTCTCACCAAGTGCCTTTTCTCACCAAATGCCTTTACTCACCAACTGCCTATTATTACAATGGGACTTTTATCACAAAGTGCCTTTTCTCAACAAGTACCTCTCCTGTCGATAATTTGCGCAAAAAAAAAAAAAAAATCTAAAATGACTAGAGACTAGACCAGTAACTAAAGGGATTTTTTATTTCTGATAATTATAACTAAAAAATTCTTGGAAATTAAAAAAGAAACAGGAATCCATATGCAGTATATATATGCAGTAGTCTCTCACCAAGCGCCTTTTTCCCCCAAGCGCTTTTTCTCACCAAGTGCCTTTTCTCACCAAATGCCTTTACTCACCAAATGCCTTTACTCACCAAGTCCTTAAATAAAATTAAATTCTAAAATATTTTCCACTGTTTTCCCAATAAAAAGGATCACTTCAAAGTTTAGTAACTTTTTCTACTGCACATTTTTTTTCTTAATTCTATAGATTTTTATCTAATTCAAACATTCCTATTTTCTTTTAGAATTCTGGTGGGCTATCTCGTTATCTTTCCAAATCCGTAGGAAAATATGCAACAAGTTAAAATTAACAAAGTGGCAACGACTTGTTTGAAAATATAAAAAGTCTAATTTTCGAAAAAATACAGACTTGTATTTTTTGCTAATTTTTTGGTAAATTTGTCCTCCTATAATAAATCGGAAAAAATCATATGATTTATTGCCACCTTGTCTTAAATTTGACAAAATTATCTCGAAGACAGACTTGGGAATATAAGCGAGGAGTATTTTTTTCTAACAGCCTTTATTTTCCCCGCAAAATATTAATTCTTTCGAGAGATGAATGATCGCTTTCCCTTGGGAAATTTTTCACTCTTTTTCACGAGTTTACTTCTTGGCTTAGGGGAATTTTAAGAAAACATACGTTTTAGATGAGATCTTCTGGATAGTTAGTCCAGATCAAAATTCAAGCAAACAGGGAAGATGAGGGTCCGCAATCTTAACGTTTTTCCGAATGGGCTCTGAGGCAAAGGAGATTCTGGCATTTGGCCAAATCGCACCTCAGGGAAAGAGAAAAACACCAGGAAATGCTGGAAAATTGTGGAAAAGCAAGAGAGAGAGAGAGAGAGAGAGTACTCGAGGTTTCTCCTAAGATCGTTTATACTATGCTTTCTTTAAGGGGTAAATAAAATAAATAGATAACATGAACACCCTTAACGAGCAAAAAAAATTTGGACTTTCCTCTGCGGTCAGGATTTTTTACTTTTCTCCTCAATTAATGGATTTCCGGGGTATTAATTTTCTCTCTCTATCACAGTGAATACCAAAAATATTTCCTCATCCTGTAGTTAGACAAAAATATTCTGTGAACTCTAGTGTTCAAACAAATGTCTAGTGGTTAACCCCTCGCACAGTGGGACGAATAAATAAATAGGCAAGTATCTTAACTTACAGTGAGAAAAAAAAGATTTTTTATAAACCTCGTCAAGAATTCTTTTTCATTCTTCTGATATCTTTTTAATTCTGTGAACTCTAGTGTTCAAAAAAATATATAGTGGTTAACCCCTCGCACAGTGGGACGAATAAATAAATAGACAAGTATCTTAATTTACAGTGGGAAAAAAACTTTTTTTATAAACCTCGTCAATTATTTAAATAGCAAACTTAAAACAAAAAATTCCTGAATTTTTGGTCTATTCAAATTCTAAAAAAAAAACCCTGACAATTCCTGGGTTTTCCAGGTATCTCTAGATTTTTTCGGATATAATTTTTCATTATAAGGACACATTTAGGTTTGAAGAATAGAATTTTTTTTAGAATTTTCAACCAAAAATATAAATTTTTTGAAGCAAAATTTAAGTTTCTACCAAATTGTTGAATTTTGAAGCCCGAAGGATTAATTTACTATATAATAGTACAATTTTTATCCCAAAATTATAAATCGTCAGCTAAAATGACACATCTTTAACCAAAAAAAAAATGTATTTAAAAAAAAAGTTGTTTAACTTCAAACCAAGTAGTTGAATTTTTAACCAAAAGGGATGAATTTTCAAACAATAAGATTAATTTTCTACCAAAAAAGACGAATTTCCAACAAAATAGCCAAATTGTCAACTACGCAACTAAAATTCAACCCAAAAGTTGATTCTTGAACTTATCTATATTATATATCTTTTATCTATACCATAAATTAATTTAATTGTTATAAAAAAAGTAATAAATAAATAGGCAAGTACTTTAATTTACGGTGAAAAAAAAAATTTCCTTAAACTGCTTCAGGAATTCACCCTGAATTCTTTTTAATTCTCCTCGCACAGTGGGACGAAACGCATTAATTTCGTTCAAAAAGATCTACAGCCTACAATTCGGTTCGATTTGCAAATTCTTTCTTTTTTAATTAAAGGAAATTAAATTTGGAAACCTGTGGGATAAGCGATTTTGGGATTATCTTTTATTTATTTATTCTATTTCAAATCAAAATTTGAGAAAAATTAAATAAATAGGCAAGTATCTTAATTTATAGTGAGGTTTTTTTTAAAGCTCGTCAAGAATTTAGCTTGAATTCTTTTCATTCTTTTGAATTTTGTGAAGTCTAGTGTACAAAAAATGGCTAGTGGTTAAACTCTCACACAGTGGGACGAAAAGAATTATTCCCATTAAAAAAGTTCTGCAGCCTACAATTTCAGTTCGATTTGCAATTTTTTTTTTAAGGGAATTCAATTTTGAAAACCTATGAGATACGCGATTTTGGAATTATCTTTAATTCATTTATTTTGTTTAAAATCAAATTTATAGAAAAATTTAATAAATAAATAGACAAGTATCTTAATTTACAGCGAGAATTTTTTTTTTATAAACCTCGTCAAGAATTCTTTTTCATTCTTTAGAATTATTTTGAATTCTGTGAACTCTAGTGTACAAAAAAATGGCTAGTAGTTAACCTCTCGCACAGTGGGACGAAAAGAATTATTCCCATTCAAAAAATCCTGCAGTCTACAATTTCGGTTCGACTTGCAATTTTTTTTATACAAAGGGAATTAAATTTTAAAAACCTGTGAGATACGCAATTTCATAATTTTCTTTCGTTTATTTATTTTATTTGAAATCAAAATTTGGGAAAAATTTAATAAATAAATAGGCAAGATTAATGAGAAATTTTTTTTTAAACCTCGTCAAGAATTTACCTTAAATTCTTTTTCATTCTTTTGAATTATTTTGAATTCTGTGAATTCTAGTCTACAAAAAAAGGTATAGTAGTAAACCCCTTGTACAGTGTGACGAAACGCATTACTTTCATTCAAAAGATCTGCAGCCTAAAATTTCGAAAAAAAACATTTGTATAAACCTCGTCAAGAATTCTTTTTCATTCTTCTGAATTTTTTTGAATTCTGTGAACTCTAGTGTTCGAAAAAATATCTAGTGGTTAATCCCTCGCACAGTGGGACGAATAAATAAATAGGCAAGTATCTAAATTTACAGTGGGGGAAAAAAACATTTTTTATAAACCTCGTCAAGAATTCTTTTTCATTCTTCTGAATTGTTTTGAATTCTGTGAACTCTAGCGTTCAAACAAATGTCTAGTGGTTAACCCCTCGCACAGTGGGACGAATAAATAAATAGGCAAGTATCTTAATTTACAGCGAGAAAAAAAAACATTTTTTATAAACCTCGTCAAGAATTCTTTTCCATTCTTCTGAGTTCTTTTGAATTCTGTGAACTCTAGTGTACATAAAAATGTCTAGTGGTTAACCCCTCGCTTTCAGATTTAAGTCAATGGGTGGCTCAGTGGTAATAAAAAATACGATTTTTCAAACTCTCAGCAGCCGCTTAAAAATCGAAGAGAGGAAGAAGTGCTTTTAAGACCCTTTTCTGTTTTATCGCCCTGAAGTTACGTGGATTCAGAGTGGACGAGGTCAGGGCAGGGGGCGTTTTCGCGCGATAAAATAAAAAAAACGGACTTTGTCACTTACCTCCTGAGAGTCGCCAATCGGTGCTCTTGAGCCAGAATATAACCATGAAGGGTGTCGATCAGGACGGATTCCGTTTCCAGCAACTCCTCCATATCAACCAAGGCCGTATAAAGCTCCCCATTCCCGGAGCTCAAGAGGGCCATCACAGTGGCTCCGATGAGCAACAGAGATATCCGAACCATTCTGCTCGTCCTGGGAAAGATCCGATTGCAGGATCTGCGGCAGAACAAACAAAAATCTCTCGATATTTCACAATTTTATTTACAGAAATAAACCTCCCTATTCCCCTGCGTTTCCCCTTTTTCAAGTTCCCCTTTTCCCCTGAGTTTCCCCTTTTTCGTATTCCCTTTTCCCCTGCGTTTCCCCTTTTTCAAATTCCCCTTTTCCCTGCGTTTCCACTTTTATAAATTCCCCTTTT
>CAKNYM010051850.1:58964-84008 GCA_932195095.1 Andricus curvator | reverse complement strand
TGAGAATATTGCAAATATTGAGAATATTGCAAATATTGAGAATATTGCAAAGATTGTGAATATTTTAAATATTGAGAATATTTTTCAAACTTTAAAGAAACGGTAAAATATCAAAAGACAATACTAAATAATCGTTATTTAAGGAAAAAGAAAAAACGTTACGTTTGAAGTTTCTTTCTGCAAATTTATAGCAATCGATTGGACACCATATATGTCATTTAAAATTATTTAATTGCAATGTTCTCCATATTTGTAACCCTAGGTCGAAAAAGAACAACTTTTTGACTGCAAATAAAAATTGAACAGTTGAGAAAAAATTGATCACGGTCATTGAAAATAAAAGATTCAAACTCTTAAAGATAAAAATTTTTTCATTTGAAGTTGTGAAAACTGAACCGCAAATCAAAACACTCAAAAGTGGAATACTTTTGAATTTTAAACTTTTAAAATTAAAGTTAAAAAAATGTTAATTTGTTTGATAATGTATCACATCAAAAAATTCATCCTTGTAGCCTTATTTTGTATTATTCTAAAAACCGAGTCATTTGAAGCACTTTAAGGCTCTTGTGTCCCTGAAAAAAATCCAGTTTATTCGGGATGATGCAATAGCTTCTACAGCAAAAAACGTTGCTGACAATGTTCAATTTTTTTTCGGCTAACCAAAAGAAAAACAGTTCTTTTTAATCAAATTAATGCATCGGTACCATATTGCATTTTTAACAAAATACTTGAATTTTCAACCAAAAAAGATTATTTTTCTAGCAAAAGAAATTAGGTTTCTACCAAAAAAGATGAATTTTTGATAAACCAGTTAATTTTTTGAAAAAACAAAAGGACTTTTTAACAAAACAGTGCCAATTAAAAAAAAAAATATTATTAACCCAATAGTTTCATTCACAACCAAATAATTCAATTTCCAAGCAAAATATTGAATTTTCATTCTTTAAAGATGAATTTCCAACAAGATAGTTTAATTTCAAACAAAAAAGATGACTTTTTAAAAAAATAGATGAATTTTGAAAAATCAAAAATTAATTATCAACCAAATAGTTGAATTTACAACCAAATAGTTTAACTTTCAAGCAAAACGATGAATTTTTATAATGGTCGAATTATTAAATAAAAAGATTAGACCTTAACGAAAAACGGTTGAATTTTCAACAAATCAGTTGAATCTTCAATCCATGAGAAAGTTAAAAAAATAGTTAAATTTTCGGCCAAAAAAGATGACGATTTAACAAAATAGTCGACTTTTTCACAAATTGATTAGGTTCTTAACAAAATTGTTGAATTTTCAACTGAAATGATAAATCTTCAATAAAAAAATTAAACTTTTAACCAAGTAGTTGCATTTGCAATAATAAAATATTAGTTCTCAGCAAAAAATATAATGGTTGATATTTCAACCAAAAAGCAAATTTAATTTTTAATCACAAACAATAGAATTTCAAAAAAAAGATAAATTCTCAAAAAAATGTAATAGTTGATATTTCAACCAAAAAATATTTTAATTTTAAGTAAAAAACAGTGGCATTTTTTCAAAGGACGAATTTTCGACAAAAAAAGTTAGATTCTCAACCAAAACAGATTAATTTTGAACCAATAATTTGTATTTTTAACCGAAAAAGGTCAAATTTGTACTAAAAGTTTTCTACAAAACAGCTGAATTTCAACCCGAAAATATGAACTTTTAAGGTAAAAGTTTATTTTTGACCAATTATTAGAATTTTGAACTAAAAAGATCACTTTGCAACCAAAAAAATTTTAAAGGAAAAATAAGAATTTTCGAGTAATATTATAAATTTTCTACCAAAAAGTCGATTTTTAACAAAATAGATGAATTTTTCACGAAATAGTTGAATTTTGAACTAAAAAATCATTTTTCAGGCTAAAATAAAATAAATAAATTTTCAGTTGAAAAAATTAATCTGATGAATTCTCAACTAAAATGAGGAATCTTCAAATGGAATAGATGAATTTTAAATAAAAAAGATGAATTTTCAACTAAAATGATTTTCAACTGAAATGATGAATGAAGTGGAATAATTGAATTTTCAATCAAAAAGAATAATTTTCTACAAAAAGACGATTTTTTAACAAAATACTTGAATTTTCAAAGAAATAGTTGAATTTTCAACAAAATAGATGAATTTTTAACTAAAAACGATTAGTTTTGAACCGAAAATGAAATGAATTTTTTTTCCATTTTTTGTTGAAAATTGATATATTTTATTGGAAAATTCAACTAGGTATTTGGATGAAAATTTATCTTTTTTAGTTAAAAATTCAATGATAATTTAACTATTCAATTTTTCATAAAGAATTCCCCTTTTTGTGCTTGAAAATTCATGTCTGGTTGAAAATTCGTTTTTTTTCCGGTTGAAAATTATTTTTTTTTTATCGAAAATTGAAATAGAGAGCAAAAATAATTTAATTAAAACAATACTAAAATTGCGACCATTCAAGTGGAATAACTGAATTTTCCATAAAAAATATTAATTTTCTACAAAAATACGATTTTTTAACAAAATGCTTGAATTTTCAAAGAAATAGTTGAATTTTCAACCAAATAGTTGAATTTTTAACTAAAAACGATAATTTTTCAACCAAAAATGGAATAGTTAAATTTTCCGTTAAAAAGTTAATTTTCAAACAAACAAGCAAAAACTAATTTTCAACAAAATGGTTAAATCTTCAATCATTGAAATGAATAATAGCTGAATTTTTTACCTAAAAGTGATTATTTTGCACTCAACAAATGAAAAAGTTAAATTTGCAGTTACGAAAATTTTATTTTGCAACTAAAAAAATCAAATTTAAACCAAATAATAGAATTTTTAATCAAAAGAGATGAATTTTATTATCTTGGAACTCAAATTTTTCCTACAATTTTTTGAAAATCCTACAAAAGTAAAAAATTACCATAAAATCATCCAGCTTCTTTTTTGGAAATTTTGGAAATCATATTAAATATTATTTTTAAATTAATTTTTAAAACAAAAAATTTTAACTCTACATATTGTTTTGAAAGTTTTGAAATTTTTTCACGTTTTAAATTAATTTGGAATCTTTTCAAAACTTCTAAATATATTTGAAAGCTACTCGATTATTTTCCAAATTAATAATCGTTCAATTGTCATTTATTATTTAAAATTTTTTTATAATCTTTCTAAATATTCTCTTTAGATTAATTTTTCAAAATAAAAAATCATTTAAAATTTTTCCAGCAAACTGAAGAAATTTTTTTTATTTTTCCAAATCTTTCCCAGTTTTAAATTAAGTTTAGATCTTCTCAAAAATTGTAAATATCTCTTAAACTAACTCAAATTTTTTACAAATTGATAATTGTTCAATTGTTATTTATACATCAAAATTCAATAGTTTCACTTACATATATGAAATTTTCAAATTTTTTTAAATTTTCAAAAAAATTCGAAATAAAAGTGTAAATCATTTTAAGGATCTTTAAAAGTTTTAAGGAAATAAAGAAGAATTCTTAACTTTACTGGGAAGATTTAAAATGATCTTTTATTTTGAAAAATTAATTTTAACAGAATATTTAAAGAGATTTAAAAAAAAAATTTGAATGATAAATGACAATTGAAAAATTATTAATTTGGAAAATAATCGAGTGAGTTTAAAATATATTTAGAACTTTTGAAAAGATTCCAAAATAATTTAAAACGTGAAAAGATTTCAAAACATTTAAAACACAAAGATTTTTGAAGATTTCGAACACAAAATGTATAAGGTTTTTAGGCATTTTGAAAGGTTTTAAATGAATGAAAAATTTGTATCAAAATTCATAGAGAACCTAACAATAATTTTGTTTTTGAAAAATCAATTTTTTAAAATAATTAATAAGAATTCCAAAATTTGCAAAAAAGAATGTGGATTATTTCAAGGTGGTTTTTTTTTACTTTTGCAGGATTTTCGAAAAATGGCAGAGAAAATTCGAGTTCCAAGATAATAAAATTATTATCAGTTTCCTGGAAAATTTTTAAATGATTTTTTTAAACAAATTTTTAAGAGAATTTTTAAAAAGATTTCAAAACAGATTTTAATGTATAAATTAATGTTTCTAGCTCAAAATTGCTTAACATTATATAATTTTGGAAATTTATAAATTTTTTGATTCATTCTTCAATTCATAGGATTGAAAATGATAGCGTGGATTTTTCTATTTTTTTTTTAATATTTTAACTGTACAATGTATGAAAGTTAAAATTTTTAATTTTGCAGTTTAACGGCTTTTAATTAAGAATTTTGTTGTTGTAAACTAATTTTTTTAATTGAAAATTTAACTATTCCATCTTTGGTTTATTATTTATCTTCTTCAGTTGAAAATTCAGCTATTTGGTTGAAAATTAATTTCATTGGTGGAAAATTTAAATGTTAGGTTGAAAATTGCTTTAAAAATTCAAAATTTGGTTGAAAATTTATTTATTTTGTTAAAAATCAATCTTTTTTGGCAGATAATTAATCTTTTCAGTGGAAAACTCATTTGTTTGATTAAAATTTTTTTTTATTGACAATTTTTTCAACTGTAAACTTCACTATTCCACTTTTTGTCGAAATTTTATCTTTTTTGATGGACGTTTAATCGTCTAGGTTTAAAATTCATCTGTTTGTTTGAAAATTGAACTATTTTATTGAAAACTCATCTATTTTTTGAAAATTTGTCTTTTTTGGTAGAAAGTTAATCTTTTTGATTGAAAATTTAAGTATTTTGTTGAAAATTCGTTATTTAAAAAAAATGGTCTCTTTTTGGTAGAAAATTCAGGTTTTTGTTGGAAAATTGAACAATTTTATTGAAAATTCGTTATTTTTTGAAAATTAATTTTTTAAACTGAAAATTTAACTATTCCATGTTTGGTTTAACATTTACCTTCTTCAGTTGAAAATTCAGCTATTTAGTTAGAAAAAAAAGAATTTTCAACAACAACAAAAAAAGAATTTTCAACCAAACAGATGAATTTTCAGTTAAAATGATAAATCTTTAACAACAAAATAATTTTTTTTTAAACTGATTCAACCTCCAACCAAGCATATCAATCTTAAAAAAAAAAAAAAAAAAGAATTTTCAACAAAATAGTTGAATCTTCAAACACTGAAGATTTGCAAACAAAATAGTCGAATTTTTAAACGAGAAACATTTCAGTTGAATTTTTAACAAAAAGGATGACTTTTGAACAAAATCGTTGAATTTTCAAGTGAAAAAGATCAAGTTTCAACAAAAAATGGAAAAATTAGATTTTCAGTAAAAAAAAAAAAAAAATTAAAAAAGGCATTGAAAAAAAAGTCAAATGTTCAACCAAAAAGATGAATTTTCTACTACAATGATGAATTTTCCAAATTAACGAATTTTCAACACAAAAAAAAAAGATTTCTCAGCCAAGAAGAAAGAAAATTGGAATAGTTCATTTTTCAGTTAATAAAATTATTTTTCAACCAAATAAGAACGAATTTTCAAAAAAAAATGAACCAAAGAAGACAATTTTCAACCAATCAGTTACATTTTTATCCTACAAAGATAAAATTTCTACTAAAATAGATGAATTTTAAACCAAGAAGATTAAAATTCCGTTAAAAAAGATGAAATTTCAACAAAAAATGGAATAGTTACATTTACAGTTGAAAAAATTGTCAATATTAAAAATTTTAATCATACAAATGAATTTTTCACTAAAAAGATTAATTATCTGCCCAAAAAAGATTGATTTTTAACAAAATACATAAATTTTCAACAAAATTTTGAATTTTTAAAGAAATTTTCAACCTAATAGTTAAATTTTCCACCAAAGAAATGAATTTTCAACCAAATAGCTGAATTTTCAACTGCAGAAGATAAATAATAAACCAAACCTGGAATCTTTAAATTTTCAGTTAAAAAAATTAGTTTATAACAAAAAAATTCTTAATTAAAAGCCGTTAAATTGCAAAATTTAAAATTTTAACTTTTATACATTGTACAGTTTAAATATTAAAAAAAAAGAAAAATCCACGCTATCATTTTCAATGATATGAATTGAAGAATGAATCAAAAAATTTATAAATTTTCAAAATTATATAATTTTAAGCAATTTTGAGCTAGAAACATTAATTTATACATTAAAATTTGTTTTGAAATCTTTTTGAATATTCTGTTAAAAAGTTTTAAAAAAATCATTAAAATTTTTTCCAGGAATCTAATAATAATTTTATTATCTTGGAACTCGAATTTCTTCTACTATTTTTTGAAAATCCTGCAAAAGTAAAAAACTACCTTAAAATCATCCACATTTTTTTTTGAAAATTTTGGAAATCTTATTAAATATTTAAAAAAATTGATTTTTCAAAAACAAAATTATTGTTAGGTTCTCTATGAATTTTGATACAAATTTTTTATTAATTTAAAAGCTTTCAAAATGCTTAAAAAGCTTATACATTTTGTGTTCGAAATCTTCAAAAATTTTGTGTTTTAAATAGGTTGCAATTTTTTCACGTTTTAAATTATTTTGGAATCTTTTAAAAACTTCTAAATATATTTTAAACTTACTCCGTTATTTTCCAAATTAATAATTGTTCAATTCTCATTTATCATTAAAAATTTTTTTTATCTCTTTAAATATTCTGTTAAAATTCATTTTTCAAAACAAAAGATCACTTTAAATCTTCCCAGTAAACTTAAGAATTTTTTTTTTTATTTCCTTAAAACTTTTAATGATCCTTAAAACGATTTAAAATTTTATTTCGAATTTTTTTGAAAATTTTCAAAAAAAATTGAAAATTTTGTATATGTAAGTGAAACTATTGAATTTTAATGTATAAATAACAATTGAACAATAATCATTTTGTAAGAAATTTGAGTTAGTTTGAGAAATATTTACAATTTTTAAGAAGATCTGAACTTAATTTAAAACTGGGAAAGATTTCGAAAAATAAAAAAAAAATTTAGATTTTTGAAGATTTCGAAATAAAATTTGAAAGCTTCTCAAGGATCTTTAAAGGTTTAAAAAAAAAAAATAAAAAAAATTTCTTCAGTTTGCTGGAAAAATTTTAAATGAATTTTTATTTTGAAAAATTAATTTAAAGAGAATATTCAAAAAGATTTTAAAAAAATTTGAATAATAAATGACAATTGAACAATTATCAATTTGTAAAATAATCGAGTAGGTTTCAAATATATTTAGAAGTTTTGAAAAGATTCCAAATTAATTCAAATCGTGAAAAAATTTCAAAACGTTCAAAATAAAATGTAGATTTCTGAAGGTGTCAAACACAAAATGTATAAGCTTTTTAAGCATTTGGAAAGGTTTTAAATAAATAAAAAATTTGTATAAAAACTACTGGAAGAACTAACAATAATTTTTTGTTTTAAAAATTAATTTAAAAAGAATATTTAATATGATTTCCAAAATTTCCAAAAAAGAAGCTGGATGATTTTGTGGTAATTTTTTTACTTTTGCAGGATTTTCAAAAAATTGTAGGAAAAATTTGAGTTCCAAGATAATAAAAATATTATTAGATTTCTGGAAAATTTTTAAATGATTTTTTTAAAACAAATTTTTAAGAGAATATTCAGCAAGATTTCAAAACAAATTTTAATGTACAAATTAATGCTTCTAGCTTAAAATTGCTTAAAATGATACCATTTTTAAAATTTGTAAATTTTTTGATTCATTCTTGAATTCACATAGCGTGGATTTCTATTTCTTTTAAAAATATTTTAACTGTACAATGTATAAAAGTTAACATTTAATTAAGAATTTTGTTGTTGTAAACTAATTTTTTTAACTTAAAATTTAACTATTCCATGTTTGGTTTATTATTTATCTTCTTCAATTGAAAAATCAGCTATTTGGTTGAAAATTCACTTCTTTGGTGGAAAATTTAACTATCAGGTTAAAATTCCTTTAAAAATTCAAAATTTCGTTGAAAATTTATGTATTTTGTTTTATTGAAAATTCATCTTTTGTCTTTTTTTAGTAGAAAGTTGATCTTTTGGGTTGAAAATTTAACTATTTTGTTGAAAATTCGTTATTTAAAAAAAACTCCCTCTTTTTGGTAGAAAATTCGTCTTTTGGTTTGAAAATTGAACTAATTTATTGAAAATTCGTTATTTTTTGAAAATGAATTTTTTAAACTGAAAATTTAACTATTCCATGTTTGGTTTAACATTTACCTTCTTCAGTTAAAAATTCAGCTATTTGGTTGAAAATTTCTTTCTTTTGTTCAAACTTTGTTTTTTGTGATAGAATATTGATATTCTTGGTGAATAATGCACCTTTTAATTGAAAATTTAACTATTTTGTTGAAAATTCGTTATTTAAAAAAAACTCCCTCTTTTTGGTAGAACATTCATCTTTTGGGTTGAAAATTTTACTATTTTGTTAAAAATGCGTTATTTTTTAGAAATGAATTTTCTTAACTGAAAATTTAACTTTTTTATGTTTGGTTTAACATTCATCTTCTTGGTGACTAATTTACCGTTTTGGTTAAAAATTCATTTCTTTGGTAGAAAAATTAACAATTTGGTTGAAAATTCCTTTAAAAATCCAAAATTTTGTGGAAAATTCATGTATTTTTCTTTAAATTTTTGTTGTTGTTGTTGAAAATACGTTTCTTTAATTAAAATTTAGTTTCTCTTATTAAAAATTTATTTTTTAAACTGAAGATTTACTATTCCTCTTTTTTAGAAAATTTGACCTTTTTGACAGCCATTTAATCTTCTTGGTTGAGAATTCATCTGTTCAGTTGAAAATTTAATTCTTTTGTTGAAAATTGCTTAAAATGATACTATTTTTAAAATTTGTAAATTTTTTGATTTATTCTTGAATTCACATAGCGTGGATTTCTATTTCTTTTAAAAATATTTTAACTGTACAATGTATAAAAGTTAAAATGTTTAATTTTGCAGTTTAACGGCTTTTAATTAAGAATTTTTTTGTTGTAAACTAATTTTTTTAACTTAAAATTTAAGTATTCCATGTTTGGTTTATTATTTATCTTCTTCAGTTGAAAAATCAGCTAATTGGTTGAAAATTCATTTCTTTGGTGGAAAATTTAATTATTAGGTTGAAAATTCCTTTCAAAATTCAAATTTTTTTTGAAAATTTATGTATTTTGTAAAAAATCAATCTTTTTTGGCAGATAATTAATGTTTTTAGTTGAAATTTGTTTCGAAATCTTGGTGAGATTTCGAAACAAATTTCAATGTATAAATTAATGTTTCTAAATTGAAATTGCTTGAAATATAATTTCGAAATTTTTTTGATTCATGAGAGATTCATGACCAAAGAGACGAATTTTCAAAAATGTAGTTGAATTATTCACACCAAAATATGAATTTTTAAAAAAAGGTAATTTTTGAGAAACCAAAATGCAACCAAAAAGGATGACTGTTCAACAAAAATTTTTGAATTTTGAAGCAAATAATAAAATTTTTAACTAAAAATATAATTGTCAAAAGGAAGTAACTGCAAAAAGATAGAAATATAAATCTCTGACCAATTTTTCATTTTCTCTGACTAATATTCAAATAAATTTTTAACATAGACTATTTTATAAATGGAATAAAACCATTTTGAATTAAAATTAAAAAATTGAAATTAATATCATCGACATTTATTTACAATGCCCCTCATAGAAATTCCCTGACAGGAAAATAAAATTCATTGCAATTAATATGCACAAATAATTAAATCCTTTTGTAAGCATTAACCTATACACTTAAAGACAATTTAATTTAGGCAGTTTAATTTGATAATTAAAAATTGCTGAATGGCTAATATTGTTGGGAACAGGAATAATTTGAGTTTTTCAAATGTATTGAATTTTTCCAAAAACTATTTTCAGGGTGTCCAGCGATTCTTAGGAACGAAATTCAAGGTATTTTCTAGGTTTTCCAGGTCAAGAAGTCAAGTTTTTCCAGGCCTTCTTTTTTTACATTAAATAATAAAATAACCGTTTGTGACACATGTAAAAAAATGAGCCATTTCATTTTTATGAGTCAATAATTTCTAAAGAAGGCAGAACCATAAATAAACAAATTCTTAATTTTTTGCGAACATAAGTCGTCTTTGAAATCCTTGAAATTTTTGCGAATTCGTTTAAATCTCTTGAAGTACTTAAAATCTGTGAAATCTTGAAATTTCTGTGAAATCTTTTGAAATCTTTTAAAATTTTTGTAAAATATTTGAAATCTTTTGAAATTTTTATGAAATCTTTCAAATATTTGTGAAAGCTTTCTTTAATCTTTATTCATAATGTGTCCCCTAAGGGTTTACATGACTTCCATTTCTTACAACACTTCCTTCTACATGTTTTATAAAATCTTATCCTTACTATTTACAGTTATTTACACCTATTTACAGAAAATCTTATATCTATATCCTTATTTCTATTTTTTGACGATAGCGCAATTTGTGACGTGTTAGCGAACGAGTGAGCGAGCGATCGAAAGCGAGAGTGCAAGCGAGAGAGAGAGAACGATAACGCAACTTAATTTACTTATGCTATTACATAACCATTACTTACAAATCTTTACGCTTCTAATTTAAGCGACTTCCGTTTCCTTTTTCTTTCACTTCTCTTGTAACTCCATTTTGCCATTTTTTTCCATCCATTCTTTCATTCTTTCTCATTTGCTCCCCTAGCACCCTCTAACTCCTTCATCCACTCTTCCCCCAAACCATCCTCCCCTAGAATCTTCACCACATTCTCTTGCCAGCTTCCTTTATCTTCCATTCCTCTCCTACATCCTTCCCATACATGCTCCCATGTTTCCTCTTCCCATTCACAGCTTCTGCACTTCCTGTTCTCTTTCTTATCCCAATACATACCTGCCCTTACCTCGTTTCCCAATCTAAAGCTTGCTATTCTGGTCCATCTTTTCTCTCCCCATCCCTTTTCTAAATACTTTGGTACTCCTTCCTTTTTTATCATCTTCTACCATTTATTATATTTTGATTCCTCAATCATCCCCCATCATTCTATTAATTGTCTTTCCCTATCCTTTTGTTCTACTTCTTCATAGTTGACTCCAATCTCGTCTTCTATACCTCTAGCCTTAAAGAACTCCCTCCTTTCTTCTTCCCATCTCGTTAATTCCATCGCCCTCCCTCTCCTCCCCTCTACCTCCATCAAACACTTTCTCGCTAACTCCCCTCCCTTTCCCTCCCTCAGCTTCGTCTCAAAATTCCAGGCCCTCTTTCCCGCTCTAGTACTTAATTTATCCCTTTGCGCTTCTTCTCTCACCATATATTCCGGTGTCCTCCAGTCTACCCCTAGCGTCCGCCTTATATACCTTTCTTGTAAACTCTCAATCTCTTTCCTTTCTTTCCATCCCCATATCTCTGCTCCATAACCTAATACCGGCCATACCAGCGTATCAAATAACCAGATTCTCCTTCTCCAATTTTTTTTAAACCTTCTTTTTCCTATTCCCCATATCTGTTTCATTACCCCTGCTGCTTTTTTTATCCTTTCTCTTATATGAGCTCTATGATCTCCATTTGCTTGCAAGTTATATCCCAAATACTTAAACTCTTTCACTTCTTCTAATTTTATTCCCTTCCATCTCCCCGTCCATTCTTTCTTTCTTCCCCCTCCTTTCCGAAACCTCATTATCTTTGTCTTTTCTACATTTAAATTCAACTTTTTTCCATCTAAGTATTTCTCTCATCCTGTAATGAAGCCCGCCATCCCTTCTTCATCCTCTGCCATCAACACTATATCGTCTGCGTATGCCAGTGTATATATCTTTTCGTTCCCTATCCTAACTCCTCCCCACCCTTTTCTCTTCATTTCTTCTTCCAAGTCTTATATTAATATATTAAATAAAAGTGGGCTCAGAGGACATCCTTGCCTTACTCCTCTCACCAACCAGAAACTATCTCCTACTTGATCTCCTACCTTTACCTTGCTTTTTGTCTCTCTAAAAATTTCCGATACTCTCTTAGTTAATCCCTCTTGTATCCCCTTTTTCACCATAACTTTTTCTATCTCGCCCCGGTCTAATGAGTCAAATGCCGCCTTCAAGTCCACGAATACTGCTACCATTGCCCCTTTCTCCCTTTTAATCCTCTTATTTACTAAATAGTTCAGAACATATATATTATCCATCACCCCCATCCCTTTTCTAAACCCTGTCTGATTCGGTGGCTCTATCTTTTTCTCCACAACTTCTTTTTTTAACCGCTCCGATAGAACAGTCACATATACTTTATACAGTGTTGGCATTAGTGTCACTCCCCTATAATCTTTAACCTCCTCCCCTTTGCCTTTCTTCACTATTGGTATCACTACTCCTTCTTTCCATAACTCTGGCCACCCCTCTCCTCTCCATACTCTATTGCACATTATCCATGCCCATTCCTTTAATTCTGTCCCCCCATATTTCCATACTTCATTTGGAACCTCCTCTATACCAGGTGCCTTTCCATCTTTCATCATCCCTAATACCTTGTCTATTTCTTCTTCCTCCTCCTCATCTGCTTCCCTACCATCTTTTCCTCCTTTCCTAACTTTCCTCTCTACCCCTCCTAGTAATTCCATAAAATATTTTTTCCATTCTACCATCTCAATATCCTGGTTTACTCTTTTCTTTCTTCTTCTCTCTCTATTTACCACCTTCCAAACCTCTTCTTCCGTCCTAGCCTTCTCCGCTTCTTCTTCAAACCTTTTATTTTCCTCCTCTTTTTTTTGATCACACAACTCAGTATACTCCTTCTTTTTTCTCCTATATTCTTCTCCACTACTTGTCCCTTTTCTCCATTTTCTTAATTCCCTTTTCACTTCCTTCTTCTTCTGTTTACAATTCTCATCCCATCCACTTCTATCGCCTCCTTCACTAACTTCTTTTTTGCTTCTGCACTCTAATACTCCTTTTATTTCTCCTATAATTATTTCCATGTCCTCGTTTACGTTTCCTTCCCCATTTTGATATTCCTGACTTTTTCTATAAACTGTTCTTTACCTTGCATTGACCAATCCCCTCTTCCTACTCTTTTTACTTTTGCTTCCTTTTTAGCCTTCTTGATATTACTCATTTCTCCCTCTACTGTCACTATTAAGGGAAAGTGAGCTTTCTTTAATCTTTGTTTGTGAAATATTTCGTATTCGTTTGAAGTCATCGAAATCTTTGAAATCGTTTGAAATCTTTGAAATGTTTTGAAACCTTTGGAATTCTTGTATTATTTTGATATCTTTATGAAATTTCTATGAAATCTTTTGTATTCATTAAAAATCATTAAAATATTTTCAATCTGTGTAAAACCTTTTGAAATCTTAAAAATCTAGTTTACTATAACCTTTCTAAAATCTTTAAAACCTTTGAAATTTTTAAAATCTTTGGAAATGTTCGAAATTTTTGAAATCTGGTGTACATGCCTTTTTTAAATCTTTGCAATCTTTATGAAATATTTGAAATTTTCGGGAATTTTTTGTGAAATTTTTGAAATCTTTGTCAAATCTTTTCAAATATTTGTGAAATTTTTCTTAAATCTTTGTTTGTGAAATCTTTTTTATTCCTTGAAATCAGTGAATTATTTGAAATCTTAGTGAAGTATTTTCAAATATTCTAAAATGTTTTTAAACTTTTTGAAATCTTTTCAAATCTTCGAAATATTTTAAAATCTTAGAAATCTGGAGTACTGTACACTTTTTCAAATCTTTGAAATCCTTTAAATCTTTGTAAAATGTTCAAAATATTTTAAAATCTTTGGAATATTTTGAAACCTTTTGAAATCTTTAGTAATGTTTTGTAATCTGGTGTACTAACTAATAATTTTTATAATTTGTAAGTTGAATATCACAACAAAATGTACACTTTAACATTCTATATTAGCGGAGACGAAATTAAAAACTTATGGAATTATTCACAATATCAGGGTGGCGATTCGGCGGACGATTTCACATTTTCGGTAACTTCCCGGTTTTTCCCGGTCAAGTTTTTCAATTTTCCCGGTCAGCTAAAAGTAACATATTCATATTTCCAGAAAAACGCAAATATTTATTGTAATTCATGACGTTCATTCTAAACATCCTTTAACACAACAACAGAGAACAACAGAGAAAAAAATTCTTAAATTTTTCACTAAAAAATATTCATTTTTTACAAAAAATGGAATAGTTAAACTTTCGTCGAAAAAATTAATTTTCAACAAAAAAACGGATTTTAAACAATATAGTTGAACTTTTAACCACAGAGTGATGAATTTTCAAATAAAATTATGAATCTTCAACTGGAATAGTTACATTTTAAACCAAAAAGATGAATTTTCAACTAAAACGATGAATACTTTACTGGAACACTTGAATTTTCAACCAGAGAGCTGAATTTTTAAACAAGATTAATTTTCAAATAAAAAGATTAATTTTTTACCAAAAAATACAATTTTTCAACAAAATACATGAATTTTTAACGAAACAGTTGAATTTAAATTTAAAGCAGACAAATTTTAAACCAAATAGTTGAATTTTGAACTAAAAAAATAATAATTTTCAACGGAAAATGGAATAGTAACATTTTTAGTTAAAAAAATTAATTTCAACCCAAACATAAGAGTTTTCAACTAAAGCAATGAATCTTCAACTGAAATAATTGAATTTCAAACCAGAAAGATGAATTTTCAACTAAAATTATGAATTTTTAAACAAGAAGATTAATTTTCAAATAAGAAGATTAATTTTCCACTAAAAAAATACAATTTTTTAACAAAATACATGAATTTTTAACGAAATAATTGACTTTTTAATTAAAGAAGACAAAAAAAACGAAAAACATCGAAAGGAAAAAAAAATTTTCAATCAAGCCGCTCATTTTTGAATCAAAGAAATGAATTTTTAATTAAAACGATGAATCTTCAAAACAAAAAATGTTTAACAAACGAGTTTAACTTTCAACCAAATAATTTTATTTCCAACCTAAAAGATAAATTTTCAACTAAAATGAAAAATATTTAACTGGAATACTTGAATTGTTAACCGAAAAGAAGAATTTTTAAACAAGAAGATTAACTTTCAAATAAAAAGATAATTTTCTACCAAAAAATATCGATTTTTTATCAAAATACATGAATTTTGAACAAACTAGTTGAAGTTTCAATTAGAAAAGACAAATTTTCATCCAAATTGTCGAATTTTGAACTAGAAAAGATCAATTTTCAACGAAAAATGGAACAGTTAAATTTCCAGTTAGAGAAATTAATTGTCAACCAAACTGATGAATTTTTAACTGAAATGATGAATCTTTAACTAGAATAGTTGAATTTTATGCCAAAAAGATTAATTTTCCACCATAAAGATAAACTTTCTACAAAAAAGACGAATTTTCCATAAAGGACATAAATTTTCAAACAAATAGTTTAATTTTTAAATGCTAAATATCAATTTTCAACCAAACTAGAGCCTCATGGCGCGCTCCGCGCGTGACCAATTTATTTACATGTATTTATTTTATTTGGAAATGAATTTCAATAAAATACCATGAAATTAATTTTTACTTCAATAATTTTGATTTGTACATGGCTTCGCATGGATACCCTCTCACGATGCAGAATAAATAATTCTGGAAAAAATTGAGCCTATTCGTTGAAAAATAGCCAGACTCTAAATTTTGCAATCGAAATTGTTTAAATAATTAATAATTCTTGTACATTTACAAAACATAGTAAAGATTCATCGGAAAGACAATCTTAGTTGATTCCGCAAAAAAATTGTTCTGAATGTGTTTATGAAAATTGTTAAAATAATTAATAATTATTGTAAATTTCCAAAGTATCATAGGAAAGAGGTATTTGAAAAACATTCTTTATTGATTCCGTAAATAAGTGGAGCCTATTCTTTAAAAAATAGCCAAACTCTTGATTTGTTTATCAAAATTGTTTGAATAATTATTCATTCTTTGAAATTTGCAGAGCATTATAGCAAAAAGTCACCGGGAAGATATTCTTACTTAATTCTGTGAATAAATGGAGCCTATTCATTGAAAAATAGCCAAACTATTAATTTTTTAATCGAAATTGTTTAAATAATTAAACATTCATGTGAATTTACAAAGCAACATAGAAAACTGTCATCGGAAAGATATTCTTAGTTGAATTCGTAAGCAAAGTGAGCCTATTTGTTGAAAAACAGCCAAACTCTGATTATGTGTATGAAAATTTTTAAAATAATTAACAATTATTGTACATTTGCAAAGTAACATAGGAAAGACTTATTTTTAATATATTCTTTTTGGTTATGTAAACAAATTGAGCCACTTCGTTTAAAATAATGATATTACAAATAATAATGCTTGTAAATTTACAAAGCAGCATATAAAATAGTCATCGAAAAGACATTCCTAGTTGACTCCGTAAACAAATTCTGCCTATTCCTTAAAAAAGAGACAAACTCTGAATATGTTTAGGAAAATTGTTAAAATAATTAATAATTATTGTATATTTTGAAAGTATCGTAGAAAAGATTTATTGGGAATACATTCTTTCTTGATTCCCTAAACTAATTGATCCTATTCGTTGAAAAATGACCGGGCTCTTAATTTGTTTATGAAAATTGTTTAAATAATTAATCATTCTTGAAAATTTGCAAATCATCATACAAAAAAGTAATTGGAAAGACATTCTCAGCTAATTATGTAAAAAAATTTAGCATATTTGTTAAAAAATAGCCAAACTTTAAATTTATGTATGAAAATTGTCTAAATTATTATTAATTCTTGTAAATTTACAAAGCAACATAGAAAAGAGTCATCGGAAAGAAATTCTTAGTTGATTCCGTAAACAAATTGAGCTTATTCGTTTATAGAAATTGTTAAAAAAATTAATCGTTCTTGTGAATTTACATAAGCAACATAGAAAATAGTCATCAGAAAGACTTTTCTTAACATCATAGAAAAAAGTAATCTGAAAGATATTCTTACTTAATTCTGTACAAAATTGAGCCTATTCGTTCAGAAATAGCCAAACTCTTAATTTTTCAATCAAAATTGTTTAAATAATTAATAATTCTTGTAAATTTATAAAGCAACATAGAAAAGAGTTATCGGAAAGATATTCTCAGTTGACTCCGTAAACAAATTGTGCCCATTCCTTGAAAAATACCCAAACTCTAAATATGTTTATGAAGACTGTTTAAATAATTAATGATTCCTGTAAATTTGCAAAGCTTCATAGAAAAGAGTCGTCGGAAGGATATTCTTAGTGAATTCTCTAAAAGAAATTTAGCCTATTCGTTGAAAAATAGCCAAACTCTGAAGTTGTCTATGCAAATTGTTTAAATTATTGATAATTATTGTAAATTTACGAAGCAACATAGAAAAGTGTCATCAGAAAGACATTCGTAGTTGACTTTGTAAACAAACTCTACCTATTCCTTGAAAAATAGCCAAACTCTAAATATGTTTATGAAAATTGTTAGAATAATTAATAATTATTATATATTTGCAAGCTATCGTAGAAACGAATTATTGGAAATACATTCTTTCTTGATACCCTAAACTAATTTATCCTATTTGTTGAAAAAGGCCAAGGTCCTTCTAAAAAGTTAAACAAAAATGTAAATTTGGTTTTTAAATAAAAAATTAACAAAATTTATTAGAAAAAATACAAACACAATGATAAAATAAATGGTACTTCAAACTTCGAAAGTTTCAAACATTTTGAAATATAAATGAACCATGACTAAAACGTTAAATCGAAAATAAATCTTTCAAAATACGAATAAAATATTTAAAATATTAATTAAAAGCCTTCTTTTTAAAAAATGCGTGAAAGGAATCGTATATATACCGAAGTATAAATGCATATACTTCCACTAAGCTTCTTATGAAAACAAACATCTCGAGTTCAAATAAACACAGATCGCCCATGGTCGACGAGATCACCTTATGGTTAACTAAGTAAAGGTAACGGTAACTAAACGACGAATACCAACTTTCAAAGATAGGATAGTTGGATTTTCACAAAAAAAAAAAAGATAAATGGATTCTTAACAAAGTAGTTACATATTTAACCAGAGAAGAATTTTAAATTAAAATGATGAATCTTCAACTTTTCTAAATTGACAAAAATTATTAAAATAATGAAAACTTGAATTTTTCTACGATCAGAAGTAAATTCCCGTTTTTTAAATTGAATTCCCGGCCATTTCCTGGTTTCCCGGTCAAGTCGCAACCCTGAATATTAAAGTCTGTTCATTGCAATCTATAAAATAATTTTTTAATATATAAAAATTATATAAAATAATAATTTTTTAAAAAATTTTCAGTAGCAAGGTTCCTTCTAAACGAGATGTTTCTTTCATAATAGACTAAAAGGTTTAAATTACTTTTCGCATTTCAATAAAAAAAAAACTGTTTAAAAAAAAATTTAATTCAAGGTTCTTGTGAAAAATTCAAGGAAATTTCCAGGTTTTCAAGGTTCAACAAAAATTCAAGGAGAATTCCAGGTTTTCAAGTTTTTCAAGGTCGCTAGACACCCTGATTTTGAATATCTGCAAATAGTAATTTATAATTTAAATCAATCTTTATTTATAAAATTTTGCAATAAAATATTGTTAAACTCGTTTTCTAAATATTCATTCATAAAATTTAAATTTATTTTACTTAAAATCGCCAAAATGAAAATTTAAAAATTAAAAAAAAACTAACAATGAGAACATAGCTTTCAGTGAGATAAAAATCTCTCTTCATAAAACCTTCTTTCAACGATGCTTCAACTACTTTAATTTATTTACGGATAAAATCTTACGAAACTTCCACAACTCAGAATATTAAAAAAAATGCATCAATATTATATTTCTCATTTTGACTCCGGATTTAGCCTGAGAGTAGAATGAGCGCTTTGGCTTTTAAATTACATAATAATTTCACGTACTAAAGTACATACAATAAGCAATTTTTTCTCGCAATAAAACATATAAACCGTTGGTATAAAAATCTCCTGGGGCGATTCGCTATTTTCTCTTTTATTGCAGAAAATACGGTTTTATGGAAACTGCTGTTTACAGAACTACTATAAATTCGATATGGTATTTATTTAGATTTTCTGTTCGGATTTGACCTGATTCAGTTATTGTTGAAACTGGAATGTTTGAAATGTAGTTTTTTTTTTTAATTTTTCGATTTCAGAAACTTTCAATTTTAATTTTTGCTATTTTGAATTTTTTGAATTTTAAATTAAACATATTTCAATATTTTTTTGGATTTTTTTTTACCTTTGAACTTTTTGAAAATACTTCAATCTCAAAAGCTTTCACATAAAAAATAATTTATAATAATAAATAAAATAAAATAAAATAATTTATAATTTCCTAGAACTTTACATTCAAAATTGTTTAATGTTCAATTTTAAACATTTTTTATTTCAATTATTCAATTTTTCAACGCTCAATTATTTAATTCTCAGCTCTCTAAAAAAATGGAATTTTCAACAAAATAGTTAAATTTTTAAGCAAAGAAATTAATTTTTTAATAAAATAATAAATCTTCCTCCAAAAAAAAAAATGTAATCTAATTGTATTTTCAACCCAAAAGGTAAATTTTCAACAACAGAATTAAATTTTCAACAAAACAGATAAATTCTCAACCAAGAAGATTAAATGGCTGTCAAAAAGGACACATTTTCTACAAAAAGAGGAATAGTAAATCTTCAGTTAAAAAAAAAGTTTTAAATAAAAAAAACTAAATTTCAATTAAATAAATGTATTTTCAACAATAACAAAAATAATTTTTAACAAAATACATGAATTTTCCACAAAATTTTGAATTTTTAATAAAATAGTTAAATGTTCAACCAAAAATATTAATTTTCTGCCAAAAAGAGACAATTTTCTTTTAAATAACGATTTTTCAACAAAATAGTTAAATTTTCAATCAAAAAGGTGAATTGGTCACCAAGAAGATTAATATTCTATGAACTGTTTTACAGATAATTCGTCTTTTGGTTTGAAAGCTCAAAAATTTGCATGAAGTTATTTTTCATTCTTAACTTGAAATTTTTTTTTTTTCGGTTGAAAATTCGTCCATTTGGTTGGAAAATTCTTCATTGTAGTTGAAAATTCACCGTTTTGGTTGAAAATTTTACTATTTTTTTGAAAATTCCTTTTTTTTAAATTAGTTTTTTTCCTGAAAATTCAAATTTTCTATTTTTGGATGAAACTTGATCTTTTTCCGTTGAAAACTGAACTATTTGTTTAAAAATTCAACGTTTGCGTTAGAAATTAAACTATTTTATTGAAAATTTAATTCTTTTGTTGCAAATTCGTTTTTTTTTTTCTTTTTGTTTTAAATATAAACTATTTTTGGTTGAATTTTAATCTTTCTTGTTTGAAAATTCGACTTTTTGATTCAACAGTCTTTGGCTGAAGTTTAATATTTTTTGTTTGAAAATTCGACCATTTGGTTGAAAATACAAGAATGTAGTTGAACATTAATTTATTTGCTTAAAAATTTAATCATTTTGTTATAAATTTAATAATTTTCTTGAAAGACTTTTTTTTGTAGAAAATTAAAGTTCTTTGTTAAAAATTTGTCCTTTTGGATTAAATGTTAATTTTTTTCGGTATAAAGTCATCTCTTTTGCTTAAAATTAATTTTGCAATTTATTTTTTGAATATTAGTGGTTAGGAAAAATAATCAATTGGTCAAGGATTTCGATTTCTATTTATTTTTTTTCCGTTACTTCCTACTGAAAATTATATTTTTCGATTAAAATTTTATTATATCGTTGAACATTCAACAATTTTGTTAAAAAGTCATCCTTTTTTGTTGAAAATTCCACTGCTTTGTTCAAAATTAACTTTTTCTTGAAAATTTATATTTTAGTGTTGAAAATTCAACTATTTTTTTTTTAATTCTTTTTTTTTTGTTTTAAAAATGTATCTGTTTTAGTAGAAATTTTATCTTTTTAGGACAAAAATGCAACAGTCTGGTTGAAAATTAATCTTCTGTGGTGGAAAATTTCACTATTTAGTTGAAAAAATTCATCTTTTCTGGTTGAAGATTCATCGGCTTCGTTGAATCTTAAACCACTTTGTTAAAAAATAATTTTTCTGTTGACGATTCATAATTTTCATTGAAAATTCATCTTTTTGGTTAAAAATTCGTTTTTTTGTTTGAAAAATAATTTTTTTAACTGAAAATTTAACTATGCTAATTGAAGATTCATCATTTTATTTGAAAATTCATACTTTGTGTGGAAAATTCGCCCTTTGTTTTTTTTTTTATTGAAATTCGTTCTTCAAAATTCAACAATTTTATTTTAAAAGTTATCCTTTTTGGTGGAAAATTCAACTACTTTGTTCAAAATTAACAATAAAGATTCACATTTTGATTTTGAAAATTCAACTGAAATCTTCCTGGGTTGAAAATTCAACTATTTTTTTTGTTTGTTGAAAATTCGTCTTTTTGGTTTCAAAATTCATCTGTTTCAGTAGAAATTTCATCTTTTTAGGGTGAAAATGCAACTGTTTGGTTGAAAATTAATTTTCTTTGGTTGAAAATTTAACTATTTAGTTGAAAAATTCATCTTTTCTGATTGAAGATTAATCTTTTTGACTGAAGGTTAAACTACTTTGTTAAAAAATCATTTTTTGTCGAAGACAAAATAAAATCAATAAAAAATAATTTTTTAACTGAAATTTTAACTATGCTAATTGAAGATTTATCATTTTTCTTAAAAATTCGACCTTTTGGTTGGAAAATTCATCAATGTTGTTGAAAATTTACCTTCTTGATTAAAAACTGGACTATTTTGTTGAAAATTCTATTTTATAAATTAATTTTATCACTGAAATTTTAACTTTTGCACTTTAAGTTAAAAATTGATCTTTTTCATATGAAAATTCAAATATTTGTTTGGAAATTAATTTATTTTCTTGAAAATTCGACGCTTTGGTTAAAAATTCAACTATTTTGTTAGAAGTTTAACTATTTGGTTGAAAATTGTAGTATTTTGTTGAAAATTCGTTTCCATTCATTTTGGTTTGAATATAAAATTTAACCATTTCATTTTTAGTTAAAAATTGATCTTTTTCAGATGAAAATTCAAATAATTGTTTGGAAATTAATTTGTTTTCTTGAAAATTCGTCGCTTTCGTTAAAAATTCAACTATTTTGTTAAAAGTTTAATAATTTGGTTGAAAATTGATCTTTTTCAGATGAAAATTCAATTATTTGTTTGGAAATTCATTTATTTTCTTGAAAATTCGTCGCTTCGGTTAAAAATTCAACTATTTTGTTAAAAGTTCAACAATTTGGTTGAAAATTGAACTATTTTGTTGAAAATTCGTTTTCATTCATTTTGGTTTGAATATCAAATTTAACCTATTCATTTTTAGTTTAAAATTGCCCTTTTTCAGAAGAAAATTCAAATATTTGTTTAAAAATTCATTTATTTTCTAGAAAATTTGTTGTTTTGGTTGAAAAATAAACTATTTCGTTAATAGTTTAACTATGTTGTTAACAGTTTAAATATTTTGTTGAAAATTCGTTTTCATTCATTTTGATTTAAATATCAAATTCAACCTTTTCATTTTTAGTTAAAAATTGATCTTTTTCAGATGAAAATCCAAATATTTGTTTGAAAATTAATTTATTTTCTTGAAAATTCGTCGCTTTCGTTAAAAATGCAACTGTTTTGTTAAAAGTTTAAAAATTTGGTTGAAAATTGAACTATTTTGTTGAAAATTCTTTTTCATTCATTTTGGTTTAAATATCAAATTTAACCTTTTCATTTTTAGTTAAAAATTGATATTTTTCAGATGAAAATTGAAATATTTGTTTGAAAATTCATTTATTTTCTTGGAAATTTGTCGCTTTGGTTAAAAATTCAATTATTTTGTTGAAAGTTTAACAATTTGGTTGAAAATTGAACAATTTCGTTGAAAATTCATATTTTTCAGATGAAAATTCACACATTTGTTTGAAAATTCATTTATTTTCTAAAAAATGTGTCGGTTTGGTTAAAAATTCAACTATTTTGTTAGAAGTTTAACTATTTGGTTGAAAATTGTAGTATTTTGTTGAAAATTCGTTTTCCTTCATTTTGTTATTAACAGAGAATTTAATCTTTCCATTTTTAATTGAAAATTGATCTTTTCCAGGTGAAAATTCAAATAGTTGTTTGGAAATTCATTTATTTTCTAAAGAATTTGTCGCTTTGGTTAAAAATGCAACTATTTTATTGAAAGTTTAACTATTTTGTTGAAAATTCATTTTCATTCATTTTGGTTTAAATATAAAATTTAACCTTTTCATTTTCAGTTAAAAATTGATCTTTTTCAGATAAAAATTAATTTATTTTCTTAAAAATTGGTCGTTTTGTTTAAAAATTCAACAATTTTGTTAAAAGTTTAACTACTTTGTTAAAAATTCATTTTCTTTCATTTTGGTTTAAATATCAAATTTAACCTTTTCATTTTCAGTTAAAAATTGATCTTTTTCAGATGAAAATTCATTTATTTTCTAGAAAAATTGTCGTTTTTGTTGAAAATTCAACTATTTTGTTAAAACTTTAAATATTTGGTTGAAAATTGAAGTATTTTGTTGAAAATTCGTTTTCCTTCTTTTTGGTTTTAACAGCAAATTTACCTTCTCCATTTTTAGTTGAAAATTGATCTTTTTTAGATGAAAATTCAAATATTTGTTTGAAAATTAATTTATTTTCTTGAAAATTCGTCGCTTTCGTTAAAAATTCAACTATTTTGTTAAAAGTTTAACTATTTTGTTGAAAATTGAACTATTTTTTTGAAAATTCGTTTTCCTTCATTTTGGTATTAACAGAAAATTTAATCTTTCCATTTTCAATTGAAAATTGATCTTTTCTAGATGAAAATTCAAATAGCTGTTTGGAAATTCATTTATTTTCTAAAGAATTTGTCGTTTTGGTTAAAATTGCAACTATTTTGTTGAAAGTTTAACTATTTTGTTGAAAATTCATTTTCTTTTATTTTTGTTTAAATATCAAATTTAACCTTTTCATTTCCAGTTAAAAATTGATCTTTTTCAGATGAAAATTCATTTATTTTCTAGAAAATTGGTCGTTTTGTTTGAAAATTCAACAATTTTGTTAAAAGTTTAACTACTTTGTTAAAAATTCATTTTGTTTTAAATATAAACTGTTTTTGGTTGAAGTATAATTTTTTTTGTTTCAAATTTCGACCACTTAGTTCAAAATTTATCTTTGTAGGTTCGACATTCAAGAATTTGGTCGAAAATAAAACTATTTTTTTTTAAATATCGTCTATTTGAACAGAAAATTCTTCCTTTTGGATTGTAAATTTTTTTTTTTAAATTCAATTGTATTTCTTTGAAATACCTAAAAATCCCTTGAAAATCTGAAATTCTTTAAAATGACTGGAAATCTTTCAAATCATTTGAAATCCCATGAAATCTTGCTCACGATAAAAATGAAAAAAGATTTTTTATATATTGAGTGAAAAATATAAAGTCTTACATAATAAAGCGGGGAGGGTATAGAGAAATTAAAAATCATCCTTGCGTAGGGGAGGGTTGGGGTAAGTCGAAAAAATTTTAAAGTCGTTTTTTGCTTAGAAAAAATTTTGTTTCACAACGTATTAGGTGTGGATGGATCGAGAATTTAGTTGGCTACAAAAAATGTTTCTGATGATTTTGAACTAGGATGCTTTGTTTATTAATTATTATAAAAAAGGTGAAGGAAAAATCGTCGGGCTAAGTCGACACCCTCCTGGGGCTAACTCGACACTTGACTATAATGTTTGAAGAAGGAAAAGGAAAAATTAAAAAAAAAAATTATTATTGTAGGCAACTAAATTCTCGATCCAAAAATACCGAAAAACATTGAAAATAATCGGAAAATCCAAATTTAACAACACATTCATGTCGATAAAGTTAGGGGATTAGGTCCCACATTTATTTTAAAAAAAATCCACATGGTTTATAATTTTCTCTAAAAAATCAAGTGTCGACTTAGCCTCACCGTCGACTTATCCCCACTATCCCCTAATTAATGAACATTATTTTAAATAATTTTTTTCTGAAAAAAGATCTCCTTTCGTTCCGCTGGGAATCGAACCACA
>CAKNYM010051850.1:40063-54479 GCA_932195095.1 Andricus curvator | reverse complement strand
AGTAGAAGGTGGAGGAGGAAGATAATAAGAAGGAGAAGAAGGAGGAGAAGGGGGAAGAGGAAAAGGAGGAGGTAAATGCAGAGGGGAAGGTGGAGGACGAGGAAAATAAGGAGCAGGAGGAGAAGAAGAAGGAGGAGCAGAAGAATAAGGAAGAGAAGGAAAATGCAGAGGAGGAAGGTGTGGAAGGATAATAAGGAGGAGGAGGGAAATGCAGCGGAGGAAGGTGTGGAAGGATAATAAGGAGGAGGAGGAGGTAGTTAAATCATATACTCGATATGTTCTATTCAATGACTAAAAGCTTAGGCCACCTGTTAGAAGCCTGTTAGGTGGTCTAAGCTTTTAGTCATTGAATCCAACATTTCGAGTATATGATTTAACTACATTTTCCTCCTCTTTCTTATTATTATCCTCCCCCTCCACTTCTCCTCTGCATTTGCCTCCTCCTTCTCCTACTCCTTATTCTTCTTCTTCTCCTCCCCCTCCTCCACCACATTCTACTCAGCATTTGCCTCCTCCTTTTCCTCCTCCTCCTTTCCTCCTCTTATTCATTCTTTTTCACTTTGAAAACAGAAATAGCGTCAAAATTGTCTGGAACAAAATTGAATTCCTAGTTTTTTCTGTGTGGATTCTAGCCAGCAATTAGAATTCAACTGACAATCAGTTATACTTTACTACTTTAAATTTAGAGTGTACATTTTTGATTCAGTGAGGATCAGTTGCCCTCATTCATATTCACATATTTCATACTCAGAAAAAAAATACAGCTTTTATAAGCTTGCACGCTGCAAATCCTGTTAACGATGAAAGAATTTTCTATTTTAGTAACGCGTGATCCAGAACGATAAAATAGAAGAAAGTAATGAAAATATATGCAAATATGAGTTTAAATCATTTCTAGAAGCGCATAAATTAATTTCACACGTCAATGAACAATTTATTCTACGGACTTTTGAAATGTTACTTCTATGAAAAATATCTTATGAGTCGAAAAGATTGAAATTTCTTTTCACTTTCTTTGTTATTACTTTCTAAATTTGAATCAGTTAAATTTTTTACTAACTGTAATCAGTAAAAAATGACTAATTCACAGCTATAAAGTAGTCACTAATTTAAATTAGTGAAAATATTAACCGATTCAAATTTATAGAGTACCCAAAAGTGTACTAATTTGTTTGAAAATGTAACTATTTTTTTGAAATTTAGTTTTTTTCGGTTAAATTTTTATTTTTTTAAATTTAATAATGTAACTATTCCCATTGAATATTTTATCATTTTAGTTGAAAATTCATCTCTTTAGTTGGACATTAATTTTTTAACTGAAAATTGAACTATTCAATCTTTTGGTTGACAATTTATTTTTTTTTAATTAAAATTGTTTGTTGTTGTAGAAATCAATCTCCTTGGTTGAAAATTCATCTCTTTGGTTGAAAATTCAAATAGTCCAGTTGAAGATTCATAATTTTAGTTGAAAATTCATCACTTTGTTTGCAAATGAAACAATTTTTTTTTAATTAGTTTTTTTCGGTTAAATTGAAAATTCGTCTTTTTTGGTAGAAACGAACCTTTTTGGTTAAAAATTCATCTTTTTGGTTGAAAATTCAAGTATTCCAGTTGAAGATTCATCATTTTAGTTGAAAATTCATCAATTTGTTTGAAAATTTAACTATTTTTATGAAAATTAGTTTTTTTCGGTTAAAAATACTTTTTTTAAACTTTTTTAACAGTTGAAAATTTATGTCTTTATTTGGAAATTATTTTTTTTTTTATAAAAATTAACCTGTTCAATTTTTGGTTCAAATATGATCTTTTTTAATTGAAAATTTGCCTTTTTGGTAGGAGTCATTCTTTTTGGCTGAAAATTCATCCTTTTGGTTGAAAATTCAACTATTCTAGCTAAAAATTCATAATTTTAGTCGAAAATTCATCAGTTTGGTTAAAAATATTTTTCTTTAACTTAAAATGTAACTATTCCATTTTTAGTTAAAAATTGTTTTTTTTTAGTTAAAAATTTATCTTTTTTAGTTAAAAATTTATCTTTTTTAGTTAAAAATTTATCTGTTTAGTTCAAAATTAAACTATTTGGATAAAAATGGTCTGTTTTAGTTCGAAATTCAATTATTTCATTGGAAAAAAGATTAATTCAAAATGAAAAATGTAATAGTTAACATTCCTAGAAAAAAATTTGAATTTTAAATAAAAAATAGTTGAATTCAACCAAAAAATACGATGTTCAAAATCCTCAACCAAAATAGATTAATTTTTAATCAAACAGATGCATTTTTAACAAAAAAAGATCACATTTCTACAGTTTGACATTAATTTTAAAATTCAAAAAGATTAATTTTCAAACAAAGAGTGGAATTTTCTACCAAGAAATATTTTTCAATGGAAAAAAATGTATTAATTATATAACCAAAATATATACTTAAAATAATAATTGAAATAATGGATGAATTAAAAAAATAGATTAATTTCCAGTTTAAAAAATAAATTGACAACCAAAAAAACTAATTTTCAACAAAATAGTTCATTTTTTTACTAACGAGATGAATCCTTAACTGAGAGAGTAACATTTTAACAAATTAGTTCTACTTTAAACCAAGCAGTTTAATTTTGAATCTAAAAGATTAATTTTCTACTAGAATTTTTTTTAACAAAATACATTAATTTTCACCAAATAGTAGAATTTTCAACTAAAAACTATCAATTGTAAAACAAAAATGGTATAGTTACATTTTCGTTTTTAAAATTAATTTTCAATAAAAAAAGAAGAATTTTCAACGAAATAGTTAACACTTAAACCAATGAATTTAATTTTTAATTTCTTGATTTTAATTTAATTTTGATTGAAAACAAAAATTGCATTTAATTTTAATTTAATCAAAAATTTTTTATTTAATTTTTAAATTTTGAATTTCAATTTTTTTAAATTTAAATTTTAACTTTCAAACAGAGAGTTCAATTTTCAACCAAAAAATATGAATTCTCAATGAGAAATTTAATAGTTGAATTCTCAACTAAAAAAGAGAAATTTTTAGCCAAAAAAGAAATAGTGAAATTTTCAGTTAGGAAAAGTGATTTAAAAAAAATGAATTTTCAACAAAATAGTTAAATTTTCAAACAAATAGTAACATTTTTCACCTTTTTAAGAAAATAGTTGAGTTTTCAAAAAAGTTATGAAATTTTTAACAAAATAGTAATATTTTTAACCAAGTAGTTGAATTTTCAAATAAAAAATATAAATTTTTTACCAAAAATGGAATAGTTGCATTTATTGTTGAACAAAAATTAAAAAAAAAATTTCAACAAAATAGTTAAACATTCAACGAATGAAATAAAGTTTTAACAAAATAGTTAAACATTCAACCAATGAAATAAAGTTTTGAGAAAATAGTTCAACTTACAAGAAAGTAGTTGAATTTTCAACCAAAAATCTAATTTTCAACAAAATAGCTCATTTTTCTGCCAATGAAATGAATTTTTAACATAGCAGTTTAACTTTCAACCAAGCATTTGAATTTTGAATAAAAAAAATGAATTCTCAATGAAAAATTTGATAGTTGAATTCTCAACTAAATACGATCAATTTCCAGCCAGAAATGGTATAGTGAAATTTTCAGCTAAGAAAATTAATTTAAAATTAAAAAAAAAACGAATTTTTAACAAAATAATTAAATTTTCAAAATAAAAGTAGAATTTTAACCCAAAAGAAATGTGTTCATAACAAAAATTATAATAGTAGTCTTTCTAATTAAAAAGAATTAACTTACAACCAAACAAAATGATTTTTCTACGAACTATACATTTTCAATCCAAAACGACGAATTTTCTGTATATGGCGCTTGAGCGACCTCTAAATATAATTTTTTCAAACAAAAAAAAAAAAATTATTTTTTTATGGATTCGGACAAAATTCCGGGCAATATGCATTAAAATTAAAAAAAAAATTGTGGACCACCCTAGTGAACAGTTGTGGTGAGTCCGAGACCTGCCATATGCGACGTGGAACGAAGAAACCAGCCTTGAACCGAAAATTATTGTAAGAGAAAAAGAAAAATTCAATTTTGATCCTGGAGCAATGGGGATTTTTTATTCAATAGGGAAAATCCTTATCATTCAAAATCAATAAAAACCGGAAAATCGATTTTTTGATCCTAAGGCTGGTTTCTTCGTTCCACGTCACATATGTATTTTATGGTTTGCCGTCACTTAGGACCTCAAAAGCCTTTTAATTTTTTTTTTTTTGCATTTTACGAACTCAGGGCGGTTATAATAGGGTGTGGTGAGTCCGAGACCTGCCATATGTGACGTGGAACGAAGAAACCACCCTTGAACCCAAAATGATTTTACAAGAAAAAGAAAAATTCAATTTTGATCGTGGAGCAATTAGGATTTTTTTATCCGGTAGGAGAAATCTTCATTATTCAGAATCAATAAAAACCGGAAAATCGTTTTTTTGTCCAAAGGCGGGTTTCTTCGTTCCACGTCACATGTGTATTTTATGGTTTGCCGTCACTCAGGATCTTAAAAGCCTTTTAATTATTTTTTTTTCATTTTACGATACTCAGGGCGGTTTTAATAGGGTGTGGTGAGTCCGAGACCTGCCATATTTGACGTGGAACGAATAAACCACCCTTGAACCCAAAATGATTTGACGAGAAAAAGAAAAATTCAATTTTAATCGTGGAGCAATAAGGATCTTTTATTCGATAGGGAAAATCTTCATTATTCAGAATCAATAAAAACCGGAAAATCGATTTTTTGGTCCTAAGGCTGGTTTCTTCGTTCCACGTCACATATGTATTTTATGTTTTGCCGTCACTGAGGATCTTAAAAGCCTTTTAATTTTTTTTGCATTTTACGAGACTCAGGGCGGTTTTAATAGGGGTTAACCTATGGTAAGAGTAGAAAGTCGTTGGAAAGTTTTTACGCCAGCGAAGATTAAAGTTGGCGAAGACTCAACCGCCACACCTGGTGGATCAACGATTTATTCCGTCGCGTTAGCGAACGTGATACACGAGGTGACAAGAAAAGACATTTTAGAACTACGATCGTTTGTAAAGCGATTTGCCAATAAAGCAATATCGATTAAAAAGTCTCTGTTCCCAGCATCAGCAAAATTCAGAATTGATAGATGCCCGCATTTTATTGATGTGCTTTACGGACGTAGAAAAATATATTTATGTGACAGATTTCCAACCAATCAGACCTTTCCTTGATTTGTTTTGTACGATTTCCTACCTATTTTACCTTCCGCTTAAAATTCCTTACTTTTTTAATAAAAACATGGCATTTTCAACAAGGAAAATGAATTTTTAACCAAAAAATTTAATTTTCTACCAAAAAAGACGATTACTCAACAAAATACATGAATTTTCAACGAAACAGATGAATTTTCAACTAAAAAGAATAAAAACCAACTAGTTGAATTTTCGACTATAGAGGACAATACTTCAAACAAATAGTTGAATTTTCAACTGAAAACGAGTAGTTTTCAACCAAAAATGAAATAGTTACATTTTCAGTTAGAAAACTTAATTTTACAATCTGCAACCAAAGCGATGAATTTTCAACCAAAGAGATGAATCTTCGAATGAAAAGATTAATTTTGAAACAATAATATTAATTTTCTACCAAAAAAATACATGAATTTTCACCGAAATAGTTGAATTTTCAACTAAAAAGGACAAATTTTTAACCAGATGCTTGAACTAGAAAAGATGAATTTTCAACCAAAAATTGAATAATTGAATTTTCAACCAGAATAATGAATTTTCAACCAGAATAATGAATTTTCAACTAAAATGATGAGTCTTCAACTGGAATGGTTGAATTAAAAAAAAAAAGATGAATTTTCAACCCAGAAGATTAATTTCTACAAAAAAGACAAATTTTCAACTAAAAACGATTATTTTTTAACCAAAAATGGAAGAGATAAATTTTCAGTTAGAAAACTTAATTTTCCACAAAGAAAACAATAAATCTTCAACCAAAATGATGAATTTTCAACTCAAATGATGAATCCTCAATCGGAATAGATGAATTTTCAACAAAAAAGATGAATCTTCAAACGAAAAGATTAATTTTCAAACAAGAATATCAATTTTCTACCAAAAAATACGATTTTTCAATAAAATACATGAATTTTCAACCAAATAGTTGAATTTTCAACTAAAAAGGACAAATTTTCAACCAAAACTGGAATAGTTAAATTTGCAGTTAGAAAACTTAATTTTCCACAAAAAAAAGCAACAAATCTTCAACCAATGTGATGGATTTTCAACTGAAATGATGAATCTTCGATTAATATAGATGAATTTTCAACCAAAGAAATTAATCTTCAAACGAGAAGATGAGGTTTCAAACAAAAATATTAATTTTCTAACAAAAAATACGATTTTTAAAAAAAGTACATGAATTTTTATCGAAATAGTTAAATATTCAACTAAAAAAGATAATTTTTTAATCAAATAGTGGAATTTTCAACTGGAAACGATTATTTTTTCACCAAAAATGAAATAGATAAATTTTCAGTTAGGAAACTTAATTTTCCACACACAAAAAAAAAACAATAAATCTTCAACCAAAATGATGAATTTTCAACTAAAATGATGAATCCTTAATTGGAATAGATGAATTTTCAACAAAAAAGATGAATCTTCAAACGAAAAGATTAATTTTCAAACAAGAATATTAATTTTCTACCAAAAAATACATGAATTTTCAATTAAATAGTGGAATTTTCAAATAAAAAGGAAGAATTTTCAACCAGATGGATGAATTTTGAGCTAGAAAAGATCAATTTTCAAGGAAAAATGGAATAATTAAATTTCCAACTAAACTGATGAATTTTCAACTAAAATGATGAATCTCCAACTGGAATGGTTGAATTTTAAACAAACTAGATGAATTTTCAACCCAGAAGATTAATTTCTACGAAAAAAGACAAATATTCAAGCAAAAATACAAATTTTCAACTAAAATTATAAATATTCTACTCGAATAATTGAATTTTAAACCAAAAAGATTATTTTGAACCTACAAGATAAATTTTATACGAAAAAGTAGATTTTTAACAAAATACATGAATTTTTAATGAAATATTTAAATTTTGAATAAAAAAAGATCAATTTTCAACCCAAAATAAAACAGTTAAATTTTCAGTTAAAAAAATTAATTTTCCATGAAACTGATGAATTTTTAACTTAAATAAGGAATCTTCAATCGGAATAGATGAATTTGAAAACAAAATTGAATTTTTACCAAAAGGTTAATTTTCTATAAAAAAGACGATCTTTCAACTGGATACATGAATTTTCAAAGAAACTAGAGCCTTATACGCGCGCTCCGCGCGCGACCAATTTATTTACATGTATTTATTTTATTTGGAAATGAATTTCAATAAAATACCATGAAATTAATTTGTACTTCAATAATTTTGATTTTTACACGGCTTCGCATGGATACCATCTCACGATGCAGAATAAATAATTCTGTAAAAAATTGAGCCTATTCGTTGAAAAATAGCCAGACTCTAAATTTTGTAATCGAAATGGTTTAAATAATTAATAATTCTTGTAAATTTACAAAACATAGTAAGGAGTCACCGGAAAGATAATCTTAGTTGACTCCGCAAACAAATTGGTCTGAATATGTTCATGAAAATTGTTTAAATAATTAATAATTATTGTAAATTTTCAAAGTATCATAGGAAAGAGGTATTTGAAAAACATTCTTTATTGAGTCCGTAAACAAATTGAGCTTATTCTTTAAAAAAATAGCCAAACTCTTGATTTGTTTATCAAAATTGTTTAAATAATTATTCATTCTTTGAAATTTGCAGAGCATTATAGCAAAAAATCACTGCAAAGATATTCTTACTTAATTCTATAAAAAATGGAGCCTATTCGTTAAAAAATAACCAAACTCTCGGTTTTTAAATTAAAATTGTTTAAATAATTGAAAATTATTGTAAGTTTAGAAAGCAACATAGATAACAGTCACCGAAATTGTTAAAATAATCAACAGTTATTGTAAATTTGCAAAGTAACATAGGAAAGACTTATTTTTAATACATTCTTTTTGGGACAAACTCTGAATATTTTTAGAAAAATTGTGAAAATAATTAATAATTATTTTATACTTGCAAAGTATCGTAGAAAATATTTATTGGGAATACATTCTTTCTTGATTCCCTAAACTAATTGTTCCTATTCGTTGAAAAATGACCGGGTGCTTAATTTGTTTATGAAAATTCTTTAAATAATTAATAATTCTTGAAAATTTGCAAATCATTATACAAAAAAGTAATCTGAAAGATATTCTTACTTAATTCTGTAAAAAATTGAGCCTAATCGTTGAGAAATAGCCAAACTCTTAATTTTTTGATCAAAATTGTTTAAAAAATTAATAATTCTTGTAAATTTATAAAGCAAAATAGAAAAGAGTTATCGGAAATATATTCTTAGTTGACTCCGTAAACAAATTGTGCCTATTCCTTGAAAAATACCCAAACTCTGAATATGTTTATGAAGACTGTTTAAATAATTAATAATTATTGTAAGTGTGCAAAGTATCGTAGAAAAGAGTTATTGGCAATACATTATTGGTGATTCCGTAAACAAATTGGGCTTATTCGATGGATTTGCAAAGCTTCATAGAAAAGAGTCATCGGAAGGATATTCTTAGTGAATTCTGTAAAAGAAATTTAGCCTATTCGTTGAAAAATAGCCAAACTCTTTGTTTGTGCAAATTGTTTCAATTATTAATAATTACTGTAAATTTACGAAGCAACATAGAAAAGTTTCATCAGAAAGACATTCGTAGTTGACTTTGTAAACAAACTGTACCTATTCCTTGAAAAATAGCCAAACTCTAAATATGTTTATGAAAATTGTTAAAATAATTAATAATCATTATATATTTGCAAGCTATCGTAGAAACGAATTATTGGAAATACATTCTTTCTTGATACCCTAAACTAATTTATCCCATTCATTGAAAAAAGGCCAAGGTCCTTCTGAAAAGTTAAACAAAAATGTAAAGTTGGTTTTTAAATAAAAAAATTAATAAAATTTATTATAAAAAATCAAAAACACAATTAGAAAATAAATGGTACTCAAAATTTCGAAAGTTTCAAACATTTTGAAATATAAATGAACTATGACTAAAACGCTAAATCGAAAATGAATCTTTCAAAATACGAATAAAATATTTAAAATGTTAATTAAAAGCCTTATTTTTTAAAAATGCGTGAAAGGAATTGTATATAGACCGAAGTATAAATGCATATACTTCCACTAAGCTTCTTATGAAAACAAACATCTCGAGTTCAAATAAACACAGATCGCCCATCGTCGATGAGATCGCCTTATGGTTAACTAAGTAACGGTAACGGTAACTAAACGACGAATACCAACTTTCATAGATAGGATAGTTGAATTTTCAACTAAAAACGATAAGTTTTCAACCGAAAAAGAAACAGTTAAATTTTTGGTTAGAAAACTTTATTTTCCACACAAAAAAATCTACAAAGTGTTACATTTTCAACCAAAAAGATGAACCTTCAAATGAGAAGATTAATTTTCTACCAAAGAATACGATTTTTCAATAAAATACATGAATTTTCAACGAAATAGTTGAATTTTTAACTAAAAAGAATGAATTTTTCACCAAATGGTGCAATTTTGAACTATAAAAGATAAATTTTCAACCAAAAATGGAATAAAAATTGGTTCAAAATGCAATTACTTTATTGAACTCTTTTGTTCAAAATTCATTTTTACGGTTAAAAATTTAGTTATTTGTTGGAAATTTGTTTTTTTTTTTGTTGAAAATTAATTTTTTTTACTGAAAATTGAGGTATTTCAGCTGAAGATTCATCAGCTCAGTTGAAAATTCAGCTGTTTGGTTGAAAATCGATCTATTTTTTTTTAAATTTAATTCTTTTTGGTCGAAAAGTTCACTATTATTTTTTGCTTGAAAATTGAACTATTTTGATATGAAATTTAACTATTTCATTAAAAATTAACTTTTTGGTGGATAATTAATTGTTTTTGGTTAAAGATTCATAATTTCAATCGAAAATTCGTCTCTCTTATTAAAAACTTAACTATTTTGTTAACTCAAACTTTATTTGTTCCATTTTTTGTTTAAAAATCGTCTTTCTTGATAGAAAATTAATCTCGTTGGTTGAAAATTCATCTTTTTTGTTGAAAATTGCACCACTTAGGTAAAAGTTTGATTCTTTTGTTAAAAATTTATTTTTTGGTTAAAAAATTATTATTATTTTAGCGGAGGGAAAATTGGGGATTCTCCCAAAATTTTGTTGCAAGTTTTCCGGTGTGAGTATCGCTCCACTGAAGTGCGTAAGTAGTAGAAACTGGTTATGTCAGACGCGTTCCAGAGCTCCACTGGTTCTGATTTACAGTTTCAGTAAAGTTTGACTTGAAGCACTTATCACTTGAGAAGTTTAGTTAAGAAGTAACTTAACGAAAACTTCGCTTCGCCGGCGGCGCATCACTCTCTGCGCAGGCGAGTGGGGGCTAGAGTCAGGCGGATTGGCTCGCGCTCGACACGCTCAACTCTGCTACCGAGTAGACAATCTGATCGGGAGGGGGGGCTGGCGTGATTGGCTCGCGCACGCCACGTAAAGAAGAACATCAAAGCCGCGCTTGCGCTGTGGCGCATCACTCTCTACGCAGGCGAGTGGGGGCATTGGTAGAGTCACGCGGATTGGCTCGCACTCGACACGCTCAACTCTACTGCCGAGTAGTCAATCTGACCGGAGGGGGGGGGGGGCTAACGCGATTGGCTCGTAATCGCCACGTAAAGAAGAACATCAAAGCTGCGCTTGCGCTGTGGCTAGTCAGGAGGGAATTTAGCTTTTCACTGAGTGGCGCGACCCAGATTTTCTAAATAAAATGTCAGGTGAGGTTAGAATACCCAGGCGACGAAAGAATCTTGAATGCTCGCCAAATATGATTCATAAATATAATTTACAACCATGAATGTAATTTAACGGACATCAAATCCTTTCATGAAAAGTAGAAGTCAGTGACTATAATTGTGAAGCAATTCAGAATTCGGTAGGATTTCATTAAGTTCGGGAGACAAAGTATGAGAGTTATCAAGTGGCCGCTGCAAAAGACTGTAGACAGATTAATTTCGGCAGCTCCTTTCGGCCCTTTCTGCTTCGAGGTTGCCATGGCGTTCGCCTATTCTTTAAGGTGACGCTTAATTAACGCCGCTTTCACGAGTTTCCGGACCGTCGTCCTTTTTTCCGGGTTTCCAGCCCTCTTCAGCATTATACTCTCCAGTGGTGCCTTGCTCAGTAAGGGGACCACTTTTGTACAGTACTTACAGTTATAGTTATAGTATCGTACCTCTGCGGTTTACATTGTACGTGAGCCACCAACACTAATATATTTCACGTGCAGGCCATTCAGTAACCACCGAGATCAAAGCGTGAAAAATATCCGGACGACAAAGGATCCAAGGATTGGAGACTTTCCACGCATAGAGAAAAGTTGCATTTTGCGTGAAATTAATTTTCAAGTGGAAGGGAAATCCAAGAGAGAAAAGTTTGCAGACAATTTTAATTTCAGAGTAAATCCGGGGATATCAAACTGTTGCGTACTATTCTGATTATGAACCTCAAGCCAAAATAATCCCCTTTTGCGGATCCAAAATTAATTTTTACACAACTTTAATTATATCTGAGCTATAAATAAGAGCTTTAATTCTCGCAGAGTGTTCACGTAAAACACTTAATAAATTTAAAAATTTTAAATAACCAGCCAAGTCACCTTCAGGAAACTCCAAGTTATATTATCAACCCCATAGTAATATTAAACAACCCTCGAAAACCACCCCTACCACTTTTACCTGAACAAATCAAAAGTACCTCGCGGCAAAACATTCAAAAAATTTAAAATTTATACACAAGTCACCTTCAGAAAAACTGAAGTTATGTTTCCAACCCCATAATAATGTTCAAAAACGTCAAAAAAAAACGCCCCTACTACTTTTACCTGAACAAATCCAAAGTGCCTTCATGTAAAATACTCAACAAATTGAAAATTTTAAATAAACATTCAACTCACCTTCAGGAAACTCAAAGATATATTTTCAACCCCATAATAATATTCAACTACCCCCAATGTCCACCCTTAACATTTTTAACAAAAAAAAAAAAATGTTTCGTCACGCAATACACTCAAAAAAATCTTTAATTTTAAATAATCACAGAATTCACTTTCATAAAACCACAAGTTATATTCCCAATCCCATTAAAATATTCTGCAAGCCTCCAAAAACCACCCCTACCACATTTACCTGAACAAATCCCAAGTGCCTCCATGTAAAACACTAAATAAATTAAAAATTTAAAAATAATAATTTGTTTCACCTTCAGAAATCTCCAAGTTATATTTCTAGCCCAATAATAATAATAATAATAATATTAGACAACCCCCTCCAACCTAAACCACCCCTACTACTTTTAACGAAGAAAGTTTGAGATTTGAAATAATCACGAAATTCACTTTTAAAAAACCACAAGTTATATTCTCAACCCCATATTTCTAGCCCAATAATAATAATAATAATAATAATCGACAACCCTCCCCCTAACCCACCCCTACCACTTTTAACGAAAAAAATCCATAGTTTCTTCATGCAAAACATTCAAACCAAAATTTTAATTTGAGATAATCACGAAATTCACTTTCAGACAACCACAAGTTATATTCTGAACACCACAATAATATTAAACAACCCCCAATATTAAACCCTAACACTTTTACTGAAAAAATCCAAAGTTCCTTCATGAGACTAATTCCTTCAAAACACTAAAAAAAACTTAATTTTGAATAATCACACAATTCACCTTCAGAAATCCCCAAGATATATTTCTAGCCCAATCATAATAATAATAATATTAGACAACCCCCCCCCCCCCTAAACCACCCATACCACTTTTAACGAAGAAAATTTGAAATAATCACGAAATTCACTTTTAAAAAAACACAAGTTATATTCTCAACCCCATGATAATATTCAACAACCCCCAGAAACTACCCCTACTACTTTTATCTGAACAAATTTCAAGTACCTACCGGCAAAACACTGAAAAAATTAAAAAAAATTGAAATATATACACAGATCACCTTCAGAACACTCCAAGTTATATTTTCGATCTCATAATAAATTTTAACAACCCCCGAAAACCACCCCTACCACTTTCACCTGAACAAATGTAAAACACTAAACAAATTGAAAATTTAAAAATAATAATTAATTTCAACTTCAGAAATCCGGAAGTTATATTTCTAGACCAATAATAATAATAATAATAATAATATTCCACAACCCCCCACCCCCCTAAACCACCCATACCACTTTTAACGAAAAAAATCCAAAGTTTCTTCATGCAAAACATTCAAAAAGAAATTTTAATTTGAGATAATCACAAAATTCACTTTCAGACAACCACAAGTTATATTCTGAACACCATAATAATATTCAACAACCCCCAATATTAACCCCTAACACTTTTACCGAAAAAATCCAAAGTTCCTTCATGAGACTAATTCCTAATTCCTTCAAAACACTAAAAAAAACTTAATTTTGAATAATCACACAATTCACCTTCAGAAATCCCCAAGTTATATTTCTAGCCCAATAATAATAATAATTTTAGACAACCCCCTCCCCTAAACCACCCCTACTACTTTTAACGAAGAAAATTTGAGATTTGAAATAATCACGAAATTCGCTTTTTAAAAACCACAAGTTATATTCTCAACCCCATAATAATATTCAACAACCCCCGAAAACCACCCCTACCACTTTTACCTAAACAAATCCCAAGTGCCTCCATGTAAAACACTAAACAAATTAAAAATTTAAAAATAATAATTAATTTCAACTTCAGAAATCCGGAAGTTATATTTCTAGCCCAATAATAATAATAATAATAATATTCCACAACCCCCCCCCCCCCCCCCCCTAAACCACCCATACCATTTTTAAGGAAGAAAATTTGAGACTTCAGAACACTCCAAGTTATATTTCCGATCTCATAATAAATTTTTACAACCCCCGAAAACCACCCCTATACTGGTACCTGAACAAATCCCAAGTGCCTCCATGTAAAACACTAAACAAATTCAAAATTTAAAAATAATAGTCAAGACACCTTCACAAATCTCCAAGTTATATTTCTAACCCATTAATAATAATATTCGATGACTCCCCTCCCAAAAAACACCCCTACCACTTTTAACGAAAAAAATCCAAAGTTTCTTCATGCAAAACACTAAAAAAAAATTTAATTTGAGATAATCACGAAATTCACTTTCAGGCACCCACAAGTTATATTCTGAACACCATTATAATGTTCAAAATCTCCCAG
>CAKNYM010051850.1:20730-34461 GCA_932195095.1 Andricus curvator | reverse complement strand
TCAAGGAATTCACGGAATTCAAGGAATTCTCGAAATTCAAGGAATTCGCGGAATTCTCGAAATTCAAGGAATTCACGGAGTTCAAGGGATTCAAGGAATTCACGGAATTCAAGGAATTCACGGAATTCACAGAATTCACGGAATTCAAGGACTTCACAGAATTCAAAGAATTGACGGAATTCGCGGTATTCAAGGAATTCAAGGAATTCCCGGGATTCAAGAAATTGAATGAATTCACGGAATTCACGAATTTCAAGAAATTCACAGAATTCCTTGAATTTCATGAATTCCGCAAATTCCTTGAAGTCGGTGAATTCCTTGAATTCCGTGAATTTCGTTGAATTCCGTGAATTCCTCGAATACCTTGAATTCCGTGAATTCTTTGAATTCCGCGACTTCCTTGAATTCCGTGAATTCTCTGATTTCCTTGAATTCCGTGAATTACTTAAATGCCGTGAATTGCTTGAATTCCGTGAATTCCTTGAATTTCATGGATTCCATGAATTTCGTGAATTCCTTGAATTCCGTGAATTCTTTGAATTCTTAGAATTCCGTGAATTCTTAGAATTCCGTGAATTCCTTGAATTCCTTGAATTCCGTGAATTCCTTGAATTCCGTGAATTCCTTGAATTCCGTGAATTCCTTGAATTCCGTGAATTCCTTAAATTCCGTGAATTTCTTGAATTCTGTAAATTCCTTGAATTTCTTGAATTCTGTAAATTGCTTGAATTCCTTGAATTTCGTGATCCGGGAATTCCTTGCATTCCTCGAAGTCCGTGAATTCCTTGAATTCTGTGAATTCCGTGAATTCCTAGAATTCTGTCAATTCTTTGAAGTCCGTGAATTCCTTGAATTGTATGAATTCCATTAATTCATCGAATTTCTGGAAATACTTGAATCCCTGGAATTCCTTGAATCCCGGGATTTCCGTGAATTCCTTGCACTCCTTGAAGTCCGTGAATTCCTTGAATTCTGTCCATTCCTCGAAGTCCGTGAATTTCTTGAATTCTGTGGATTCCTTGAACTCCGTGAATTCCTTGAATTCCATGAATTCCTCGAATTCCTTGAATTGCATGAATTCCATGAATTCTTCGAATTTCTTGAAATACTTGAATCCCTTGAATCCCGGGAATTCCTTGAATTTTGTGAATTCCTTGAATTTTGTGAATTCCTTGAATTCCTTGAATTCCGTGAATTCCTTAAAGTCTGCGAATTCCTAGAATTCCGTGAATTCCTAGAATTTCATGAATTATTTGAATTCTGTGAATTCCTTGAATTCCGTGAATTTCTTGAATTCCGTGAATTCCTTGTATTCCATGAATTGCTTGAATTCCTCGAATTTTATGAATTCCGTGAATTTCTTGAATTCCGTGAATTTCTTGAAATCCTTGAATTCTGTGAGGTCCTTCAATTCCGTGAATTCCATGAATTACTTGAATTTCGTGAATTTCTTGAATTCCGTGAATTCCTTGAATTCCGTGAATTCCTTGAATTCCGTGAATTTCTTGAAATCCTTGAATTCTGTGAGGTCCTTCAATTCCGTGAATTCCACGAATTACTTGAATTTCGTGAATTCCTTGAATTCCGTAAATTCCGTGAATTCCTTGAAATCCGCGAATTCAAAATATTTTAAAATAAAATAAATAAAAAAACTAGTAAACTGGAGAGTAATAATTACTAAACCTATGGTTCTTTTAGACGACCAACGCCAGAGTGGTCGTTTTAGACGATCACTCAAAGAGTGGTTTTTTTAACATGCAGGTATCGATTTTATGATGGCAGTCCAAATTATGTCTTTGGATTCTTGTTTTTATTTTCAGGAATTCTATACATTAAAACTGAATTCATTATCTTCTACCAAAAATGATTTCCCACTAGGTTATTAGCTTTGAATCGTTCCAGACTTTAATATCATTAATTTATCGCCTTTCATTTTCCATTTTACAGGTCTCTGACGTCCTGTCCTATTACGAAGTAGTCACTGTTTCTGTTTTTTTTTCTCTTCCTCTCATGTTCAGGTACACGTGAAAAAAGCGAGTCAAAGCGACTCGACTTCAAAATGGTAATTTCACGCGCTCGCGAACATTTCGCCCGCGGAGTATTTGATTCGGGTCGGATAATTGTCTCGGAGTGTCTTTCTAATGTTCATTCTTCCCTTCCTTTCTTTACCGGGCAAGGAAAAGTTTGTTGCGTGCGTTTATGTCGAAAGTTCAAATGTCTAAAGTTTATTGGATTCTGCTTTATTGCATTTTGTCCTGGTTCGCTTCCATTTAAACTTTATCTTCAGTCTTTACTTTAGATTACTCGCATCAACCTTTCTTACGTTTCTGATCTTGACATTGCCCAAATACCCAAATAGAAAGCAGATGCTTTTGAGCAGAATCTTAATGGAAAATCCTGAATACCAAATTTTGACTTGTTGCGCGAAATTATGTATTCCTTTCGTAAAAAGAGATGGTTTGCATAGTTTAGCATTTCTAGATTCTCATTTTTAGTTCATGTTATTTTGATACTGATTTATATTCAAATTTATGAAGCAGGGTTGAAAGAATTTTTGTACATTTACAATACATTTTGAAATAAAATACATTTGAAAATCATATTTATAGAAGGGATACATTAATTTTTTGAAAACATCAAGATAATGTTTCTGTATGATTGGAATATCATCAATTCGATTATCATTCTTGAGACGCTTTATGAGAGTGTAGGCAACAAATTAGAGACTTCGGAATGGTGAGGTGTTGACGAGGTATATTTGCTGTTTCATTTTGCCTGGGTAATGTTGGTCTGATGACGATGACGATAATAAGAGGTCTAAAATCAACATTGTTCAATTAGATAGTTTTTGCATGAATCTAGTTTTAGAATAGTCTTAAGCCAGGTGGGTAAACCTGGAAGCACCACCTTGCCCAAACAACGTGTGACCTATGCCATAATTAAGGGCTCATTCAGGGCTCATTTAATACCCAAAAGCCAAATTTTGGGCTCTGCATTTATTTTTTAAATGCATGGTACTGCCAGCTTTCCGTAAATCAACTTTTTTCTTTCACAGGAATTGAGGGCTCATTTAAGGCTCTTGCAAGACCCCCGGCGCAATTTTTCAAAAACAACCTCTATCATAAAAAACTACCCTAAAAAATAAATATGCACTGGTCATAAAAGTGAGTACATCAGAATTGAGGGCTCATTTTAGGCTCTCCAGCGCCCCCAAAATCAATTTTCCAAAACCATCCCTTAACATTGGAAAACTACCCCTTACCCAAAAGTGCTGATATAGTCCAAGAAAAAGTATTGTATCAGATTGGAATATTAGCTGTCCGAAAACATGGAACACTTTTCCAAAAAACACCCCTAACACTTGAAAACCACCCCGTAAAGAAAAGCGAGATTAAACTGAGAATGAAGCCTATCAACAGTGTTTTTATTTTTATTATTTTTTTTATTATTTATTTTTTATTTTTGTAGGTTGAAGAGTCAACTATTTGGTTAGCAATTAAATGGGTTTCAAAAATCGTCTGTTTTTTTAACTTTCGTCTTTCTTGATAGAAAATTCGTCCTTTTGGATTAAAAATTAATCATTTATGGTAGAAAAGTCATCCTTTTTGGTTAAAAATTTATCTTTATAGTTTGTAAATTAACTTTATATTTCAACATTCAACTATTTCATTAAAAATTCATCTTCGCGTGAAAAAATTTACATTTCCAGGCTTATAATTTAACTCTATTCTAAAAAATTCGTCTTTTTGACTTGAAAATTCAACTATTCGTTTTAAAATGCAACTGTTTTTGGTTAAAGTTGAATCTTTTTTGTTTAAAGATTTGACTATTTGGTTGAAAATTTAACTATTTGATTAGAAATTCAATTATTTAATTTTTATTATTATTTATTATTCTTCTGTTATTAATTATTTGATTAAAAACTTAACTGTTTTGTTAAAAATTCGTCTTTGGGTTGAAAATTCATCTCTTTTTAATCTAAAGCATTTCATATTGAATTCAATATAGTATCTTTACATTATTTTTACTTAAAAGAGTTTATTTCTCTATTTTCGTGAAAATTTTGTCTGTGAAGTCTGTAGTTACCAAAAAATATTTTTTTTTTTCGTATGACCTAGAAAAAATGTAAAACACCTGAAATATTTTCAAGCGATAAAATCCGCGATATTTAGTTTGTATAATTAAAGTTTGTCAATTTCTTTTTGAAGCCCTCAGAATTGATCAAATTGAGATTAGAAGGAATTTTTTATACAAATTTTCATTATCAAACGATTGAATTAAAAGTTTTGGAATGCAAATTTTTATAAGCTTTACTTTGGGTATTTGAAAATTCAGAAAAGTTTAATTTCGTCTGATTTAATTTTCAGTTCAGTTTTGATTATTTCAAATAAAAAAATCTTTAGCTTTGACAGTTTAAACCTCTTAATTTCATTGACCGAGAAAAATTTTGCATACTCAATAATATGTTCGTAAATAATATCGCAGAGCCGAAAATTTGGCTTTTGGGTATGAAATGAGCCCTTAATTCCGGCATATGGCATACAATGTTTGGGCATGGTCCGAGAAAATCAAACACTGTTGATAGGCTTCATTCTCAGTTTAATGTCGTTTTCCTTTACGGGGTGGTTTTCGAGTGTTAGGGATGTTTTTTGGAAAAGTGTTTCATGTTTTTGGACAGCCAATATTCCAATCTGATACAATACTTTTTCTTGGACTATATCAGCACTTTTGGGTGAGGGGTAGTTTTCCAATGTTAAGGGATCGTTTTGGAAAATTGATTTTGGGGGCGCTGGAGAGCCTAAAATGAGCCTTCAATTCTGATGTACTCACTTTTATGACCAGTGCATATTTATTTTTTTGGGTAGTTTTTTATGATAGAGGTTGTTTTTGAAAAATTGCGCCGGGGGTCATGCAAGAGCCCTGAATGAGCCCTCAATTCCTGTGAAAGAAAAAAGTTGATATAACAAATACTTCTACCATGGTACTGCTAGATTTACGTAAAGCTAGCAGTACCATGCATTTTTTTTTTAAATGCAGAGCCCAAAATTTGGCTTTGGGTATTAAATGAGCCCTAAATGAGCCCTTAATTATGGCATAGGGCATGCGTTATTTGGGCTAGACAGTACTTCCAGGTTTACCCAGCTTCTTAAGCCTGTTAGAACACAGGGATATTTTTAAAGGATGTTTCTGAGGATTAGTTAGTGTTTACTGATGGCTTAAAAGAAACATCGTTTAGAAACGGTTTTGGAAACCAGGAAGATATTAAACAGCAATGTCTTCTATAATTGACAATGATAAGAATAGGTTTAGATGATCCTTTGCATAGGATACAAGTTTTAATGCATCAAATTAACCAAGCATGTTGATACTTATTACCCAGGAAGATGAATTACCGGAAAATAATCCAAAAACTGAAGTCTATATGGTTTAAACTGATTCTGATTGATGTATCTTTTAAGCCTGTTACAAATCAAATTGATTTTTAGGTGATGATTCTGAGATTTTAGTTAGTGTTTTCTAATAGCTTAAAAGAAACATTGATGAGGAACGGTACAGAAAACCAGGACGATTCTCAACAGCGATCTCTTCTATAATTGACAATGATTAGAATCTAATCTTAATTCGGATATTGGAATGGTGAAGAAACCCAAGATGTTACAAAGGTGATGGGTTGATGCGTTTCTTTTAATGTATTATTTTGTCTTGGTAATGTTGGTATGATGATAAAGATGAAAAGATTGGTTAATTAGATGCTTTTGGCATAAATCTAGTTCTATGGTAGCTATAGATGATCCTTTTCTAAAAATGATCAAAAAACTAAGGTCTATGTGGTTTAAACTGATTCTGATTTATACATATATCCTTTAAGCTTGTTATGAACCAAAGTGATTATTAGATGATGTTTCTGGGATTTTCTAATAGATTTTTCTTCTAGATTTCTAATCGATTTTTCTAATAGCTTGAAAGAAACATGGATTAGACATGGTTTTGGAAACCAGGAAGATATTTAACAGCGATGTCTTCTATAATTGGCAATGATAAGCATCTTATTTTTATTGGAATATTAGAATGGTGGAAAATACCAAGATGTTACAACGGTGATGGGTTGATGCGATTCCTTTTGTGTATTACTTTGTTTGGGCAATGTTGGTCTGATGATAAATATGAGAATTTTAAACATAATATTGTTTAATTAGATATTTTTGGCATAAATATAGTGCTATAATAGTTTTAGATGATCCTTTGAATAGGATAAAAGTTGTAATGCATCAAATTAATCAAGCATGTTTATATCTATTACCCAGGAAGATGAATTACCAGAAAAAAAATCCAAAAACTAAGGTCATATGGTTTAAACTGATTCTGATTTATGTATCCTTCAAGCTTGTTATAAACCAAAGTGATATTTGAATGATGTTTCTGGGATTTTAGTTAGTGTTTTCTAATAGCTTAAAAGAAACATTGATTAGGAACGGTATAGAAAACCAGGACGATTCTCAACAGCCTCTTCTGTAATTGACAATGATTAGAATCTGATCTTGATTCGGATATTGGAATGGTGAAGAAACCCAAGATGTTAGAACGGTGATGGGCTGATACGATTCCTTTTCAGGGTGTCCAGCGATTGTTAGGAACGAAATTCAAGGTCTTTTCCAGGTTTTCCAGGTCAAGAAGTCAAGTTTTTCCAGGTCTCCTCTTTTCACATCAAATAATAAAATAACCGTTTATTGGTCAACAATTTTTAAAGAAAACTGAACCATAAATAAACAAATTCTTAATTTTTTCCGAAAAGAAGTCGTTTTTGTAAAATCATTTTGAATATTTTGAAGTCTTTGTAAAGTCATTGAAATCCTTGAAATCTTTGAAATATTATGAAATCTTCGTGAATTCGTTGAAATCTTTTGAAGTATTTATAATCTTTCTAAAACAGAGTGTCCAGCGATTCTTAGAAAGAAAATTCAAGGTCTTTTCCAGGTTTTCCAGGTCTCCTTTTTTTACATCAAATAATGAAATAACATGTTTGTGAAATCTTTTGTGTTCGTTTGAAATCACTGAAATCTTTTCAAATCTTCTCAAATATGTGGAAACCTTTTGAAATCGTTTAAAATGTTTGCAATGTTATGAAATTTAGTGTCTTTTGTTGAAATTCTTTCAATATTTTGAAATCCTCATGAATTCTTGAGAATATTTGTGAAATCTTTCTGAAATCTTTTTTATTCATTTGAAATCATTGAAAAGTTTTTAAATCTTTGTGAAATCTTATGAAATGTTCTAAAAAATTTGGAAATAGTTTAAAATCTTTTTAATGTTTTGAAATCTTTGAAATTCTTGAAATCTTTTGAAATCCTTATAAATTCTTTGAAATATTTGTAAAATCTTTCTGAAATCTTTTGTATTCATTTAAACTAAATGAAATGTTTAAAATCTTTGTGAAATCTTTGAAAACTGGTGTACCTTTTTGAAATCTTTCAAATTCTTGAATTTTTTAAAAATGTGTCATAAATTTTTTATGAAATCTTTGAAATATTTGTGATATCTTTCTGAAATCTTTATATTCCTTTAAAAGCATTTGAAATATTTCAAATCTTTGTGAAATCTTTTGAAATCTTCTAACAAATGTTGAAATCGTTTAAAATCTTCTAAATGTTTTGAAATGTTTTGAAATCCTTATTAATTCTTTGAAATATTTGTGAAATCTTTTAAAATCTTCTAAAAAAATTTGAAATCGTTTAAAATCTTTGAAATCTGGTGTACTGTACCCTTTTTGAAATCTTTGAAATTCTTGTATTTAAAAAAAAATCTTTAATAGATTTTGTATCAAATCTTTGAAATATTTGTGAAATCCTTGTGAAATATTTTTAAATCATCTGAAACATGCTGAAATCCTTTAAAATCTTTGAAATATTTTCAAATCTTTGAAATCTGGTGTACTGTACCCTTTTTGAAATCTTTGAAATACTTTAAATCTGTTGAAATCCTTATGAATTCTTTGTAAAATCTTTCGGATTTGTTGGAAATCATTGAAATATTTGAAATTTTGTGAAATCTTCGAAATCTAGTTTACACCTTTTTGAAATCTTTGAAATTCTTGTATTTTTTAAAACTCTTTAATACATTTTTTATGAAATCTTTGAAATATTTGTGAAATCTTTATATTCATTTAAAATCATTTGAAATATTTCAAATCTGTGAAATATTTTGAAATCTTCTAAAAAATGTTGAAATCGTTTAAAATCTTCGAAATGTTTTGAAATCCTTATTAATTCTTTGAAATATTTGTGAAATATTTTTGAATCTTCTAAAAAAATTTGAAATCGTTTAAAATCTTTGAAATCTAGTGTACTATACTCTTTTTGAAATCTTTGAAATTCTTGTTTTCTTTAAAATCTTTATTAAATTTTTGAAATATTTGTGAACTTTTTCTGAAATCTTTTGTATTAATTTGAAATCATTAAAATATTTGAAATCTTTGTGAAATCTTCTAAAAAATTTTGAACTCGTTTGAAATCTTTGAAATGTTTTGAAATCTTAGAAATCTGGTTTACTATACCCTTTTTAAAATCGTTACAATCTTTGTAAAATGTTTGGAAATATTTGTGAAATCTTTCTTAAATTTTTGTTTATGAAACCTTTCGTATTCGTTGAAATCATTGAATTATTTCAAATCATATGGCCATGGCTCATTATAATTCTGAAACGGAATTAACATCGAAATTTTCAACTAATAATTTTTATAATTTGTAAATTGAATATAACAAAAAAATGTATACATTAACATTCTGTATTAGCGCAGAAGAAATAAAAAACTTATAGAATTATTCACAATATTAAAGTCTGTTAATTGTAATCTATAAAATAATTGGCACCAGTCTACAAAAAGTGCCTCGAAATCTATTTATTCTGTAATGAACGAAAGATAAATTATATCTTGATCAATAAAAAGCTTTTCAGTATCAATATTTCTTCTAAACAATATTTTCCTTTCAAAACAGACTAAAAGATTTTAATTACTCTTCACATTTCAGTAAAATAACTGTTTTGAAACCAAAAAAATTCAAATTCAAGGTTCTCGTGAAAAATTCAAGGAGAATTCCAGGTTTTCAAGGTTTTTCAAGGTCGCTGGACACCCTGCTTTTGTGTATCATTTTGTTTGGGTAATGTTGGTATGATGATAAAGATGAGAAGATTGGTTAACTAGATGGTTTTGGCATGAATCTAGTGCTATGATATCTACAGATGATCCTTTTCTGAAAATAATCCAAAAAATAAGATCCATATGGTTTAAACAGATTCTGATTCATGTATCCTTCAAGCTTGTTATAAACCAAAGTGATTATTAGATGAGGTTTCTGTGATTTTAGTCAGTGTTTTCTAAAGAATGCTTTCTTAAAAGAAACATTAATTAGAAACGGTATAGAAAACCAGGACGATTTTTAATAGCGATGTCTTCTATAATTGACAATGATTAGAACCTGATCTTAATTGGGATATTGGAATGGTGAAGAAGCCCAAGATGTTACAACGGTGATGGGTAAATGGGATTCTTTGAATGTCTTATTTTGTCTAGGTAATTTTGGTCCGATGATAAATATGAGAAGTTTAAACTTAATATTGTTTAATTAGATGTTTTTGGCATAAAAATAGTGCTTCAATAGGTTTCGATGATCCTTTGCATAGTATACAAGTTGTAATGCGTCAAATTAACCAAACTTGTTGACATTTATTACCCAGGAACATGAATTAACTGAAAATAATAAGAAAGTAAGGTCCATATGGTTTACATTGACTCTGATTGATGTATCTTTTAAGCCTGTTATAAACCAAAGTGATTTTTAGATTATGTTTCTGGGATTTTAGTTAGTGTTTTCTAATGGCTTAAAAGAAATATCTATTAGGAATGATACTGGAAACCAAGACGATTTTTAACAGCGATGTGTTCTATAATTGACAATGATCAGAATCTGATTTTGATTGAAATACTGGAATGGTGGAGAATCCCAAGATATTACAATGGTGATGGGTTGATGCGATTGGTTTAATGTATTATTTTGTCTGGGTAATGTTGGTCTGATGATAAATATGAGAAGTCTAAACTTAATATTGTTTAATTAGATGGTTTTGGCATGAATCTAGTGCTCTGACAGGTTTAGATGATGCTTTGCATAAGATACAAGTTGTAACGCATCAAATTAACCAAGCATGTTGATACCTATCACCCAGGACGATGCATTACCTAAAAATAATCTAAAAACTAAGGCCTTTGTGGTTGAAACTGGTTCTGATTGATGTAAATATCTTTCAAGCTTGTTAGAACGCAGGTAGATTTTAGATGAGGTTTCTATGGGTTTAATTAGTGTTTACTAATGGCATAAAAGAAACAACGATTAGAAACGGTATTAGAAACCAGGAAGATTTTTAACAGCGATGTCTTCTATAATTGACAATGATAAGAATCTTATTTAGATTGGAATATTAGAATGGTGGAGAATCCCATTATGTTGAAACATCGATTAGGATCAGTAGTGGAAACCAGGAAGATTTTTAACAACGATGTGTTCTATAATTTACAATAACCAGAATCTGATTTTGATTGGGACACTGAAATGGTGGATAATCCCAAGATATTACAAAGGTGGTGGGTTGATGCGATTCTTTAAGTATGTGGTTTTGTCTGGGTAATGTTGGTCTAATGATAAAGATGAGAAGTCAAACTTAATATTGTTTAATTAGATGGGTTTGGCACGAATCTAATCCTAGAAGAGTTTTAGACCCCAGGTGATCCTTTGCATAAGGTACAGATGGTAATGCGTCAAATTAACCAAAATTGTTGAAACCTATTATCCAGAAAGATGAATTACCTGAAAATAATCCAAAAACTGAGGTCCATATGATTTAAACTGATTCTGACTGATGTATCTTTGAAGCCTGTTAGAACCCAGGGAGATTTTTAGCGGATGCTTCTGGGGTTTTAGTTAGTGTTTTCTAATAGCTAAAAAGAAACATCAATTACGAAAGGTATTGGAAGCCAGAAAATTTGTTAACAGCGATGTTTCTATAATTGAGAATGATCAAAATCTAATTTTGATTGGGCTATTGGAATGGTGGAGAAGCCTAAGATGTTATATCTCTTTCGTTTCTTTTGTGTATTACTTTGTTTGGGCAATCTTGGTCTGATGATAAAGATGAAAACTTTAAACATAATATTGTTTAATTAGATAGTTTCGGCATAAATATAGTGCTATAGCAGGTTTAGATGATCCTTCGCAAAGGATAGAAGTTGTAATGCATCCAATTAACCAAGCATGTTAATAACTATTAACCAGGAAGATGAATTGCCTGAACATAATCCAAAAACTGAGGTCTATATGGTTTGAACTGATTCTGGTTGATGTATCTTTCAAGCTTGTTAGAACCCAGGGAAATTTTGAGAGAATCTTTCTGGGGTTTTAGTTGGTGTTTTCTAATGGCTAAAAAGAAACATGAATTACAAAAGGTATTGGAAACCCGAAAGATTTTTAACAGTGATGTTTTCTATAATTGACAATGATTAGAATCTGATTTTGATGAAATATTGGAATAGTGAAGAATCCCAAGATGATACAATGGTGATGGGTTGACACTATTCTTTGGGTATATTATTTTGTATTAGTTATGCCGGTCTGATGATAAAGATAAAAATTCTAAGATTAATATTGTTTAATAAGATGGTTTTGGCATGCGTCTAATCCTAGAATAGTTTTAGACTTCAGGTGATCCTTTGTATAGGATACAAAGGAAAGTAATTAGGAAAGTAATTAGGAAAGGTATAGAAAACCAGGACGATTTTTAAAAGCGATGTCTTCTATAACTGACAATGATTAGAATCTGATTTTGATTGGGATATTGGAATGGTATAGAATCCCAAGATATTACAACGATGATGGGTCGATGCGTTTCTTTTAATGTATTATTTTGTCTTGGTCATGTTCATCTGATGATAAAGATAATAAGTCTAAGCTTTTGATCTTTTGAATATGATAAAGTTGTAATGCATCAAATTAGAAAACATTTTGAAACCTATTACCGAGGAGGAGGAACTACCTGAAAAAAATCCAAAAAAGAGGTCTATATGGTTGAAACTGATTCTGACTGATGTCTCTTTTAAGCCTGTTAGATTTCAGGAGGATTTTTAGAGGATGCTTTTGGGGTTTTAGTTAGTGCTTTCTAATGGCTTGAATAAAACATTAATTAGGAACGGTATTAGAAACGAGGAAGATTTTTGACAGCGATGTCTTTTATGATTGACAATGACCAGAATCTGATTGAAATATTGGAATGGTGAAGTATTCCAAGATGTTACAACGGTACTGGGTTGACACGATTCTTCTGGTGTATTATTTTGTCTGGGTAATGTTGGTCTAATGATAAAGATGAGAAGTCCAAAACTTAATATTGTTCAATTAGATGGTTTTGTCATCAATCTAATGCTACTATAAGTTTAGGTGATCTTTTGTATAGGATACAAGTTGCAATGTGTCAAATTAACCAAGAATGTTGACACCTTTTACCCAGGAAGATGAATTACTTGAAAACAATCCAAAACTGAGGTCCATATGGTTCAAACTGATTCTGACTAATGTATCCTTCAAGTTAGAAACCAGGGTGATTTTTAGATGTTTCTGAGCTTTTAGTTAGTGTTTTCTGATGGCTTAAAAGAAACATCGATTAGGAAGGGTATCAGAAAATAGGAAGATTTTTAACAACGATGTCTTCTATATTTGACAATGATCAGAATCTGGTTTTGATTAGGATATTGGAATGGTGGAGAATCCCAAGATCTTACAACGATGATAGGCTGATGCGATTCTTTTGGTGTATTAGTTTGTCTAAGTAATGATCGTCTGATGATAAATATAATTGTTTAATTATATGGTATTGGCAGGAATCTAGTACTGTGATAGGTTAAGGTGATCATTTACATGGAATGCAACTTGTAATGCATCAAATCAGATCAATGGATTTATCATCTTCTGTTCCTTTATTCCTCACATTTATTTTATCATTTTTGATAAAGAAAATAAAATGTGATCCAGCTTAAAAACAAATTTAATAGCATGGAGGAATTGTCAAACATTCCTTTCTTTTTCGGATCAAGGATATACATTCCATGCACAGGTGCATTCCAATCGCTGCACCAGCGGAAAAAAGCAATCTCCCTGTTCGCACAATGATGACTGTGGGGTGCGTACCCTTTTGTCTTTCTTCTGGCTCTTTTTCCGGTTTCTATTCTAAAAAAATGAGGAAGAGGGAAAAAAAGAAAAGCGAAATGCCACACGATGCGAAAAGAGCATCCATCGTAGGGTGGGAGGGGGTCTGGGGGGGGGGGGAGAGTTTTCATTGTTTCAAAGTTACTGGGCACTAACATGGTGAAACAAACAATAGATGCAAAGTTTGTGTTTCGAGATATCGTTGACTCGTTAATTTTATTGTGTGGTACACACTTTCCATTTCTATCTCCCCTGTCTCATACATATGCATACATCATAATTCATAAAGTTATGTTTAATCAATTTGTGTAGCACCCGTTCCTGCACAAATATAGTGTATACATGTATGATGATTATATTTTTCCTATTTATAATATTTTCTACATAGATAATACCATACAAATAATTAAATAGTATTATATTTTTCCTACACATAATATTTTCTGCGCAGAATATACCCTACACATTATTAAGTAGTATTATA
>CAKNYM010051850.1:0-11458 GCA_932195095.1 Andricus curvator | reverse complement strand
GGGAGGGGAAAGAAGGGGAAATGAGGGGATGTGAAGTAAGGGGAAAAAATTATCATATATTTGAGGAGAAATAAGGGGATGTGAAGTAAGGGGAAAAATTTATCATATATATGAGGGGAAATGAGGGGATGTGAAATAAGGGGAAAAATTTATCATATATATGTGGGGTTATGAGGGGATGGGAAGTAGATGAATTAGGGAAAATGAGGGGAATGAGGGGAGGGAGTTGGGGAAGAGAGGGGAAAATGAAAATTTAAAAAAATGAGGGAAAATGAGGGGAGGTTAATCCTAAAACCTCCTGTTGGATTCGAACATTTCGTTTCACGATCTCTGATTAAAAAAAAAAATCCATTTGCAGATTTAACCATCCCTCTTGGGTAGTACAAACGAATTCCACTACAACTGAAAAGAACATCATCCAGTTACACCATCGAGCACTTGTACATTTTTTACCTAGTCAATAAATCTCTCGTTTCAAGTTGAAGCGGTTTGAGGGGCAATTTTTTCTCCCATGGACAGGTGAATCGACGAATAACACCTGCGGATTCTCGGCACAGTGAGATGATTTGTTGGACGGTTAGTCCATGTTTGCAATGAGAAATAACCACTGCCAGTCTCGGCTTGGAATGGTTTTGAATAGAAGATATATCGGAGGGAAGGGGTAAGAAAATAAATTATTCGATGGCAGCATCCCTTTCGATGGAACCATATTTCGCCGGAAATTTTTTCACGAAAAAGGGGAAAAGGGGGAAAAAAGGGGAAATTATTTTTTAGTGATTTCTATCATTGAAGAATTTATTTTCTTAAATTGGATATACACAAGTCGTTTAAATCTCACACTTCTATACTTTCCCCTCCACTACTGCCCCTACATTCCCATCCCCTCACTTCAAAATTTGCCAATCCCTTCGCCCATCCCTTCCTCAACTTTTTCCTCCTCTACATCCTCCTGAACTCGCTTCCTCAACTAGCACTCCCCTTCCCCTACTTCCCTTTTCCAGCCCTTACTCCCCCAACCCACTCACCCTAATTTCTGACAATTTCCCCTACTCCTTACCACCTTGCCCCTCACTTCCCCTAACCACACATATTTCGCTCGAATGTTCCTTACTTTTTTCCTCGTTTCCCCTCTCTTCCGTTTTCCCTCACAACTCACTTTCCCTACTTCAATACCCCTAATTTCCTCTCATTTTCCATACCTTCCTTCCACTACTCGCTCCTCACTTCCTCCTTCATTTCCACTACTTCCTCTCCACTAATTTAACCTCACCCCCCATTAATTACGCTCACTTCCCCTCCCCTGAATTCACCTACTTCCCTTCCGATAATTTTACCTTATTGACCCTACTTTTCCTCACCTCAACCTCTCCTCGTTTTCCGTTACTTCCTCTAATCTCCTTCTCTCATTTCCTCTCACCCTAATTCACATACTTCTCCCCTCACTGACCTGCCCCTCATTTTTCATAATTTCCCCTTATTCCCTTCCCGTCACTTCTCCGCAGTTACCCTAATTGCCCACCCCTCGTTTCCTCTTATGTCTCCTCACTTCCCCTAATTCCCCACCCTTCAATTCCCCTTATTTCTCCTTACTTTCCTCAATTTCCTTCCCTTAATTGCCCTCACTTCCTCTAATTGCTCTTTCATTTCCCCTCACTGACCCTGATTCACGTAATTCCTGTCCTCTCACTTCCCCGACCCTCATTTTACATCATTTCCCCTACTTCCCTCATTTCCCCTTATTCCACTCCCCACACTGCCCCTATTTCACTTACTTCCCCTTCATGTATTTTCTGCTTCCCTCATTTGCTTACCCCCACCCCCTCATGAAGTTAAAAAAAATAATTTCCACAGTTATAGAAATTTATAGCCCAATATAGGAAAATTGGAATTTTTCTAACAATTTGAAATTCAACATTTTCTGAAACATTCCCTGTTGGTGAATCTTCCAGAAGTGGGAGTTCGAACCAGATAAATAGAAATACTTAGAAACAAAAATAAAATAAATAATAAATAATTAAAAATAAAATAAATAATGAATTAATAATAAATAAATGCTAAATAAATAATAAATAAATGATAAATAAATAATAAATAAATAAATAATAAATAAAAAATAAATAATAAATAAATAATAAATAAATAATAAATAAATAATAAATAATAAATAAATAATAAATAAATAATAAATAAATAATAAATAAATAAATAAATAAATAATAAATAGATAGATAATAAATAAATAATAAATAAATCATGGATAAATAATAAATAAATAATAAATAAAAAATAAATAAATAATAAATAAATAATAAATAAATAATAAATAAATAATAAATAAATAATAAATAAATAATAAATAAATAATGAATAAATAAATAATAAATAAATAAATAATAAATAAATGATAAATAAATAATAAAAAAAATAATAAATAAATAATAAATAAATAATAATAAATACTATAGAAATACTTTTAGAAAGTAAAAAATTAATTTACAGAGTTGAACATTAGCTGTTTTTTCTTTGTTGAAAATTAATCTTTTAACTAGAAATTTGACTATTCTGGTTAAAAAATCATTTTTATTTCAGTTGGAAATTCATTTCTTTAGATGAAAATCCAACTATATTTAATTGAAAATTAATTATTTTTTGTTGAAAATACTACAACCATATTTTGGTTGAGAATTCATCTTTTTTGTGAAAATTCCATTATTTTGTTAGAAAATCATTGTTTTTGGTTGAAAATTTAACTTTTCCACTGAAAATTTGTCTTTAAGGGTTTAAAATTTAAATAATTTGGGAGAAAATTGAAATATTTGGTTGACAATAAACTTTTTCGTTGATTAAACTATTTTGTTAAAAAAGTCGTTTTTTGTTAAGAATTAATTTGTTTTAAGGGAAAATTTAATTATTCCATTTTTGCTTGAATTTTTCTTTTAGTTGAAAATTCAACTATTTAATAAAAAATTTATCTTTTTAGTTGAAAATGCAACTATTTGGTAAAAAAATTATCCTTTTCAGTTGAAAATTAACCTTTCTAGTTGAAAATTTAACTATTTTGTTAAAAATTATTATTATTATTTTTTTGAAAATCCAACTATTTTTGGTTTAAAGTTGATTTTTTTTTGGTTGAAAAGTATGTTATATTTTTAGTGGAGAATTCAACTTTTTTGGTTAAAAATTTCAGTATCTGAATGAAAATCTAATTCTTTTATTACAAACTTACTTATTTTGGTTGAAAGTTCAACTTTTTCTTCGAAAAATTCCTCCTTTTAGATTCAAAAGTAACTTTTTTTTGAAAAATTCGTGTTTTTGGTTCGAAAATTCATCTCTTTGGGGAGATTTTTTTTTTTGGTTAAAAATACAACTGTTTGGTTTAAAATTAATCGATTTTGGTTATGGATTACAATAGTTGAAAATTCATTCTCTTGGTTGAAATTTTATCACTTCAGTCGAAATTTCATTTATTTTTGTCAAAAATTAAACTAGTTTCTAGAAAACTCGTTTTTTCATTTTAAAAACCAATTTTCTTTAACTGAAAATTTAACTATGGCAATCAAAATTTATCTTTTTAGTTAAAAATTTATCTATTTCGTAAAAAATGTATATTTTTTTGTTGAGAATTCAACTACTTCATTGAAGATAGAATTCCTTTGTTACAAGTTCATTTTCTTTGTAAATTTTTTTTTTACATAAATTTACCTATTTTATTTTTTGATAAAAATGTATGTTATTTAGTTAAAAATTCAACTATTTGTTTTTCCTTGTGAAATTTTTTTTTTAAATTAACTTTTTTTTATGAAAATTTTGATATTCCAATTAAAGATTTATCTCTTTGGTTGGAGAACCAACTTTTTTTGATTGAAAAGTATACTATTATATTTTTCGTTGAGAATTCATCTTTTTTGGTGAAAATGTATAGTATTTGGATGAAAATGTAATTACTTTGTTAGAAAGTTATTCATATAATTGTTATAATTATTTTGGTTGAAAATTAAATTTTTTCGTTGAAAATTCGTTTTTTTTTGTATTGAAAAGTAATTTTTTGTTTAAAATTCGTCTATTTGGTTCGAAAATTCATCATTATGATTGAAAATTTACCCTGTTTGTTAAAAATTTGACTAATTTCTTGAGAATTTCGTCTTTTAATTAATTTTTTTAACTGAAAATTTAACTTTCAGTTTTTTTAAATTTATATCATTTTTAGTTGAAAATTCAACTATTTGCTTGAAAATTAATGTATTTTGTTACAAATGCCTCGTTTTTGTTAAAAATTATACTATTTTTTAAAAGTTTAATTATTTGGTTAATAAATCAACTATTTCTTTGGCAATTTATGTATTTTTTTAAGCATTCGTCGTTTTGTTAAAAATTCTATTATTTTGTTCAAAGTTTAATTACTTTGTTAAAAATTTTAATATTTGATTGAAAGTTAATTTTTTTCTTTTTGTTTAAATATCAACTGTTTTCGGTTGAAGTGTAATCTTTCTGGTTTCAAAATTCGACTACTTGGTTGAAAATTCAATTATTTTTTTGAAAATTCAAATATTTTGTTAAAAATTTAATAATCTTTTTGAAAATTCAAGAAAAGTTGATCAGGGAAAAATCAGACAAATGTCAGGGAATTTTGAAAAAAATGTTTTTAAAATTTAATAATTTCAAATTAGATCAAAATCAAATTCAAAATCCTATTCAGCGTCTAATACTCAAGTTAATCTATAGAATTCCTGAAAATAAAACAAGAATCGAACGACCAAATTTGGAAAACCACCTTAAAACGCTCCCACCGTAATCCAAAAACAACCCCTTTCTAAACAAAAAAATTCTATTTTTCTCTCTTGACAAAAAAAGAATAGTAATAATAATAAAATGTTGTCAAAAGAAAAAAAAATCTTTCCCCTTTTTCAAGGAAAAGCCCCTTTCCTTTTCTCCCCTTCCAAACTACAACAGGAGCACCCCATGGCGGCTGTCCAAAATGTTTTTCGATCCCCTTTTCACCCTCCCCCTTGGAGTTTTAATACTAAACTAGAGCCTCATACGCGCGCTCCGCGCGCGACCAATTTGTTTACATTCATTTATTTTATTTGGAAATGAATTTCAATAAAATACCATAAAATTGATTTTTACTTCAATAATTTTGATTTATACATGGCTTCGCATGGATACCCTCTCACGATGCAGAATAAATAATTCTGTAAAAATGGAGCATATACGTTGAAAAATAGCCAGACTCTAAATTTTTCAATCGAAATTGTTTAAATAATTAATAATTCTTGTACATTTACAAAACATAGTGAAAATTCATCGGAACGACAATCTTAGTTGATTCCGCAAATAAATTGTTCTGAATGTGTTTATGAAAATTGTTTAAATAATTAATAATTATTGTAAATTTTCAAAGTATCATAAGAAAGAGCTATTTGAAAAAACATTCTTTATTGATTTCGTAAAAAAATTGAGCCTATTCTTAAAAAAAGCCAAACTCTTGATTTGTTGATCAAAATTGTTTAAATAATTATTCATTCTTAGAAATTTGCAGAGCATTCTAGCAAAAAGTAATTGGAAAGCTATTCTTACTTAATTCTATAAAAATGGAGCCTGTTCGTGAAAAAATAGCCAAACTCTCAGTTTTTTAATTAAAATTGTGTAAATAATTGAAAATTATTGTAAATTTACAAAGCAAAATATAAAACAGTCATCGGAAAGATATTCTTAGTTGAATTCGTAAACAAAGTGAGCCTATTTGTTGAAAAACAGACAAACTCTGAATATGTTTATGAAAATTGTTAAAATAATTAACAATTATTGTAAATTTGCAAAGTAACATAGGAAAGACTTATTTTTAATACATTCTTTTCGGTTCTGTAAACAAATTGATCCAATTCGTTAAAAATAATGATATTACTATTAATAATTCTTGTAAATTTACAAAGCAGCATATAAAATAGTCATCGAAAAGACATTCCTAGTTGATTCCGTAAACAAATTCTGCCGATTCCTTAAAAAATAGACAAACTCTGAATATGTTTAGGAAAATTTTTAAAATAATTAATAATTATTGTATATTTTCCAAGTATCGTAGAAAAGATTTATTGGGAATACATTCTTTCTTTATTCCCTAAACTAATTGATCCAATTCGTTAAAAAATGACCGGGCTCTTAATTTGTTTATGAAAATTGTTTGAATAATTAATAATTTTTGAAAATTTGCAAATCATCATACAAAAAAGTAATTGGAAAGACATTCTCAGCTAATTGTGTAAAGAAATTTAGCATATTTGTTCAAAAATAGCCAAACTTTAAATTTCTGTATCAAAATTGTTTAAATTATTATTAATTCTTGTAAATTTACAAAGCAACATAGAAAAGAGTCATCGGAAAGACATTCTTAGTTGATTCCGTAAACAAATTGAGCTTATTCGTTTATAGAAATTGTTAAAAAAATTAATCGTTCTTGTGAATTTACATAAGCAACATAGAAAATATTCATCAGAAAGACTTTTCTTAACATCATAGAAAAAAGTAATCTGAAAGATATTCTTACTTAATTCTGTACAAAATTGAGCCTATTCGTTGAGAAATAGCCAAACTCTTAATTTTTCAATCAAAATTGTTTAAATAATCAATAATTTTTATAAATTTATAAAGCAACATAGAAAAGAGTTATCGGAAAGTTATTCTCAGTTGACTCCGTAAAAAAATTGTGCCTATTCCTTAAAAAATACCCAAACCCTAAATATTTTTATGAAGACTGTTTACATAATTAATAATTATTGTAAATTTGCAAAGCTTCATAGAACAGAGTCATCGAAAGGATATTCTTAGTGAATATTGTAACAGAAATTTAGTTTATTCGTTGAAAAATAGCCAAACTCTGAAGTTGTTCATGCAAATTGTTTGAATTATTAATAATTATTGTAAATTTACGAAGCAACATAGAAAAGTGTCATCAGAAAGACATTCGTAGTTGACTTTGTAAACAAACTGTACCTATTCCTTGAAAAATAGCCAAACTCTAAATATGTTTATGAAAATTGTTAAAATAATTAATAATTATTATATATTTGCAAGCTATCGCAGAAACGAATTATTGGAAATACATTCTTTCTTGATACCCTAAACTAATTTATCCTATTCGTTGAAAAAAGGCCAAGGTCCTTCTGAAAAGTTAAACAAAAATGTAAAGTTGGTTTTTAAATAAAAAATTAACAAAATTTATCATAAAAAATCCAAACACAATAAAAAAATAAATGGTACTCAAAATTTCGAAAGTTTCAAATATTTTGAAATATAAATGAACTATGACAAAAGCGTTAAATCGAAAATGAATCTTTCAAAATACGAATAAAATAATAAAAATGTTAATTAAAAGCCTCCTTTTTAAAAAATGCGTGAAAGGAATCGATATATACCGAAGTATAAATGCATATACTTCCACTAAGCTTCTTATGAAAACAAACATCTCGAGTTCAAATAAACACAGATCGCCCATGGTCGATGAGAGCGCCTTATGGTTAACTAAGTAACGGTAACGGTAACTAAACGACGAATACCAACTTTCAAAGATAGGATACTATTTTAAAGACAATTAAAAAGAGTGAAAATATAAATCCAAAATCCGAGAGAAAATCTCTCTTAATGCAACGTCCTTTGAGCCGATGCTTCAAATTATAAATTATCTTTTCAGGTCCTGCAATTTCTCTTATCGTATCTTTTTCAGCCATCTAGCTATTTCCTCAAGCAATTTCTCTTTTCTCTTCACTAATCCCCAGCAGGAAGAAGTTAAATCCCTTCGTCTAATCTGGATAAGAACAGTATGTATCATTCTTTTCAGGCTTGTGTTTTTTTTCTGAGAAAATAAATAGATGCACATGTTGTATCAACGTAATGGGAAAGGAGATGATCCGCGGCAACCCCCTTCCAATTATTCTGCTGCTTATCAGCCTCACTCGCGTTTATTTTACAACGCTGGCGTTGCTGGATAAGATAACCCACGGCCAACACCCCGACTCTATTAAAACGCAATTCCGCTCACCATGCGCACCATGTTCCTGGGACAACCTGGCATCCTCGTTGAAATCCATTGGAAAAATATTTATCCACCTTCACTTTACCTTATTGACCCTTTCATACCCTCACTCCCTTCATCAACCCGAGGAGTAAACTACTCTAAAATCATGATTTTTGAAAATAAAAAATCTGTGAATGGTGTTAAAATAAGCGTATGTAACTGTCGATAGAATTTTTTTGTTATGTATAACATAAGATTCTTATTGCATAAAATGAAATCATTCGCATACGAATAAAATCGATAAAAATCAACAGCTAAGGAAACAAATCACAAGTGTATGTCTACACCTTATTAAGTAGTATTATATTTTTTCATACACAAATTATTTTTCCTATAGAAAATGTTTTTCCTACACAGAATATTTTTCCTACATAAAATATTTTTCCTACGCAAAATATATTCTACACAAATATTACATTTACAACTTTTCCTACACAAAAGGTAATTTTCTACCAAAAAGATGATTTTTGAACCAAATGATTAAATTCTAAACAAACGAAAAATAGTAATTTTAGACCAAATATTTGTATTTTTATCCAAATAGTTGACCCTTCAAACCAAAAAGACGACTGCTTGAACTTTTTAACAAAGTAGTTTAATTTTCAAAAAATAATTGAATTTTAAATCAATTATATACATTTTTACAATACAAAGATGAACGTCTAGCGGAATAGTTGAACTTTGAACTAAAAAGATCAATTTCCAAACCAATAATTTAATTTCCTAATAAAAAAGATACATTTTTAACCAAAAACGGAATAATAAATTTTAGCTAAAAAAAAAAAATGTTCAACGAAAACAAACAAATGAATTTTCAAAATGAAAATTAATTTTTGCAACAAAGCAGTTCAATCAGAAAGTTGAATTTTTCATGAAAATAGATAAATTTTCAACGAAAAATGTAATAGTTTATATTTCAACCAAAAAAGAGCTTAATTTTAAATCGAAAAGAGCTAAATTCAACTAAAAAAGGTGAATTATCATCAAAAAATATAATAGTTGATACTTTAACAACAACAAATATAAAATATAATATATAAATATAAAATAAAATATAAATATATAATAATATATATTTTTAACCAAAAATTTTATTTTTAACCTAAAAGTTATATTTTCTACGAAAATAATAGAACTTCCCCAAAAAGACGAATTTTCAACAAAACAGATGAATTTTTCAGCCAAATACATGAATTTATAATTAAAAATGAACAATTTTGAACCAAAAATGGAAAAGTAAACTTTTCAATAAAAAATAATTATATTTCAACAAAAAATATTTAGATTTTTCAACTAAAAAGATACATTGTTAACTAAAACAATTAATTTTGAAACAAAATAATTAATTTTTAATGAAGGAATTCAACCTTTAACCAAGTAGTTAATTTTTGAACCAAAATGATGAATTTTCAATGAAGAGGATAATTTTCTACCAAATAGTTGAATTTTCATTGATACATTTTGAACCAAATAGTTGAATTTTTAACTAAAAAAGATCAATTTTCAACCAAAAATAAAACAGTTAAATTTTAATTTTAAAAAGTTCATTTTCAACAACAAATATGATTTTCAACAAAATAATCCAATGTTGAACCAATCAGACCAATTTTCAGTTAAGGGGATTTATTTCATAACAAAAGAAAACGAATTTTTAGCAAAACGCATGAAGTTTCAACCAAATAGTTGAATTTTTAATTAAAATGATAAAATAAAATCAATTACTTGAATTTTTCACTAAAAAGGATAAATTTTTAACCAAATAGGTGATTTATGAATTTAAAAAATTAATTTTTAATCAAAAATCGAATAATTGATTTAAAAAATTTTTCCATTCATTTTTAACAAAAAAAAATTATTTCCAACAAAATAGTTAGATTTTTGAACAAAGAGAAGAATCTTTAACCAAAAAAGAATTTTCTACAAAATAAATGAGTTTTCAGCCAAATAGATGAATTTTTATAAAAAAAAAGATAAATTTTCAAACAAATAGTTTAATCTTTAATTAAAAAAGGTGCATTTTAAGCCAAAAAGGGAATAGTTGAATAATTATTTAAAAAAATTAATTTTCATTAAAAAAAAAGAATTTCCAAAAAAATATTTGAATGCTTAAACAAAGATATGAAATTTCTAGAAAAATGATATATCTTTAACAAAAAAAAAATAAACTTTTAACAAAGGAGTTCAACCAAGGAGTTCAATTTTGAAACAAAAAAGGCGAATTTTCAACAAAATAGTCAAATTTTCAGAAAAAAACAATGACTTTCTAACAAACATGTTGAATTTTGAACCAGATAATTAAATATTTAATGAAATAATACAATTCTTCACCAAAAAAGATGAATTTTTAACTAAAAATATAATAGCAGACTAATAGTGAATTATTTTTAACTCAAATGATAAAAATTCACAACTTTTTAGGACCAACAGAGAATGTTTTAGATTTCAGTCAGTCTCAACCAACAATACTTTTTTGCCGGTGGAATGACGGTTTATGATCGTCTTAGACTAAATCTAAAATGGTTATCTACAACTGTGAAAAAAATTCCTCTCTAGCTCCGCTGGGATTCGAACCCAGATCTACAGATTGCGGATCCCGTCACGAAAATACGGAAAGAGTAAGACAATGAAGAGTGGGTAAGGACACCAGACCGACAATTTGTAGACCTGGGTTCGAATCCCAGCGGAGCTAGAGAGTTTTTTTTCACAGCTATAGATATCGGTTTTAGGTTTAGGCTAAGTAGATCAAAAACCGTCATTCCATAAAAAAAACCTATCAAACTACGCTGGTCAACAAACATAACATCAAAACTCATTTTATCAACAATAGTTTTCCATTTCTGTATTCGCTTGTAAGAAGATACTTTTTTTCAATGGAGTGATTGTTTTCGATCTACTTACGAAGAGAATTTAAAGAATTTATTGGTTAAACAAATATGTATCATAATTAATACATATATTTCTATAAAAACATTCTAGAGTGAAATAAACATTTTTTTTTGAATTACAGAGTTGCTACAGGTCAGGTAATTCCAGAAAGTTGAAAATTAATCTGTTTTGGTTGAGGATTTAAACTATTTTCTTGAAAATTCATCTTTTTTATTGAATTCAACTATTTTCGGTAAAAATTTAACTATTTGTTGAAAATCCATCTTTTTTTTTAAAGAGTACTGTCTCATTAGTTGAAATTTCATCTTTACGGTTAAAAATTAATTTCTTTATTTGTTTTTTTGTTTGGAAATTTATTTTACTGACTGAAAATTACCCTACTTTATTTTTGGTAGAAAATTTATCTTTTTAGTTTGAAATGCATCTTTTTGGTTGAAAATTCAATTTTTTTAGTTGAACATTCATTATTTTAGTTGAAAATTCACTTTATTACATTTTTTT
>CAKNYM010051849.1:286279-304793 GCA_932195095.1 Andricus curvator | reverse complement strand
GCGTTGCACGCTCCAAGCGGGCGGTCACACAAAAAAAAATTTTTCTCGAAAAGTATTAAACGGTCCACTCCCAAATTTGGACACATAGTTCTGTGTACTTAACGAACAAATTACACAAAAAATGATTCAATTCAAACATGTCCCTTTTGAGATAATTCCATTTGTTTACTTAATTGTTGCATAGAAAGTACTAAATACCGTTTCTGAGTTTTCATCAAAGCATGGACTTAATAGTAGATCCCATGGCATATTTTATTTATGTACTCTATACTCTGGTATAGTTGGAAAAGTTGGAAAGAAAGTTGGAAGAAAGTTGGAAACACGTTGATATTTTTGGAGTTTTGCACCATTCTCCTAGTACGAGTGATGCAGATTTTATAAAGCTTCTAGAAGAAAAATGCGAACAAGTAACTCATCATAGCCGGGTTATGTTACTGGGTGATTTCAATATTGATATTAGTAAAAACACATATTACAAAAATGAACTTATTTATATGATGCAATCGTTTGGATTTAGACAATACGTGGAAGATTTCACCAGAATCACAGATATCGAAAACATGCATTGACTTGGTATTTTCAGGATCCAGAGAGGTGGTAGAGGTGTTACATATACCAAGGATTAGAGACCATTCAATTAATCAAATAACAATAAATGATCATAATTCCGTAAATACTAAAAATATGAAAACGATGACATATAGGGATTTTAGTAGTTCCGAAGAAGATATATTCAGAAAATAATTGAATACAATAAAAAGTAGTAATAGTTTTAAAATAACAGATGACCAAACATTAAATATAAATTCCAATTTATTTGTAAAATCTATTACTGAAGCTCTTGGTGAGGGTGCACATTACAAAACAAAGAATATTAAAACAAATAGAATAGAAAAGAAATGGTTCTCCAAAAATATAAAAAAAGAAATTCAGGACAGGGACAAACTATACATGGTGGCTATCGGTTCAGGATTAGTAGAGGACTGGGAAAACTATCGCAGGTATAGGAATAATGTTGTTTCGCTTCTGAGAAAAAGTAAAATAGAATATAATGAAAACAATATATTAGAGAATAGAAAAAATCAAAGAGAAATGTGGAAAGTTATTAAAGAATTGGTGAAGGGGAAGACAAGATCTACCATAGAAACAGTTAAATTTCAAAATATTATGTTTACAGACCTAAAAGAGATTGCAGACAATTTTAACAAATATTATATTAATAGTGCACAAGAAGTAATTAATTCAATAAATTTTGAAAGCGAAAGTATACACTACAGTTTTGAATTCACAGATAATCAGATAACTGAATTCCAACCAAATAGACATATTAGAGTTGAATAATATCGTGGATAAAATGAAAGATAAAAAGGGTGGTGTGAATGGTATAAGTACGTCAACTTTGATTAAAAGCTTGAAGGTATTAGGAAATGAATATTGAATGAAATGAAATATTCGGTAAAAGGGTCTCTTTTCACGTGGTGCAGCATACATTCCCGATTTCAGTTGAAGGGATTTTAGGTCGACCATAATTGATACAGGAACATTCAAATATTGCTTTCTTCTATAACGCCTTGATTACGCAATCACAGCCAGTAGACCCAATTCCTTTCATTGACCCCGAGTCAACGAAAGCTAACTTGGAACTATTGCAAGAAGTTAAACCAGTGCCCCGAATCTTAACAATTCGTGCAAGAACCCGACAATCTATAACTATTCCGATCGCCAAGTCAGAAATCAAGGAAGGTTATTTGCCGCTCATAAAGACTAAACTAGGGGTGTTTGTAGACGAGACCGCTGTTCTAAATGAAAATTCCACAAGAATTAATCCCGTTCGAGTACTTTGGCTTTCTCTAGCGAGGAGGAAGTTTTTGCGAGGGAGGAGGACATTTTCAACAAAGAAAGTGCATTTTCATTTTCATTTTCAGTACGATGCCGATGGAGATTAAGAATGCCGCAGCAACATTTCAGCGACTTATGGACACGGTGCTTATTAGGGTGATCAGAAAAAAACACTTTTGGTTTTCTTAGGAGTGAAGGGCAAATAACGGTAGTTTATGCGATTGTAGAAGACAGATTTTTTTTTTTAATTTTAAACAATATTTAGAGGTGGCCCATCGTCTTTGAAGTTCTTATGTAATTAACATGGGCAGACTCAACTTTTTTTTCATTTAAGATTTTAACCACGAAGTTATCCACTTTTTAATTTGAACTTTTAATATGTTGTTCTTGAGGTTCTCAGAATCCACATAAAAACATTTTTTCAATGAAAAATTCATAAAAAATATGAATTACTGTTGCTTGAAAAGTGCCATTGTCACTGTTTTATACTGTTTTCAAAGCCTAATAACGGCCCTAATAATATATATCTTATACTGAAATTTTAACAATATTTTCCTCGAAGGAAGAAGATCACATTTTCTGAAAAAGCAGATTAGGATAAATATAAATAAGCCTGCAATAATGAAAACAAATGTGAGTAAATTTTTGAAATTTGACAGGTCTACGACTTAAGCTGTTTAATTTTCGGGGCGGAGCGCTCATCAGCTCGGCCATAAAAGTCGATCCCAGTGGGTCTTGACACCATAAACTCATAAAGCAGACCCTTTCTCGGCAAGCTTTCTTTAGTCATATTTCCCTTTTTCAGAAAAGTGAATAATAATAATTCAGGTGCAGCTAACTAATTGTATTATAAAGTAACATCGATCACCCTAGTGCTTATGGGAATGCAGGGAACCGAACTATACGTTTACTTGGACGACATTGAGATTGTCTCCCCGAACCTTGAGGAGCATGACAAAACCATAGAACGTCTGTTTGCAAGATTGCGCGACGCTAATTTGGCACTTCAGCCCGAAAAATATGATTTTCTAAGAACCGAGGTAAGCTATCTTGGGCATAACATAGTGCGCCAGGGTGTCAGCGCCGATCCGATGAAGCTCACCGCTATTCAGAATTTTCCAGTCCCCCGCACTCAGCGCGCGGTCCGAGAATTTATCGGATTCGCGGGTTATACCCACCGCTTTATCGCGGATTTCGCTAAGATTGCTAGAGCCCTGTTCGACCTCCTCCGGAAGGACAAACCATACCATTATTAATTATTTATTATTATTAATACAAACCCGGGAAGATTAACAGGTGGATAACAGGGTTGTCCTCCAACCCCGTCAACCCGGAAGAAAGCGAGTCGGAAAACAGCTCCTCGAGCGGAGAACCTCAGAGAGGGTCTCCTCGCTCGCCTACATCAGGGGCCGTCCATAAATCTCGTGACACTGGAAGGGGAGGGTTCGAGGGACCGTCACGATTTGTCACTCCGGAGGAACAAGAGGTTTTCTAAACGTCAAGTGACAAAGTAAATCGAACGAAATTGCTTACTCGTTTTATTTTATGTCAGTTATTTTATCGAGCATGAAAAAAAATGTTTTCCATTTGAATATTATTAATAATAATAATCCACAAGTTAGTTTCGGCAGGATAAAGTTGTTTCTGTTTTCAGCTAATACATTCTGTTCGCAGCATGAAGTTGGTTCGCAGAGATGCTTTTGTTTCTTTACTCCAGCTTTTTTTAAAATTTGTTCTTTTTATTATTTAAAGGATTTAAAGTTTAGAAATACATATGTGTAACAGGAAATATTGTTTTTGTTATGTACTTGGAATAAAGAAGAAGCCTAACATTTCAATACTAGACTTCTAATATTAGTGTCAGTAATAATAATAAATTTGTTAAAATCTATTACAATTGCAATTTTTTAATTTCAAGCATGAGTAGAGTCTTTAATCTTCTTAGTTTATTAAGGGAGAGTGGGGCTAAGCCAACACTTGTTTTGAAGTCGTTTTTGAATTGAAAACAAAATCGTTTATCAATTATTATAAAAAAAGTGAAGTGATGGAATATCTGTCGAGCGAAATATCGTGGGGCTAAGACGACACCCTCCTGGGACTAGGTCGACATTTGACTATAATATTTGAAGAAAGAAAAGGACACATTTTTTTAATTGTTATTATTGTAGCCAACTAAATTCTTGATCCAACAATAGCTAATACGTTGTCAAACAAATTTCTTTTACATTCTTATCTAACAATGAGAAGGTATTAGTTTTATGTAAAATTGGACTTCATCGGTTTTCATCAAATCTGCACTTTTCGATAGATAGATAAACGTTTATTTTTTAGCCTGCTGGCATTAAAAAATTGACTTGCTTACACTTCCGTTTTTTTTCAGATTTTTCTTAAAACTAACATCCTTCCACACCTTGTTTCTAACGCCGCTCGCTCTTATCGCATTGCCTTCCTCGCTGCGCCTCGCCTCGCACGCATGTCCCTACTTTCTTGCTTTGCCTCGCATTACCAAACTCTGCCACCGCGGCTAATACCTAATACTTCTCTACTATTTACAATATTTAAATTTACATATATTTACTTCCTCCTCTATTTCCAATCTTTCCTTCTCCATTCCTCTTCCTTCTTCCTTCTCTTCTTCTCCATCTTACCCAAGACTCACTTCACCCATGCTACTGCCCTTTTGTCCCCCCTTTCATGCATCAATACCTCCATGCTTATCCCACTCCTTTCCACCTCTACGCACTCCTCCAACCAGTGCTCCACTTAGGCCTCCCCCTTCCCACATAGTTCACACATCCTCTTATCCCTAGCGAGCCAGAACCTATTGAAACCCTCCGTGCACCCACATCTCATCCTCGCTATAAGCTCCTGACTTCCTTTCTCTCCTTTCTCACACAAATATTGCGCTCTCGCCCTTGGCATAATCCACACATAGTTTCCATTAAACCTTGTCTCTCTTATTCTCTCTTCCCCTGCTGTCTTCTCTCTCTCCATGCTGTTTTTCTTAACCAACTCATATACCTTCCTTCCTTCCTCATGCATCCTTCTCACTTTATCCATCTGCAGTCCATTCGTTCTAAAATACCTTTCTCTTTCAACCTCCATCTTCCCACCCCCTCTCCTGTTCTCCTTCTCCCACCAACACTCCCTAACCAGCTTACTTCCCCCTCTTCCAAAAATTTCTCTTCATATTTACACGCTCGACTCCCCGCTAGAATCCCTACACTCGTTCTCCCCGTCTCCCTCCTTACAATATAATTAGGCGTGTTCCTTGCCAGCCCCAGTGTCGACTTTACATATCTCTCCTGTATCCTATTTACCTCTTCGCTTTCCTTCCACCCCCATACCTCTACTCCATACAATAGCACTCTCATCACCAGTGAGCCAAACAATTTCATTCTCCTTCCAAAATCATCTACGAATAACTTCTTTCCCAACCCCGATACCTGCCTCATCACCACATTTGCCCTCCTCACTCTCTCTTTTATGTGACCATCCACTCCGCCACTCCTCCGAAACAAGAAGCCCAGGTACACAAACTCTTTCACCGCCTGCACCGCCGCCTTTCCCTTCTGCTTCCACTCCCCTTCCTTATCCCTTCCACCTCCTTTTCTGAAAACCACAACCTTGGACTTTTCCGCATTCAGTTCTAACCTGTTCTTATCCAGGTATCTTCTCAACCTCTTCATCATTTCCTTTAAGGCCTCCTCGCTTTTTGCCAACAACACTATGTCATCTGCATACGCTAGCGACCAAATTCTAACCCCTCCTATCCTGACTCCTCCTACCACTCCGGCCTCCAGCTTACTTTCCATATCCGCAATTGAAATCGCAAAAAGCGTTGAGCTAAACGGACACCCTTGTCTTAACCCCCTATCCATCCAGAATCTCTCCGAAATCCCCTGTCCTCCTCTTACCTTATCTTTGGTCTCTTCATATATGTCCCTTACCCTCTCGATCAGGCCTCTCTCCACTCCCCTATCCTCCATCGCCTCCCACAACCTCCCCTTATCCACCGACGGAAACGCGCCTTTTAGATCCACAAAAAACGCGTACACTCTCGACCCCTTCTTCGCTAATTCTGTATCCACCACGTGCTGCAGGACGTAGATATTGTCGATAGTACTCCTACCTGCCCTAAAGCCCGCCTGCGTCTCCGGCAATATTCCTTTCCCCTCGACATCCTTCCGCAGCCTCTCCGCCACCACCATCGTGTATACTTTATACACCGTATTCATTAGCGTAATCCCTCTATAATTTTCCTGTCTATCCCTATCTCCTTTCTTATACAGAGGCACTATTAACCCTTTTCTCCACCCTCGTGGGAATCCCTCCCCCCTCCATACTTTCTTCACTACCTCCTTCAGCCTCTTCCTAACCTCTTGTGTACTAAACAGCCATGCTTCGTTCTCTACCCCATCCAGCCCTGCTGATTTTGACCTTCTTAACTTCCTTATCTGTTTCTCTATCTCCTCGTTATTCAAATCCTCCATCTCTGCCTCCCCCGTTCTTCTACTCCCATCAGCTCTCTTCCTTGAATCTGAGCCCTGAAATGATTCTTTAAAAAACTCCCTCCACTCCTCACTCCCTATCTTCTCGCTTATCCCTACTCTACGCTTCCTAAACCTATTTATTATCTTCCAGACGTCCCCCTCTGTCTTGACATTTCCTAACTCCTCCTCCAACTCTTTCTCCTTTTCCTGTTCTTTCTTCTTACACATCAATCTAAATCCCTTTCACTTTCTCTTTTAAATCCTCCCATATCTCTTCCACCGTCTCCCCTTCGAAGCGTACCGTCCTTAACTGTTCCTTATACTTCTCTATCGCCTCCCTCGTCCAGCTAACCCTCTCCCCCGTCGACACTTCTTCCCCACCTTGCCTTCGGCCGTTCTCACCCCTTATCCACAACCCTAATGGCTGATGGTCTGGTTCTACCCTCCCTTCTAGTGCGAATCTCTTCATCTCCTCCCACCCTTGCATATTAGATAGATAAACGTTTATTCTTTAGCCTGCTGGCCTTAAAAAATTGACTTGCTTGCACATCCATTTTTTTACAGAATTTTCTTAAAACTAACCCTTAAAACTAACAACCTTCCATACCTTATCTCTAACGCCGCTCGCTCTTATCGCATTGCCTTCCTCGATTTGCCTCGCCTCGCTCGCATGTCCCTACTTTCTTGCTTTGTCTCGCATTACCAAAGTTTGCCTCCGCGGCTATTACCTAATACTTATCTACTATATACAATATTTACATTTACTTATATTTACTTCCTCCTCTATTTACAATCTTTCCTTCTCCATTCCTCTTCCTCCTTCCTTCTCTTCTTCTCCATCTTACCCAAAACTCCCTTCACCCATACTACAGCCCTTTTGTCCCCCCTTTCATGCATCAATACCTCCATGCTTATCTCACTCCTTTCCACCTCTACGCACTCCTCCAACCAGTGCTCCACTCTTGCCTCCCCCTTCCCACATAGTTCACGCATCCTCTTTTCCCTAGCGAGCCAGAACCTATTGAAACCCTCCATGCACCCACATCTCATCCTCGCTATCAGCTCCTGACTTCCTTTCTCTCCTTTCTCACACAAATATTGCGCTCTCGCCCTTGGCATAATCGCATAATCGCAGTACCCTCTTTCCACTTCTTATAGTTCCTCTTCACCTTCCTTTTCATCTTTTTACATTCCCTATCCCACCACGGCTTCACCATTCCTTTCTTCTTCTTTTTAAATACCTTCTTTTGCACGCACCCTTTCACTTTCTCTTTTAAATCCTCCCATATCTCTTCCACCGTCTCCCCTTCGAAGCGCTTATACTTCTCTATCGCCTCCCTCGTCCAGCTAACCCTCTCCCCCGTCGCCACTTCTTCCCCACCTTGCCTTTCGCCGTTCTCACCCCTTATCCACAACCCTAATGGCTGATGGTCTGACTCTAACCTCTCTTCTACTGCGAATCTCTCCATCTCCTCCCACCCTTGCATATTCATGACTACATAGTCTATCACCGATACCCCCACCTTACATACATATGTGTATTCTCCCTCTTCGTCCCCAGTTGCCATACCATTTGTCACCGCCCAGCCTCTATCCTCCATCCAGTCCCTTAGAATCTCCCCCTCCTTATTTATTAACCTATCCTTCGAGTTCCTTTCGAAGCTCTCCCCTTCCCTGTAAAGGCCCCCTTCCCTCCCCATACTCGCGTTAAAGTCCCCACCCTGTACCACCATACCCTCCTCTCTTTCACATAACAGGTATTCCACCCTTTTTTTAATTCTTTCCATCTTCCATTCTTTCTATCTTTCCTTTCCTAATTTGCACTCCCTCCCCCTCTTCCTCTCCGTGAGCTTCTTCCTCTGATCCATATCTAACACCCGTTATAATTCCCCCACTAGCCCTTCCATTCCTTTCTTTCCACCCACGTCTCAACCAGTCCTACCACATCAAATTCCTGGATATACCTCCAGAACTCCTCATCCTTCTTCTTTACCCCTGCTACGTTCCAGTAACATTTTCTCGTCTATTTTTATTTTCTGATATCCTACCTTCGCCGATCTCCCTTCACTCCTCTCCCTCCTAGCCCTGTCGTACAGCATTCTCTGTACATCCCTTTCCTTTCTCGTCAAATCGTGATCGATGAAAACTTCCTTATCCTTTATCCTATTTTTATTTGGCATTATCCCCAACTTTTCTTCCCAGCTCTCCAACTCCACAACGGCCACTTCTTTCTCCTTTCTCCCCTCCAACTTAACTTTCCCTACCCTGCCTTTATTCCACCCTATGCTCTGTAGCAGCGCTTCCACGCCCTCCCTTTCTTCCCCTCTCTTCATCTTCAACCCTCTTATCACAATATTATTTCTCCTGTCTGCCTTCTCTTTTCTCTCCATTCTCAACTCCATTGCCCTTATCCTTTCCCTATCCGCCCTCTCCTCCTTTTCATTCCTACGCTCTCCCACATTCTCTTCTGTCATATTCCCTACCCTCTCCCAAATACCTGTAATCTCGCCCCCGCTACCCCCATCTCATATTTCCATTTCCGTCCTGCCCTCCACCTTCTCAAGCCTTTTTTCCGTCCTTTCTTTCCACACCCGAATCTCCTCTTCCATCTGTTTTATTTTAACTTCTTTTTCTTTTCTTTCCCTCACTAACCCATCTACTCTCTCTCTCAGCTCTTTCACCTCCTTTTCCCTTTTCCCTTTTCCCATTTCTCATCTCTGATTCTCAAGTCCTCCCTCATGCGTTCCATCTGCTCCTTGGTCCCCATTGCGTCCTCCCTCAGCCCCCTGATCTCGCCTAAGAACATCCCGAGAGCCTCCTTTTCCCGCTTTTTTTAAAAGGGCTCTCGACCTCGCTTTTCTCCGGACTCTCTTGGCTGTCTCTCTTCCTTTTCAAAAGATCCTCCCCGTAACTTGCGCTCGACGCTCTCTCCCTTACCTTCTCGCTTCCTTCGTTGCCACCGTCCCGATTTCTCCCTCTCCCTGACGCACCGCTCGACACCGGGCGACGCGTTGTTGGCCGTCGTGGCTTGTGGAAAATTCCCTCCCCGTCAGTTTCACTACCAGCACTGCCAGTACTCTCGCTGCCCACCTCCCGCTCTGCCGCCGATAACTGGGACCTCTCCATGCAGTACCTTCCGCAACCGACAGATGTCTCTGCAGAATGTTGTCGTCTTTCGCCGCCAAATTTTCCTTTTTTTTTTTCTTCAATTCCTCACAGTCCCTGCAGACACCCCTTTCTCTGCCTTAGCATCCCCTAACTCTGCGAGAACCACCCTTGACCCCTCGAAAGCCCAAAACTACTGACCACGAACTCCCCCGATTACTTGCCAACCTAACCTCACTTTCCCTATCCGACTAAATCCCACATCACACCCACGCTGAAACTCACTTTTATCTCCCCAATTCATCCCACACAACCCTACTCACCTCCTCGGCTTCCACCCTCACACTCCACTCACACCTTCCACGCAAATTCCGTAAAATTCTCTCCCCACCTGTCACTAAACACGTTCTCACTTCCGCCACCAACATGCAAGTCCCTGTCGATAAAGATAGGGCATTAGGGCTCGCTTTTATTTAGAAAACCAGGCTCTCCAGCCATCTCCTTTTTTAAATCTTTCAAAATTTTATCGTTTGAAAATAATTATATTTTGTAGTTGAAAAACAAATTGAAACCAATGATTAGTTAAACGATTAATTTTAACCTGAGATATCATCAAGTACTTGAATAAGCCTTTGAAATTAAATAATTTTAAAGGCTGCGTCTAGTCGTCCTGAAAAATTGGGGGAGTTGGAAAGGGGGATGGACTAGTCGTCCCGCAAATTCGGGATGGCTAGCCTAGCTTATGAAAAACATTTGACTTCTCATCCCTAATTTCGGGACGACGAGACACTTCGAATTTTAAATTAAAAACTTCGAATAATTGAATAAAGCTCAATTTAAAGTCTTTGATATAAAATAACCTGTGACTGAGGATACTTAAAATTGTACACTTTTAAAGTCTTGGAGGCTACAAAAATTGAGAAATTTACATTCTTAGGCGCACCATTGTAAATAATTTCACTACTTATAGCAGAAATGCCCAACTCGGGGAAATTCCCTGCGAGAACACATGTTCCGTGTCCCCTACTCTTTCTCCTAGAGAGCGATAGAGGTGGTAGACGCATGGGAGAATCTCTACTCTGGGACGTACGCGTCCACCACGCGCATGCGTCTACCACCTCTCTCGCTCTCTAGGAGAAAGAGTAGGGGACGCGAAACATGTGTTCTCGCAGGGAATTTCCCCGAGTTCGGCATGTCTGACTTATAGCATTTAAAATAAAAAATTAATCAATTTTACAACTTAAAAATGGACCATTTTTAAATTTAGAGCACTTAAAATTTTAAAATTTTGAATGACTAAAAAATGGTACAATATCAAATTTAAAACCTTTTAAACTAAAAATGTACAGCTTTCAAACCTTGAAATAAAAAAATTTTCATTTCTTTTTTTTTTTAATTAAGAGTTTTATATACAGAATGATCCCCACTCTCGATCTACCACCCAATATGCCTAGGTACGAAAACACTACGAAACATATCGCCCGAGATATGGTGGTCCCGAAGTTACAATACGACTCTCCGGGGGGCAATACACCTGGGAGATCAGACCTGAATGGACCGCCCATAGTAGAGGCAACGGAGTCTATCTTACTTGAAGTGGCAGAGTAAAGAGTATCTGTTTCACTGGTTGAACAATCTCTGGTCGACGACCATGCGTATTTATGGGACAATCAAACGTTCGGCATGTCTGACTTATAGCATTTAAAATAAAAAATTAATCAATTTTACAACTTAAAAATGGACCATTTTGAAATTTAGAACACTTAAAATTTTAAAATTTTGAATTACTAAAAAATGGTACAATATCAAATTTAAAACCTTTTAAACTAAAAATGTACAGCTTTCAAACCTTGAAATAAAACAATTTTCATTTCTTTTTTTTTAATTAAGAGTTTTATATACAGAATGATCCCCACTCTCGATCTACCACCCAATATGCCTAGGTACGAAAACACTACGAAACATATCGCCCGAGATATGGTGGTCCCGAAGTTACAATACGACTCTCCGGGGGGCAATACACCTGGGAGATCAGACCTGAATGGACCGCCCACAGTAGAGGCAACGGAGTCTATCTTACTTGAAGTGGCAGAGTAAAGAGTATCTGTTTCACTGGTTGAAGAATCTCTGGTCGACGACCATGCGTATTTATGGGACAATCAAACGTTCGAAGTCCTGGAGGCGACTCCTCTCACTGAGACAGAGAGCGGACCGGAAGAGCAGGAAGATGTCAGTGCGGAGGAAAGATTCGACCGCGTATTGAAGGAAATCCAAGAAACGTCCAAGACACGTTACCGAGTTCAGGCAGTGATTCAAACATTACGGACGAATTCGAGGGTCGCCAAAACAAGGAGACGAACGCGTCGCACGAGAAGCTGACGGAATGGAACGCGGGAAATAGAACAAAGTTCGCACTCCGATTATCGAATGGGGTAACTTTTTCAACCCCTCTGATGGAAGGAAGCCCAGCAGCGCGATCAACTCCGTATCTGTCCCTGATCAGCAAACAAACACCGATCGACGGGGACAAGGGGAAGAAAGAAGAAGAGATTATGTCTACGAGAGGGGACCAGCAACCTATGAGGCTCGTTCCAGTTAACAATGACGTCTTGCAATCCTCAACCGTTTCGCCTCAGTCTGCTATTCCAGTACAGCAGTGGCCTCTGGGGTTGAAATTATCCATGCCTTTCATACATGACTTCGACCAACCGGTCGGGAACCAATCATCGTCCGAAGCTGAGACCTCCCATGGGGACATGCGCGAAACTATTTTACAGACAAGCCCATTTCTTGTCAGCCTATTGCGAACCCATAACGTCAGTTTCAAAACTACTGCTCGATATAGGTGCTATAGACCTTGAGAAATTACGGGGAAAAAAACCTCGGGCAGGACAAATAATGGTAACCCCAGGGGGGAAATTCAAGGTATATACGGCCATTCTGAAACATATACATTGCGACGATCTCAACAGCGCTCAATCAGAGGGAGTGTTGCCGAATTTAGTACCAGTTCTAGAAGTACATAGGGTTCAGCACATTCATATTGCGCGTTTTGGTGATCTATGCAATATTTTACCACGGAACGTTTTGACGAACACTCTGGTAAAAGTGTGCAAACATAAGGCAATAAAGATCACAGTATGCTTTGGAAAAATCGAAGTTCCCCCGGAAAAGATCATACCTCTAATAATTCCAGAGCTCCACGGAAGTTTAGTAAGGGGCCAGAAAGGGGTTACAAAAATTTATCGCAGGAAAAGAGAGCGCTATACTTGGCCCTGCGTGGCGTTACCATGTTGGGCCTCCTGTTGTTGGTGTACCTAGCCCGAGGGCCAATATCGTCGTTCTGCTGTACCTGCCACAGAGACAAACCTAAGCTGCACAGACCGAGCAATACGGAGCAGACAACAGCCATCTACAGTATCCCTAGTCGCCCGTAGAGTTGAACGGGAGCCCAAAACAGCCCGACCAACGATGCCCAACGTCCCTCCTCAGGATGTAGAGGTGCCTTGAAAGTGAAGTGAAGTGGAGTGCTAAATGAAAAAAAGGTTTAGGCAGTGAAAAGGGAAAAAGAGGGACTGGAAAAACCAGTGCCGTATCGAAACCTATGTCGGGAGAGTGTGTTTAGAATAAGAAAAAGGCTTTAACTGGACAATCGCAATACTACAATTATTACTGTATAATACGCACTTTACTGGGTTATGCAATTATTGTTACAGCCGTCAAGGGACGACAGTCATAAAAAGGGAGGATAAGTTGTTACAACCGGAATTCCTTTTACTTTATTTTCATTATGCTGATGTGGGTACGAACGTACGGGAGTATAATAAGACGGAGAAACAGAAAGCAACGAAAGGGAAGAGTGCAAGCTCAGCATTGTCTCTCGCATGGTGGTAAATAATTATGTATTAAATTTGGTTGATATACAATAAATATTTAATTTCATTTACTTTCTGTTTAAATTTATTTATTAAACTGCTGACTCAGTAGTTTCCTACTTAGAGGTGCTTACTCGCGCCTGTAATCAGCGGCAAAGTAACACGTCATACCAGAGTGCAATTTTAGTGAGGGGGAGAGCGGACGACTGTGCACGACGTGAAGATGCCCCGCGGTCAAGGAAGGTAGTACCTTCCCTCCTATTAAGACTACGTGCCCTGCACCACCTTTTGTTGCACATTGTCTGATTGTCGCAAAGGCAAGTAGATTGGCCGTCAGTTTAACTGTTGCGGGGGGCACAGTTCGGGTCGTTGCTTTTAATTTCCTGGCGTTTTCTTTGTTCGCTTCCCGGTTCAGCCGAGAATCAAAATACATTAACTCAAAGTATAAGAGAGGTCGCAATCGACTACACATTTTCTCCTTTTAAGCAAGTCGAAATAGTGTTTGCCCCCCCCCCTATCTATCTCTCCCTCCCCCCTCTCTCCCTCTCTCTTTACCTACCCCCCCCCCTCTCACGTCCAACGTAGTGTAGTGACCGCTGTTCTCCCATCGCTAACCCCACCTCTGCGCTCGCTTCGATAACACTGCATTGGTCTCCCGCTCATGCACACCCGTCTATTTATACCGCGATCCTGATTGGTCCAGCCTAAATATTTCATAACTCAAAAACTAAAACTTCAACTGATTTTTGGAAACGGAATTGTCGATTTATTTTAATTTTATTTTTATACAACGATATAAGTCCGGACACTTGCCCATTACCTCGTTCTGACGAAGAGCATAAATTTCGCTACTTGGTCGTGAGGGGAAATAAGTGATTGATTCTGCTCAACTATTCATTAAGCGTTCGTAACAATTAATAAACATTGAATTTATAGTATTTAATAACCATTAAATTAATAATAATTAATTAATAATTAAAATTAATAATAATATTAATTATATAAATAAAGTAATATAAATTAAATGCCAACAACGTCTCAATACCGGTGTCTAGACTTAAGGCTGTAATCAATAGCAATGGAATATGGCCGAGACAATTCTCTGTAGAAATGCAATAAGATTTAGTTAAGGTGGTTATTGAGGACTCAGGCGGGCCTCAAGCTTTAAAAAAGGAGTAAGTCAAGTTTGCAAAGTGTAGCTGTTACATTTCTGCTGCACTGCCAAGCTGAACCATAGGCGGCACCGCGAGTTTACTCTCGGGAATCGAACGGGATCTAGGAGTTTGCATTAGCAGACCGGATCCGAAAATTTTCTTTCTGGGTCTCTCAAATACCCGATCTGGTATTATTCGGATCGAATATGTGCGTTATATAACTGAACGGTGTTTTTCGGTTCGGGTCTCTAGTAGATCCGACTCAAAAACTACCAGATCAGGGCGGATCTGTCCATCACTTTTGATAACACTGCGCGAACTTGGTCAAATTTAAGATTTCGGGGATATGTGGAGGTAATTGCATATGATTTTGAATTTCCGGCTGTGTAGCAGACTTGGAATTTATTGTTACGCACTAAATTCATGCCGCCCTTCCGGATGGGCTGGGGGGGATGGGATTGACTTACGTGGAATTTATGGTTGCGCACTAGAGTTATGTTGCACTTCCAGCTGCGCAGTAAACTTCTGTGGCATTGGTGGTTGCGCACCAAAGCTATGTTGTACTCCCGGCTACGCAGTACACTTTTGTGGCATTTTGGTTGCTCACTAAAATTATTTTGCACTTCCGGATGCGCAGTAAACTTCTGTGGCATTATTGATTATGCAGCAGAGTTATATTGCACGGCCGGATGCGCAGTAGACTGATTTAGAATTTATGAATGTGCAGTACAATTGTATGATACTCAAGACTGCGCAATAAAGCTACGTCACACTTACAGCCACGCAGTAGACTCATATATAGTTAATGAGTACGCAGTGTAATATTGCGCAACTCAAAATTCCGCAGAAGTCTACTGCGCGGCTAAAAGTGCAACATATCTCTAGTTTACAACCAAAAATGCCACATAAATCTACTGCGCATCCGGAATTGCAACTTAACATTAAAACGCAACTAAAAATGTCACAGAAGTCTACTGCGCAGTCGGAAGTGTGATATAACTCTAGCGCGCAACGAAATATGTCACATAAGTCTACTGCGCAGCCAGAAATTGGAAACCACATGCAATTACCTCTACATGCCCCCGAAATCTTAAATTTGACCGAGTTCGGGCAGTGTTATCAATATCGATGGACAGATCCGCCCCGATCTAGTATTTTTCGGGTCGGGTCTACTGCAGACCGAAACCAAGAAACACCAGGTCTGATGTATGAAGCACACATCCGGTCCGAAGATTGTCGGGCGGGTCAACTAAAGGTCCGATCCGAATAATACCAGATCGGATATATGAGGGACCCAGACAGAAAATTTCCGGATTGGGTCTGCTAATGCAAACTGCTGGATCGGGACCCGAAAATATTGTTTCGGTCCCGGGTCTTGCATATCTCTGTTCCTCGGTAATGTATTTTACAAACCGGTTGCACGGGTTGGATGTTGCGAGAGTTTCGCCCTCGAGTCCCGACAGATTCCTGCAGGGTCCCACTGGGAGCAACTGTCATCTAAAAATGACACCGGCTTTCAGTATACCCGCGGTAAATAACACCTATGGCCACGTCTCACGATCGTGAGACGGGCGGTGACAGGGAAAAATGAAATCACAACGATAGGCCTGTGATGACAGCTTTCTGCATCCATATAGCAAGTGCCTTGGCATATTTTTGGCTCGCGCGTATGGCTTTAAGGTTACGAACCAGTGATACTTTCGCACCTCCGAGAGCACCGATCACAAGGAACATTACTTTAACCGAATATTTTGGGTACAGTCGTTGCAGCTCCCTTTTAGGGTCATGATACCTCTCCTCCTTTTTCTTCTCCTTGGCAGTGATGTTGTAGTCGGCCGGAGCCGAGAATTCGATCACGAATATAGTTCGTTTCTCGATGTCTAGGAGAACGATTTCAGGCCTCGAGTGTGAAACGGAGACTGCGTAAGAGCGACAAAGATGATAATAAAGCCCTCTTAGGGCCGCATTACGTCTGTAGAGATACGTCGTTTCCGCGTGGGTGGGGCACCCTGTTAGTATGTGTTCTAGGTACTCCGCGTGTGCATGACACGCTCTGCAACTATTTCTGGGAACTTTTTGACATAAAATGCGGTCACGGTATACTAAGGTGGAAATGACAACTTCCTGACATGCGAAAATGAAACCCTCGGTACCTGAATTAATCCCTGATGATCTGAGAAAAGCAAAAGGTTGCTCCTTCGAGAAGGACAGTTTTTCTACATTTCTGTGAAAGTTTCCGTGCATTTTTAGTCGAGTAGGTGTTGCCGGAATTTTTCAACCTCTGTTTTTTTTTACTTCGGCTTTTAGAAGTGAAGCATCTAGATGGAGTAATGCACTTTCCTCATTTTTGATGTTAAAATTCAGGCCAAGGTTCTCGGCCGCCTGCTCCGCGGCTTTGCAAAGGAACGCTCATTTGCCAATCATCTCGTGTTTCCTGACCATTTTTAGGAGAGGATCTCTGTCATTTGAAACGATGTAAGGTGTACTTGGAACAATTCCGTTATGAAGAAATTGGAGATTCAGAAGTCCGCCTTGACGGCGTGAGGTGTATAATCGCGGAACGGAAGAATTGATATGCAAGCTCTTATGCATATGCATGATCTTACGTGTGGCGATATCAAGGGCCGTAAGCTCGTTCTTTGTTCATTGAACCACTCCAAACGAGTAGAGTAGAACCGGGACGGCAAGCATGTTAGTCGCAGATACCTTGTTCAACGCCGACAGATTTGAAGACCAAATCTGTCCAAGAAGATGCTTGTATCTGCTTCGGAGAGACTCCTTCACTGATGTTACGTCCTGAATGCGGCTTTGAGGCACGCCCAGGTATGTATAGGTATCTCCAGTGTCAAGATGTCTAACAACAGTTATATCCACAAGCTCAGGGAATTGCAATAGGAGCATTTTGTGGTATTTGTCCAAATTTGATCGTTGAATTCTTGTTTTATTTTCAGGAATTCTATACATTAACTTGATTATTGGACGTTAAATGAGATTTTGAATTTGATTTTAGTCTAATTTAAAATTCTTAAATTTCAATAATCTTTGCTTTCTTCAGATGAATCTTGGCGCACTTGTCCAAACCAAAGTCCATAACAATCTGTCCTGTGTACTTCTAGACGATATTTAAAGCATTTTGAAGTTTGCTTTTACCAGAAGTATAGATCTTCAGGTCATCCATATAAAATTTCGTAGTGCGAAAGATAGAGGCAGAAGTATGATGCACACAAGAAGAGGGCTCATGGTATCGCCCTGAAAGACTCCCCTCTGGAAGGTGACGTGGTTCGTTGACACCCGATAAATTCCAGAAGAGATAATAAATCTTGTTTTTCAAAGGTTCATCAATCTCTCTATGCATGTCACTATGTGTGGGTGAACCTTCAAGCTTTCCAACAGACAGATGATAAGTCTATGAGAGGTTGAATCGAAAGCTTTCCGGTAGGCAATGCAGGCCATTGACAGGACGCGCTGATAGGCTGCTACGTCTTCGCAGACGCACGTGTCAATTAGCACGTTCTCTCGGCATCCTGCTACACCTGCGTTTCCGACTTTAAATAAGAGATGAATATGCGGGCCAGATGTTGTTGTGTAGAAGTAAACTTATTTCACCAGAAGTTCTTCATACAATCTGGTCCTGCAGCGGAAAAGTTCTTTGTGCTTGCCGACCCATTGTCGGGTGCTCTGCGCGTTCAATCGTTTTGAAGCACATCTACAACTTTCTGGTGGTTCAGTGCTGTCATTTTTGTTCGCACGAGCACCTAGGGAAAGGGTTCGTCCGTCCTTCTAGTGCCGCGCATGCAAGGATAAGGCTGCATACTCTGAAAGGTCGCCCGGTATCCCAGAGTCACCATTTAAGACACCTCACCCAGATGCCATTCAGCTTTCGGCACGGTTGTTACGCCTCCGCTTAGGGGTTATTCCTTCGCGACCATCCCTGGCCAATTGTATAGTGGACGAATATATATATATATATATATATATATATATATATATATATATGTGTGTGTGTGTGTGTGTGTGTGTGTGTGTGTGTGTGTGTGTGTGTGTGTGT
>CAKNYM010051849.1:199462-286269 GCA_932195095.1 Andricus curvator | reverse complement strand
TGTGTGTGTGTGTGTGTGTGTGTGTGTGTGTGTGTGTGTGTGTGTGTCATTTTGAGATGGTAGTTGCTCCCAGTGGGACCCTGTGGTGGCTGCTAACCGTTTTTTTTATATTATATATTTATTCTATTTCGTACTATCTTTTTTCTTCTTCTTTTCTCTTACATAAATCATGAACTGTTTCTTTCTCGGCTCGTATCTCTATATTTATTACCCCACTTTTCCACTTCCTATACATTCTTTTAACTTTCCTCTTCCCTTTTTTACATCATCTATCCCACCATGCTACCTTCCAATCTCTATTTGATATCTTACATTCTTTGACCAGCAGAAATTTATTCATATTCCTGCACAGTTCTTTCCATTCTACTTCTACTCCTATCGCACTAAATTCTACTCCTTCCATATTTTCTTTAAACTCTTCTTTCCATATCACTGTTTTAAATTTCCCTTCACCGTTCTCCCCTTTATCTCTTTATATCTTCCCTTTATATTCAATATAAATGGGTTGGTAATCTGATTTCACCGTTCCCCCACTTCCATCTTCCTTACTTTTTCCCACCCTTTGTTTTTTGTAATGATATACTCTATTAACGAAACTCCTTCCCCTCTAACGAAATTATATTCTCCCATGTCAAGTTCCGTTTTATTTCCGTTTAATAAATTAAATCCTCTTTAATTCCTCCCCTTCTTTGTTCTATACATCTCTCGAGTTTCGGGGTTCTTCCTTATCCTCTTCTGTCTTCTATGCCTTTTCTTATATCACCTAAATCTTCACTATTACATTCTCATCATAATGAGAAGGTATGGGGACGGCGACTGACACTTGCGGCCGCTAGGGTCGCTAGTGCGTGTGGAGATACACAAGACGACGGTTCCAACGGTGATAACGTCTGCTATTCGAATTATATCACTCCTTCATAACGCAGCGTTGAGGTTTTAGCTTGAAGCACTATTTTCAAAATGCCAGCTGTGCATGTGACATTTAGGTGTCAAAATAAAGGACCAAATCGCTTTCCAAATAACAAAAAACTCAGGAAACTGTACATACTGCCTTGTGCTTGCGTACAAGGTATATCTCCACTCACGGTGCTGCCCCCTAAGCTGAGCTTGACAAATCGCCGTCCCCATTACTGTTATGTGAAAACTGAATATCACGAACTTCTTTAAATCTCCACGTTTCGAGACCCCCTGAATCCGAAAAAACAGGTTTCACGATGTTGTCTGTCTGTCGTTGTTATCACTGTCGTTGTCGTCTGTATACCGGATAACTTTTGAAAGACTACTCGGATTGAACTGTGCTTTGGCACACGTTTTAAGGGACAAAAAAGGAAGAGCGAGTTCGTTAACCAGCTATTTTGAATAAAAATTTAAAAAGTTAGAGCATTTTCAAAATTTTTGAGACCATTTTTTTCAAATTTTAAAAATTCTATGTAAGGTCATTCTTAGTAGTCAGAAATTCGAACAATTTATCCTTACGACTTTTTTTGATAAAAAGAAAATTACCAGAGTTAGAGCATTTGCAAAATAAAAAAATAAAAAAATTTCAAGCCAAACAACGCATAATATGAAAAAAAAGTCAAGAAAAGAAAAACGTTGCTTCTTGAAGGCCCTACAAGATTATCGTAAGAAGTTCTTGAATTTTCTTCAAAAATCGAAAATTCAAATTTTGATCACACAAAAAAATAATCAAAAATTCCACTTTGCGGTCTAACTATGCAAGATACGAAAAAATATGGATAAGCATAAAGTGTACACCCAAAAAAGGTCTACAAATGTGTTATTAATTACTTTTTGATAGGGCGCGTAGTTTTTGTTTTATTCGTAAAAAACATTTTTAAAACAAAGTAAATTTTTGGACAAACGACACAAGCGACGAAAAAAATAAATTGACAAAAGTTGTTCATCGAATAAAGAGCTACGCATTTTTTTATTAATCATTTTTTGATAGGATGCGTAGTTTTTTTTCGTAAAAAATAAAATTAAAAATTAAAAAAATTAAATGTTTGGACAAACGACACAAGCTATGAAAAAAAATGAATAGACAAAAGTTGCTGACCCAAAAAAGAGCTACAAATTTGTGATGAATAATTTTTTGATAGGACGCGTAGTTTTTGCTTTAATCGTAAAAAATAACATTAAAAATAAAAAAAATGGACTTTTTGGAAAAACGACACAAGCTACAATAATATTTTATTCAATAACATTTTTGGCCAAAATTATATCTACAAAATTTTCTTAAACTCACTTTACACTAGGATGCATATTTTTAGTTTAAATCGTAAAAAATAACATTGAAAATAAACAAATTCAATTTATGTAATGGAATCGGCCAAATTTTCGATCTTCAGTTTTTAACGGATCTTTACGTTTCGGCACTCACAGAGTAAGAAAATCATAAAATTTTGTTGGTGTCTGTCTGCATGTGTGGTTACCTGAAATTTGTGGTCCGCTAACTTTTGAAGGATTTATCCAATCAAGTCAGCCTTTGATACACTTTTTTAGGGTCGCAAAATGAAGGTCAAGGTCGTTAACCAGATATTTTAGACCAAAATTAACTTTCAAGCAATTTCAAAATTTGAAAAAATTTTTTAAGAGTTTTAGAAATTTTGATCATAATTTCTAGTACATGACAAAAACACTTGCAAATTATTCTTATGACATTTTCAATTTTTAAGAAAATTAAAAAATTTATATGCTATTCAAGATTTTTAAAATTGCAAATTATCTTTATGACATTTTTAATTCTGATAAAAATTAAAAAAGTTATATGCTTTTCAACATTTTGAAAATGTTCAAAAAATAGAATAAAAAAAATATTTTTCTGATATATAAAGAAATTTCAATTAAAATTTTTGCTAGATATCAAATATATTTTGAGACTATCCTTATGAAATTTTTGATTAAAACAAAATTTAAAAAATGGGATCACTTTCAGAAGCATATAATTATGCAATTTTTGTTTTTAAGAGATCCGTAAGTTTTTATCGTGATTTTTAGTAGATTTCAACAAGATTCATAAATTATTTCAATGATATTTTTCAATTAGAGACAAATTCAAAATGTTATAGATAATTAATAATGAAATAGATTAGCTACATCTGGATATTTTTAAAACGCAGTGAAAAGATTTTTAATATATTTTTTAAACTGGTTTCTATTTAGTAAAAAAAATAGTATGTTGTGTATCGAGTGGGAGAAGTAGGCGATTCCAGACGAGTGTGAAGTTTGCCACGCTAGGTACGCTCGCGCGGCAATATCACGAGTCCAATCGCCGTCTCCCACAAGAATCGACAACTTCGTCGCCTCGAGACGAGCCTCCGAAGTCGCATTTCCATCGCGGGTATTGGACAATCTTATATTTTTTATTAAGATTGTATTGAAAAACATACCTACTTCTTATATTCAGTTCCATTTTGTCTATATCGTTTTATTTTTTAAAGACAACCGTCAGTATAACTTTGAGAACCGTCTTTAAAAACAAATTGAGAAACAATTACAGTTCCAATTTATGACTGTAGTCAATCAGGGGTTTAAATTACATTTTTCGATTTATTTAAAAATATTTAATGTTATCGGTAGAGCAGGACCCATTATCAGAAGTAAAAGTATATCAAGATAAAAGGGCAATACATAACTCTGTATTTATACACACTGTGCTGTACGGTAGCGAGACCTGGACCTGCCAAGAAAAGGATAAGAGTAAAATTAACGCGATTAACATGAGCTTCCTGCGCATGATGGGCGGTAAAACGCTGATGGACAAAGTGAGTAATAATATAATTCTAAAAAAATGTGGTGTAGATGAGACACTAATTGACATATGTGAAATAAATTCGTTAAGATGATATGGGCATGTTGAGAGAATGAAAAATGAACGACTGACAAAACAAGTGTATCAAGGTAGAATAAATGGCAGTGCCCAGAGGCAGACCGCGGAAAGAATGGTTAGAATGTGTAAATGAGACCCTAGTTCGAAGAAACATAAGAAGCAATAGAAACACAAGAGCTTGCATGAAAAAATGCATGGACGTGAAGGAAGCTAGAGAGGTATGCCAAGACAGGAAAGTGGCGACAAATAGTTTATAAGAAATACATGAAGAACAGTGTCAGTGGAGTGAATGACGCCTGAAATAGAAGACCTTGGATACTAATGGGTCCCAGTGGATAGCTTTACATGATGACTTTATGAGAGGCTCTTCACTTGGGGGGATCGCCAGAGATTGATCAGCGACCTGGGTCGGAGTAGTGTTGCGGGACGAATGTGTTATTTCAATAAGCAACACGGGAATTCTAGATCAATCTAAAACTCTGTATCCCTCCCCCACATTACTCCCTTCCCCGCCGAGTGAGTCACGCTCACCCCGAAAGGAACATGGCTTGATGGTATAATAATAATTTATGATATTTGAAAAAATGCAGCCGAAATGCATGAATTAAGCGTATGAAAACGAGCGCGGAAGCGTACCCATGCGCCCTGCCGTGCTCAAACTTGACGCGAAGCTCCGCGTGCTTCGCGCCAAGTCTGATTTACGTTGCGCACTTTCTTCAATTATAAAAACAAGCTAATGAAAATAAATCTGTTTCAATACAAATGCATATTATGAATTGTAATAATATAAATTTATTGAAATGAAACATTTTTCAGGGTAGCTGAGAATAAAATTTAATGCAAAATGAAGAACAAATATTAAAGTAATCATGATAAATAAAATTTGTACTTTATTTCGCAATACGTAAATAAGCAATTCTAGGCCGAGGTACAGAAATAAATGTGATGAGAACGATGATTATTCTATACCTTTCCTTCCCGATTGTAATTCTCCTTTCCTATATGCTCTCTACTTTCTTCCCATGTTTATTTTCTTCCTCAATTTGGTCCCTCACCTCCGTCAATACCCCCCCCCCCCCTTCGCTCAACCTTTGTTACTTTCTCTAGTTGCCTTCGATAGTTTCCATTTAATGTTACTCGGAAGTATCTGTTCTATTTCTTCCATTCTTTTCTCTTCTACCTACATTTCTATTAGATCCATTACATCAATCGTTTCGACGTAACTTCAAAAGTCCTTACCCCCCACACTCTCCCCTCTCTCACTGTTCTCTATCTTTAGCGATTCAACTTTTTTTGTGAGAAAACACGAAGGTGTATAAAAACGATTTTTTGGTCAATTTGCACACGTTTTTGAACAAACTAATTTGGATTATACATCGAGAACTGTCAAAATTTTCTTCAAAAGTATAAACTTGAAAATTCACAATTACTGGGACCATTCCGCTTACAGGGATATCTACCTTTAATGCAACTTACTTTTTTATCTTTCTAAATTATCTTTCGAAGATTGAAAACTAGACTAATTTTTCGGTTTTTACTTCCCCACCGAGTAACTACTGATAATATTTTAATACTTACTAATTCCTGGTCAGCTACGGCAAGGGGTTCGGCAGAAAGTATTCTCTCTGGAACAGGAATGTCTTTCAATAAACAGAGAGATCGTTCAGGAACTTTAACTCCTATGGCTTCTAATCGTTTCGCGTAGGCTCTGGACCTTTCCATAATTTCATGTTGCTCCAAATTATGGGAATCCAAAGCACCAACGTCAATTATATTCCTGGAGCATACGAATGAGATCAATTTTTTGTAAAAATTCTAATATCTGGAATAAGTTCTGTACTCGTTGGTTTTGAAATTGTCCATTTCACGATTTAGATATTACAAACAGAATTTTTTTCTGAATACATGCTACTAATAATTATTATTTTACTCGGATACTTACGCTGCTGTTTCATGTAGTATTCTATTCAGTGCGCTTTGTTCATCAGTCTTTTTTGGAACTGAACTCACGTACTGATTAACATAATCATCACTGGAAAAAAAACTTATTCAATTACTTAAAAATTATTGTAAATATAAAAACATATATGGGGCATAATTTCTGAAGTGTACCCACCTCGAAAATCAAAGTTGTCCGATCAGGCTAAAAATTGGCCCAATTGTAGTTCTATTAGATACTACTCCTCACACCAAAAATTAAGTCATTTTGAAAATTATTTATCAAAGTGGAGGAGTTACAATTTTTGGGTTTTTTAAGCAAAGCCTTACCTTCAAACATTTGTAACTTTTTTCCTATTGCCTTAAACAAAATTTCACTACTAGTGCTCTCACGCCGAGGATCTTTGTGCAACGCTTTAGTGCCAGTTTTTTAAGTTAAGTAATATTATATGCTACTAGAATAACTGCTCTCTGCATTTTCAGGGTGAATTAACAATGCCTGCATTACGTTCAGTGTAAAATTAATTAGGAATATGGTTTGAAAATTAGAAGATTAGAGAAGATAATTTTCAACAGTATAAGAAACTGGAATATAATATTCGTATTTTACTCGCAGATTTTATCTGAAATCGAATTTATCGAAGCAGGTGTGTACGTAAATTTATTTTATTCTTTATTTTCTCATTCTTATTCTCCTTTATCTATTATTCTTATAATTGTATTTCTGGAAATATCGTGACTGTGGTCATTCTTATCTGAAAATCTCTTTTTCAATTTGAAAAAAGTTCTTTTTGCACGATACCCTCTAAAAAAGTGATTAAAATTTGGAAGAATAGATGTATTAATCCTTTTCAAAAAGTGAGGCATGAAGCAACTAATCTCAAACTCCGTGACTTGCGTTTGAAATTCCCTACACTGCCAGAATGAGCTCAAATTTTTAGTTCATGTAGATACCAACTCATCAACTGAGACTTGCATGTTGGTGGCGGAAATGAGAACGTGTTTAGTGACAGGTGATGAGAGAATTTTACGGAATTTGTGTGGAAGGGTTGAGTGGAGTGTGAGGGTGGAAGCCGAGGAGGTGAGTAGGGTTGTGTGGGGTGAATTGGGGAGATAAAAAGTGAGTTTCAGCGTGGATGTGAGGTGGGATTTATTTGGATAGGGAAAGTGAGGTTAGGTTGGCAAGTCATCGGGGGAGTTCGTGGTCAGGAGTCTTGGGCTTTCGAGGGGTCAAGGGTGGTTCTCGCAGAGTTAGGGGATATTAAGGGAGATAAAGGGGGGTCTGCAGGGACTGTGAGGAATTGAAGAAAAAAAAAGGAAAGGAAAATTTGGCGGCGAAAGACGACAACATTCTGCAGAGACATCTGTCGGTTGCGGAAGGTACTGCATGGAGAGGTCCCAGTTATCGGCGGCAGAGCGGGAGGTGGGCAGCGAGATAGGGAAAGGATAAGGGCAATGGAGTTGAGAATGGAGAGAAAAGAGAAGGCAGACAGGAGAAATAATATTGTGATAAGAGGGTTGAAGATGAAGAGCGGGGAAGAAAGGGAGGGCGTGGAAGCGCTGCTACAGAGCATAGAGTGGAATAAAGGCAGGGTAGGGAAAGTTAAGTTGGAGGGGAGAAAGGAGAAAGAAGTGGCGGTTGTGGAGTTGGAGAGCTGAGAAGAAAAGTTGGGGGTAATGCGAAATAAAAATAGGATAAAGGATAAGGAAGTTTTCATCGATCACGATTTGACAAGAAAGGAAAGGGATGTACAGAGAAAGCTGTACGACAGGGCTAGGAGGGAGAGGAGTGAAGGGAGATCGACGAAGGTAGGATATCGGAAAATAAAAAGACGAGAACATGTGGGTGTAGGACAAGGAGAAAGAGGTGCTGAAGGAAGTGCAGGGGAATTTGTTTCGTAGGAAGTAGGGGGGGGGGGGTAATGCAGGGTAGAGGAGTTGTGAAGGTGCTTTACTGGAACGTATCAGGGGTAAAGAAGAAGGATGAGGAGTTCTGGAGGGATATCCAGGAATTTGATGTGGTAGGACTGGTAGAGACGTAGGTGGAAAGAAAGGAATGGGATAGAATAGAGCCAAAGCTGCCAAGGGGGTATAGGTGGAGACTCCAGGAGGCGGTCAGAGTGAAGAAGAAAGGAAGGGCTAGTGGGAGAATTATAACGGGGGTTAGAGATGGATTAGAGAAAGAAGCTCACGGAGAGGAAGAGGGAGTGCAAATGAGGAAAGTAAAGATAGGAGGGGTAACGTGTAAGTTTGTGACAGTGTACAATAAGGATGAGATGGAAAGAATTAGAGAAAGGGTGGAAGACCTGTTAGGTGAAAGAGAGGAAGGTATGTTGGTACTGGGTGGGGACTTTAACGCGAGGATGGGGAGGGAAGGGGGCCTTTACAGGAAGCGAAGAGCTTCGAAAGGAATTCGAAGGATAGGTTAATAAATAAGGAGGGGGAGATTCTAAGGGACTGGATGGGGGATAGAGGCTGGGCGGTGGCAAATGCTATGGCAACTGGGGACGAAGAGGGAGAATACACATATGTAGGTAAGGTGGGGTTATCGGTGATAGATTATGTAGTCATGAATATGCAAGGGTGGGAGGAGATGGAGAACTTCGCAGTAGAAGGGAGGGTAGAATCAGACCATCAGCCATTAGGGTTGTGGATAAGGGGTGAGAACGGCGGAAGGCAAGGTGGGGAAGAAGTGTCGACGGGGGAGAGGGTTAGCTGGACAAGGGAGGCGATAAAGAAGTATAAGGAGCAGTTAGGGAAGGTACGCTTCGAAGGCGAGACGGTGGAAGAGATATGGGAGGATTTAAAAGACAAAGTGAAAGGGTGCGTCCAAAAGAAGGTATTCAAAAAGAAGAAGGAAGGAATGGTGAAGCCGTGGTGGGATAGGGAATGTAAAAAGATAAAAAGGAAGGTGAAGAGGAAGTATAAGAAGTGGAAAGAAGGAGGAGTACGTAGAAATGAGGAAGGGGTTTAGATTGATGTTTAAGAAGAAAGAACAGGAAAAGGAGAAAGAGCTGGAGGAGGAGTTAGGAAATGTTAAGACAGAGGGTGACGTCTGGAAGAAAATAAATAGGCTAAGGAAGCGTAGAGTAGGGATAAGCGAGAAGATAGGGAGTGAGGAGTGGAGGGAGTTTTTTAAAGAATCATTTCAGGGCTCAGATTCAAGGGAGAGAGATTATGGGAGTAGAAGAACGGGGGAGGCAGAGATGGAGGAGGAGTTAGGAAATGTTAAGACAGAGGGGGACGTCTGGAAGATAATAAATAGGTTTAGGAAGTGTAGAGTAGGGATAAGCGAGAAGATAGGGAGTGAGGAGTGGAGGGAGTTTTTTAAAGAATCATTTCAGGTCTCAAATTCAAGGAAGAGAGATGATGGGAGTAGAAGAACAGAGGAGGCAGAGATGGAGGAGTTGAATGACGAGGAGATACAGAAACAGATAAGGAAGTTAAGAAGGTCAAAATCAGCAGGGCTGGATGGGGTAGAGAATTAAGCATGGCTGTTTAGTACACAAGAGGTTAGGGAGAGGCTGAAGGAGGTAGTGAAGAAAGGATGGAGGGGGGAGGGATTCCCACGAGGGTGGAGAGAAGGGTTAATAGTGCCTCTGTATAAGAAGGGAGATAGGGATAGGCAGGAAAATTATAGAGCGATTACGCTAATGAATACGGCGTATAAAGTATACGCGATGGTGGTGGCGAAGAGCTTGCGGAAGGATGTCGAGGGGAAAGGAATATTGCCGGAGACGCAGGCGGGCTTCAGGGGAGGTAGGAGTACTATCGACAATATCTACGTTCTGCAGCACGTGGTGTATAGAGAATTAGCCAAGAAGGGGTCGAGAGTGTACGCGTTTTTTGTGGATCTAAAAGGCGCGTTTCCGTCGGTGAATAGGGGGAGGTTGTGGGAGGCGATGGAGGAGAGGGGAGTGGAGAGGCCTGATCGAGAGGGTAAGGGAGATATATGAAGAAACCAAAGATAAGGTAAGAGGAGGACAGGGGATTTCGGAGGGATTCTGGATGGATAGAGGGTTAAGACAAGGTGTCCGCTTAGCCCAACGCTTTATGCGATTTTAATTGCGGATATGGAAAGTAAGCTGGAGGCCGGAGTAGTAGGAGGACTCAGGATAGGAGGGGTTACAATTTGGTCGCTAGCGTATGCAGATGACATAGTGTTGTTGGCAAAAAGCGAGGAGGCCTTAACGGAAATGATGAAGAGGTTGAGAAGATACCTGGATAAGAACAGGTTACAACTGAATGCGGAAAAGTCCATGGTTATGTTTTTGAGAAAAGGAGGTGGAAGGGATAAGGAAGGGGAGTGGAAGTGGAAGGGAAAGGCGGTGCAGGAGGTGAAAGAGTTTGTGTACCTGGGCTTCTTGTTTCGGAGGAATGGCGGAGTGGATGGTCATATAAAAGAGAGAGTGAGGAGGGCAAATGTGGTGATGAGGCAGGTGTGGGGGTTGGGAAAGAAGTTATTCGCAGATGATTTTGGAAGGAGAATGAAATTGTTTGACTCACTAGTGATGAGTGTGCTATTGTATGGAGTAAAGGTGTGGGGGTGGAAGGAAAGCGAAGAGGTAAATAGGACACAGGAGAGGTATGTAAAGTGGACACTGGGGCTGGTAAGGAACACGCCTAATTATATTGTCAGGAGGGAGACGGGGAGAACGAGTGTAGGGATTCTAGCGGGGAGTCGGGCGTGTAAATATGAGGAGAAATTTTTGGAAGAGGGGGGGAAGTATGCTGTTTAGGGAGTGTTGGTGGGAGAAGGAGAACAGGAGAGGGGGTGGGAAGATGGAGGTTGAAAGAGAAAGGTATTTTAGAACGAATGGACTGCAGATGGATGAAGTGAGAAGGATGCATGAGGAAGGAAGGAAGGTATATGAGTTTGTTAAGAAAAACAGCATGGAGAGAGAGAAGACAGCAGGGGAAGAGAGAATAAGAGAGACAACGTTTGATGGGAACTATGTGTGGATTATGCCAAGGGTGAGAGCGCAATCTTTGTGTGAGAAAGGAGAGAAAGGAAGTCAGGAACTTATAGCGAGGCTGAGATGTGGGTGCATGGAGGGTTTTAATAGGTTCTGGCTCGCTAGGGAAAAGAGGATGTGTGAACTATGTGGGAAGGGGGAGGCAAGAGTGGAGTACTGGTTGGAGGAGTGCGTAGAGGTGGAAAGGTGTGGGATAAGCATGGAGGTAATGATGCATGAAAGGGGGGACAAAAGGGCAGTAGCATGGGTGAAGGGAGTCTTGGGTAAGATGGAGAAGAAGAGAAGGAAGGAGGAAGAGGAATGGAGAAGGAAAGATTGTAAATAGAGGAGGAAGTAAATATAAGTAAATGTAAATATTGTAAATAGTAGATAAGTATTAGGGATAGCCGCGGAGGCAGAGTTTGGTAATGCGAGGCAAAGCAAGAAAGTAGGGACATGCGTGCGAGGCGAGGCGAAGCGAGGAAGGCAATGCGATAAGAGCGAGCGGCGTTAGAGATAAGGTGTGGAAGGATGTTAGTTTTAAGGGTTAGATTTAAGAAAATACTGTAAAAAAATGGAAGTGTAAGCAAGTCAATTTTTTAAGGCCAGCAGGCTAAAAAATAAACGTTTATCTATCTACCAACTCATCAACTCAACGGGAACATCATCCTTGAACTCTGGTAATATTGCAGAGCCTTTTGGTAGAGATAAGGTAGATACTGAGGATCATAAAAATGATTTCCGACGATGATGAAGATCACTTATATGACAGCGAAAAAAATGTAGATGCCTTAGACACCAAGCTGCAGTGTGAAAACAAATGTCATAAAGCTGGTGTTGAAGTACTTGGTCAAACCATCGACAAATTCAATGCATCTAAAGATATTCAAGAACAATTTCAACTTTACTCGCTTGCGCCAAAATCTTGGGAACGATGAAAACTGATGCAGGTGTTCCATACATAAGAGCGAAAAGCAAGAAATGTCAACAAATTAGTTTCAGAGCATGCAATTCTTACGCTTCCGAGTCCAAAAAGAGGAAGAGCATTGACTCCTGAAACTGAAACTCTAGTGAAAAACTTTTATGAACGCGATGAAATAAGTCGAATGATGAGTGAACTCGTTCACATGTTCAAAAAAGGTTACTACTGTGTAATCTTAACGAGTTATATGCTCAATTTACATCAGAAAAAGTAGGCCTGAAGATCAGTATTTCGAAATTAACAAAACTCAGACCTCGTCATTGTGCACTCATAATGTTTGCGTTTGCGTGCATCATGAGAATGTCAAGTTGATGTTGAATGAAATAAATATTCAACATTTAGCAGAGGATTCTGACATGGTGCTTACAATTATCACGACTGTCTGGATGCTATTGTATGTCCTAACACTTCAAGTTCCTGTAATTTAGGAGAGTGTGAAAACTGTCCAGGTACTGCAAACTCGAAAGATAACGTCACAAAAGCTTTTGATGATCATTGTATTAATGAAGTGAGATGTGAAATTTGGTTACAGACCGACAGATGTACTCTAAAGACTCTGGTCATGAATACTAATGAATTCCTAGATGATTTCTGTGGAAGGCTGTTGAAATTAAAAACTTATCACTTTATTTCAAAGGAGCAATCATCTTTTTTCAAAAACCTGAAGGAAAATTTATTGCCTGGGGAGTTTTTGATTTGCTTCGATTTCGCTGAGAATTACGCCTTCACAATTCAGTATGCAGCGCAATCATTCCACTGGAATAACGACCAAGCTACAATATTCACTGTGGCGATTTATTATAAAAAGATGAAGAGCTCAAGCACGTAAGTCTCGCAATCATATCTGATAACTTAGCTCATGACAAGGTGGCTGTTCACGAGTATGAGAAGATAATAGTAGATTACTTGAAAACTCATTTCAGGCCAAAGAAAATCTACTATTTTACTGATGGTGCAGGGCAACATTTTAAAAATAAGTGTAGCTTGGCTAATCTCCAAGCCCATGAAGAAGATTTTGGTATCCAAGCTGAATGGCACTTCCATGGTACATCTCATGGTATGGGTGCACGTAATGGTATAGGAACGAATATCAAAAGACAAGCAGCACGTTCAAGCTTACAATGTTCTCCGAAACATCATATACTCACTCCCCATGCTTTGTTTCAGTGGGCAAAGAGTAACTGTAAGGAAACCGACATTTTTTTCAGCAGCAAAGAAAATCATGCCTTAGCTAACGACTTACTGAAAGCCAGATTTGACAAAGTTGTTAGGATACAAGGTACATTACAGTACCACGTTTTGATTCTCACTCAAGATGGAAAACTTCAACTCAAAAAGTTTTTGTCCTCTGAGAAATACGACATCTTTTCGAATGGCAAAAAACAGAAACCGCAAAAGAGGCCTGCAAAGGAAACAACTGTTGAAACTATCGCCAAAATTTCGAACAGAAAGACACATAACATTACAATATAATATTACTTAACTTAAAAAACTGGCACTAAAGCGTTGCACAAAGATCCTCGGCATAAGTGCACTAGGGGAGATCGCGCGCCAACCGCCTTATTATGGCATCTTGTTTACGTATCGTTCTATTACTCAAAGAAGAATCAATTTGCCACTATGAAAATTGGGGGTCTTGAAGGAAAAAATCTCAGATTTCTTTTAAAACTATTTTGAAGGAAAAAAAAGTGTCGAAATTTGAAAAAAAGTCAAATTTATTTTTGATTTTCAAAAATTAGGGCAAAATTTTAACTTTTTTTAAAAATCGGTATGACAACCAGAAAGTTTGTGAAAAAATCTATCAAAAACATTCCTAGTGAACTTTTGTTTAAGGCAATAGGAAAACAGTTACACATGTGTGAAAGTAAGGCTTTGCTTAAAAGACCCAAAAATTGTACCCCCTCCATTTTGATAAATAATAATCAAAATGAATTAATTTTTGGTGAGAGAAGTACTATCTAACAGGACTACAACTAGGCCAATTTTTAGCCCGATCGGACAACTTTCATTTTCGAGGTGGGTAAACTCCATAAATTATGCCCCATATATATCAAGATGCAATGTTCACGAAGCCACGGTAAGATTCATAGTTTCGCAGACGATTGAAATTCGAAAAAGCTTTAAATTTTAAATTTATTATAATGAATCATCGTGAAAGCATTATATCTATCATAACGATCTAATGATTAATTTTGTAAGTTAGGGTGGCCAATAAAAACTAAAAAGGGGAAGGTTAAATGTGGTGTTTTTTCTTTTGATTTATACTTTTTGTAAAGAAAGGTCATGGCCCCAGAGTAAAGTTGTGAAATTCCTAGAACCCAATATTTGGCCAGTCTTGAGAAAAACGGCTTTAGAAAAAATTGTAGCTAACTTATGGACTTGAAAACGCCGTCCCTAAGTGGCCGTGTAGCTGAGCGGTAGCGCGCCCGGTTTGTGCATAAAGGCTGCGGGCTCGATTCTCGCCGCCAGCACTTTTTTTCTTTATAATTATTTAAATGTTCATATATTTGATTCCCTCAGCAAATTTTGGTCAATTACGTGGTAATAAACATTTAATATACTTTTTTGCAACGAAAACTCACATTTTTAGAGTTTTTTCATATAAAAAGGTAAGTTTTATCAAGTTTATAAATTTGATCATTTATTTTAAATTGATGAAGAAAAATATATAATAAGAATATATTTTATACATGTATATTTTAAATAAGATATGAAATTTTTATCATGTAGATGAATATTTAAAAATGAGAATATAAGCGAAAATTTTTATTTTTGATAGTTTCAAAGTAATTAAATATAGTTCAAGATTAAGTTGCTCAAAGCAAATAATATGATGTTAATGTTTTTTGTCTACGTGATCTAGAATCAATATTTTTTAATATTGATTATGAATTTTATAAGTTATGAAAAAAATCTGTCTAGCTCCGCTGGGATTCGAACTCCAGCTCTTTCAGATTTCCGGTCTGATGCTCTAACCAACTAAGCTACGGAGAGACGAAAAGATTTTCTTCTCAACTCCTACAAGTTGAATGCCGACGTCATTCAATGTACTTGCAAGAAATCTGAAAGACCTGGAGTTCGAATCCCAGCGGAGCTAGAGAGATTTTTTCACAACTTATAACATTAATAATCAATATTCAAAAAATATTGATTTTAGACCATGTAGACAAAAAACATTAACATCATATTATTTTTAAATGTATATTTATTTTCTGAATTACCTTACAGCAAAAAGTTACAATCCTTTTTTCAAACATTCTTCCCTATCTCGCGTTATTATTTTTGATGGACAAAACAAAATATCCTACAAGTCTTCTTTCATACTTTTTACGTACCTCGCGTCTTTTGGCGTAATATGGAAATTTTCAATTTATGCATATCAATTTCGATAAATAAATTAAAAACAAGGAATTCTGTCAAAAAATGGTTCAAAGAAATGTTGTAGGAATTTTTAAACACTGAAATTCCTTTTTGAATTTCTTTTCCGTATCTCATGCCGTTTGGTTCGAAATTTAGATTTTCTGAATAGTAGGTACTTTCAATAAATTTTGTACGACTTTTTAAAAGCTATAATCGCTCTCAAAGATTTTTTTCGTATTTCGCGTCGTTTGGTTCAAAATTTGAATTTCGGATTTTCACATAGTATTTTCCACAAATAAAAAAAAAAGTACTATTAAAAAAGGGTTAAAACAAAGTTTGTAGGACTTCTTAAAAGCTATAATTCTATGCTAACACTTTTTCCGTATCTCACGTCATTTGGCTAAAAATGTGAATTTTCTATTTTTTCATAGTATTTTCGATAAATAAACCCAAAATGATGAGTCATACCAAAAAATATTTTTAAAAAATTGTATAGGACTTCTCAAAAGCAATAATTACTCTTCAAGGCTTTTTCCATGTTTTGCTTCGTTTAGCCCAAAATTTGAATTTTCGATTTTTTTCACAGGATTTTCAAAATATAAAACCAAAATATCAAATCTTATCAAAAAGTGGTTGGGGTAAAAATAATAGGGCTTTTAAAAAGCTACAATTCTTCTTTTTAACTTTTTTACTTAGGGGCCGTCCATAAATCTCGTGACGCGTCTTTCCTTTGTTTAAATAAAGATAAGAATAAAATTTTCTTGAAGTGAAAAAGGATACAACGATATAAACAAAAGAAAAACGCGTCACGAGATTTATAGACGCCCCTTGTCTGTCGTCGTTTGGCTTAAAATTAGAATTTTCGACTTATTCATTTTATATACATAACATCAAAAAAACGAGTCCTATCAAAAAATGGTTGAAACAAAAATCGTAGATATTTTGAAGAGCTTCAATTCTTCTTTTATAGCTTTTCACGTATATGTCATCCTTTGGCGTAAAAATTTAATATTCGATTTTTGGATGGTATTTTCGATGGATAAAACCATAACCGCTGGTCAAGGAATGCTGATTAACGAACTTGTTCTTTCTTTTATGACCCAAACACAGTGTGCCAAAGCCTGATTTTATCCGTTTATTTATTCGAGAGTTATCGTGTTTACGGGCGGACAGACACACAGGCTTACAGGCAGACGCCGTCGCCAAAACTTGATTTTCGGCTTCAGAGGGTCTCGAAACGTGAAGATCCGTTTAAAAACTTCCGTGTGGAATTTCTGACAATTCTAATACTTTCTAAATCATAAATGATGAGAATGTAAAAATTGGAGTTTTTTATTTATAGGTATATTATAGGTCTTGTAAAAAGCTACAATTCTTCTCCTTAACTTTCTTACTTATCTGTCGTCGTTTGACTTAAAATTAGACTTTTCCACTTATTCATTTTCTATACATAAAATCAAAAAACGAATCCTATCAAAAAATAGTTGAAACAAAAATTGTACATATTTTGAAGATCTTCAATTCTTCTTTTATACCTTTTCACGTATCTGTCGTCCTTTGACATAAAAATGGAATATTCGATGTTTGGACAGCAATTTCGATGGATAAAACCATAACCGTTGGTCAAAGAATGCTGGTCAACGAACTCGTTCTTTCAGACAGACGACATGCAGGTAAACGGCACCGCTTGCGCAATCATAAATGATGAGAATGTAAAAAATTTCGCTTATATTCTCATTTTAAAATAATCGTCTACATGGTCAAAATTTCATATCTTATTTAAAATATAAATGTTTATTATCGCGTTATTGACAACAATTTTATAACGGAATTCGCTCGTAAGTTTGAGAGCGCCTAGAGCGCGCGTCTGTTGAACCTCGCGCTGCGCGCTCTATAATCTATTTATCTCGCGCTTCGCGATCGATAATGTATTTACCTCGCGCTACGCGCTCGATCTTTGTACATCCCCACATTTGTGCATAGACTTTTTAAAATTAGAGGTCAAAGAACCGAGAACTGTATTTTACTGATTGTGAATTCTCTTTTGTTAAAGCTCATTCGGCTTTAAGGAACACATTCTCATAACATATCACGTGCTTCGCGCTCGATTAAAATTTGTTTGAAATTAGCATTTTTCTATATTATGTTCAACTCTATTAAATTATTATATAAACAATTTTTTTATTTTTACTATAATATTGGTTCCTTCATTGGCATCAATCTTTATTCCCAGCTACCCTGAAACATGGATCATTTTAATAAATGTATAATTACTATTATAATTCATAATGTGCATTGACATTGAAACAAACGTATTTTCATTGTTTTCTTTTTATAATTTAAAAAAGTGTACGACCTAACAAAAAAAATTTTAAAGCAAATTTGTAGATATCATTTAGGCAAACAATTTTTTTCTATTATTTTTTTTTTGCGTAGCTTGTGTCGCTTTAAAAAAAATTATTTTTTATTTTAATGTTATTTTTTATGGTCAAAATAAAAACTACGCGTCATATCAAAAACTAATTTATAACAGATTTGCCGATCTTGTTTTGGTAAAGAACTTTTGTGTATTCATTTTTTTCAAACCTTGTGCATTTTTTTCAAGAATTTAAATTCTTTTAGTGTTATTTTTTTAGATTAAAATAAAAACTAAACGTCCTCTCAAAAAATAATTTGTCACAAATTTGTCGTTCTTGTGTTGTTTATACAAAAATTTAAATTTTTTTAAATGCTTTTTTTACGATTAAAACAAAAACTACGCGTCTGATCAAAAAATTATTTGTAATAAATTTGTAAATATTTCTTGGGAGAACGACTTTTGTCTATTCATTTTCTTCGTATTTCGTTTTTCCAAAAATGTTATTTTTTAGATTTTTAATGTTATTTTTATTTTTATTAGGGGAAAACTGCTTATTTGCCAGATGGGAATTTTACACCACCACCGACCTCTACTCATTCAACTTCACGAGGGCGACCCCCCCCCCCAAGCCTCTGGACCTGTGAAAAGGGAAGTGGTGGTGGAACTCGAACATGCGGCGAATGAGCAGTTTTCCCGTACTTGGGCAGGCCTGACTTAGGAGACGGCTTTTTCAAGTCCATAAGCTAGCCACAATTTTTATCAAAGCCGTTTTTCTCAAAACGGGCCAAATATTGGTTTCTACGAATTTCACAACTTTACTTTGGGGCCATGACCTTTCTTTACAAAAAGTAATACAGAGGAGTCACGTTAGACGTTAAAATATGGTTGACCAAAAGTTTTTAACATTTATATACTTTGAAAAAAAAAGATTAATATTTGACATGCATATTCCTGAAGATATAAGAAGTTAATAACAAATAATTTTGACCTGGGATGAAGTGTGAAAACCCCTTAAATCGTGGAAAACACCCTCAAAAAATGGTTTTTGACGATTATTTTGGAAAGGGTGCATCGGTAAAAAATCAATTTTTGCAGACAATTTGTACATAAAATATGCATACAAAATCACGGTATTCACTTTTCCTCTGTCAATCATATTTTCCGAGATATCCACCATGGGAGTAGAGGGTGAGTTGTGTCGCGCGAATCGTACGCTCCTTTCGTATCATTCATATTCAAAATTCATATCTCAAAATGGGGTGGATTCTGGATAAAAGTGTGCCGTACTGAAATTATATAGAATTAATTGTTCTACAACTTAAGTCGAATGTGTTTTCATCGAAAAACCCTCTTATTTGCAGATATAAGCTAGGACAGGAGCGTGAAATCCGCGAGGTCAAGCTCACCCCCTACTCCCAGTATCGATATCTCGAAAAGTATGGCCGACAAAGAAAAAGCGAAGATAATGATTTTCCATCTATATTTTATGTACAAGTTGCCAGCAAAAATTCATTTCTTCCCGATGCACCCTGTCCGAAATAATCATGAGAAACCATTTCGGGAGGGGGTGCTTCATTCAGAAGAAAACGCTTCAAAATCTCATAAGTAATTAAAATTGTAATATCATTGAGCAGATAATGATATGAAAATATAAGAAATCAATAATTATACAATAAATGAACATAGCGAATTAAAAATGGCTGACCAAACACCGAAAGACACGTGCCGTTACTGAAAGCAGAGTTTACAAATACAGTACTGTGAATCTGAAAGCAATGATCATAATTGAATAAGAATATAGTAAAAGTGCATTGATACCCTACGAAAATCCTTAAAAAAATATACTATAAAAAGCAAAACTAAAAAAGAATTAGAAAAATCTCTTACTGCATTTGTAAACTCTGTTTGCAGTAACGTCACATGTCTTCCGGTGTTTGGTCAGCCAATTTTAATTCACCATGTTCATTTATTGTATAATTATTGATTCATTAAAATTCAATATCATTATCTGCTCAATAATATTACAATTTTAAGTAGTTATGAGATTTTTAAGCGTTTTCTTCTGAATGAAGCACCCCCTCCTGGAATGGTTTTTCATGATTATTTCAGAAAGGATGCATCGGGAAGAAATGAATTTTTGCAGGAAACTTGTACATAAAATCCTATAGATGAAAACTCGTAACCGCCATTGTAGTTTCATGGAGAAAGTTTTCTTGGTCGTCACTTCGTGAGTCATATGGTGACCTCTATTCATTAAAATTAAAACTAACAGAAGTGGAAAAGTAGATTTCTTATTTTATCGATCGCCTATAATTATTTTGATTTATTATTTGAATTTTTCAATGAAAGTTATAGTTCCATGCTTCTTATTTTCTGAACTGATTGATTAATTATTTTTTTAAAGTGTTTCTTACGTTGTGAAATTACTATATATGAATTAAATTTTCAAAATGATATGTACATATGGGGCATAATTTCTGAAGTGTACCCACCTCGAAAATGAAAGTTGTCCGATCGGGCTAAAAATTGGCCCAATTGTAGTCCTATTAGATAGTACTCCTCACACCAAAAATTAATTCATTTTGATAATTATTTATCACAGTGGAGGGGGTACAATTTTGTGTTTTTTAAGAAAAGCTTTACTTTCAAACGTTTGTAACTTTTGTCCTATTGCCTTAAACAAAATTTCACTTGAAATGTTTTCGATAGAATTTTTCATAAAATTTCTGGTGGTAATAACGATTTTTGAAAAAAAAAAAATTTGACCCAAATTTTCGAAAATCAAAAATAAATTTGACTTTTTTTCAAACTTGGGCACTTTTTTTTTCTTCAAAATAGTTTTAAAAGAAAGCTGAGATTTTTTCCTATAAGACCTACAATTTTTAGAGTGGCAAATTAATTTGTCTTTGAGCAATAGAACGATACATAAACAAGATGCCGTGATAGGGCCGGTGGCGCGCGATCTCCCCTAGTGCGCTCAGGCCGAGGATCTTTGTGCAACGCTTTAGTGCCAGTTTTTTAAGTTAAGTAATATTATATGCTGCTAGAATAACTGTTCTCTGCATTTTCAGGGTGAATTAACAAACGCCTGCATTACGGTAAGTGTAAAATTAATTGGGAATATGCTTTAAAAATTAGAAGTGAGAATATACATCTTTTGAATTTACATTTTTTTTACATTTACATTTTTCTTCAAAAACCTGAAGGAAAATTTATTGCCTGGGGAGTTTTTGATTTGCTTCGATTTTGCTGAGAATTACGCCTTCATAATCCAGAATGTAGCGCAATGATAATTTAGCTCATGACATGGTGGCAGTTCACGAGTATCAAAAGATAATGGTAGAATACGTGAAAACTCATTTCAGGCCAAGTAAAATCTACTATTTCACTGATGGTACAGGGCAACATTTCAAAAATAGGAGTAGCTTTGTTAATCTCCAAGCCCATGAAGAAGATTTTGGTATCCAAGCTGAATGGCACTTCCATGGAACATCTCATGGTAAGGGTGCATGTGATGGTATAGGAGCGAATATAAAGAGACAAGCAGTACGTTCAAGCTTACAATGTTCTCCGAAACATCACATGCTCACTCTCCATGCTTTGTTTCAGTGGCCAAACAGTAACTGTAAGGAAACCGAAATTTTTTTCAGCAGCAAAGAAAATCATGCCTTAGCCACCGAGTGACTGAAAACCAGATTTGACAAAGCTGTCATGATGCCAGATACATTACAGTACCACGCTTTCATTTCCACTCAAGACGGAAAACTTCAACTCAAGAAGTTTTCGTCCTCTGAGAAATACGACATCTTCTCGAATGGCAAAAAACAAAAACCGCAAAAGAAGCCTGCAAAGAAAACAACTGTTGAAAATATCGCCAAAAAATCGAACCGAAAGACAGATAATATTACCATGTAATATTACTTAACTTAAAAAACTGGCACTAAAGCGTTGCACAACGATCCTCGGCGTGAGCGCACTAGGGAAAATCGCGCGCCACCCGCCCAATCACGGCATCTTGTTTACGTATCGTTCTATTACTCAAAGACAAATTAATTTGCCACTCTAAAAATTGGAGGTCTTATAGGAAAAAATCTCAGCTTTCTTTTAAAACTATTTTGAAGAAAAAAAAAAGTGCCCAAGTTTGAAAAAAAGTCAAATTTTTTTTTGATTTTCGAAAATTTGGGTCAAATTTTGATTTTTTTCAAAAATCGTTATCACCACCAGAAACTATATGAAAAATTCTATCGAAAACATTTCACGTGAAATTTTGTTTAAGGCAATAGGACAAAAGTTACAAACGTTTGAAAGTAAAGCTTTTCTTAAAAAACACAAAATTGTACCCCCTCCACTGTGATAAATAATTATCAAAATTAATTAATTTTTGGTGTGAGGAGTACTATCTAATAGGACTACAATTGGGCCAATTTTTAGCCCGATCGGACAACTTTCATTTTCTAGGTGGGTACACTTCAGAAATTATGCCCCATATATATTTAATTTTGTTTTTAATTAGTTTTAAAGGTTACTATTGAATTAAATGTACAGAAACGCAATTTCAAACAAAAAACATATATATATATATTTATTTATTTATTTATAACGACTGTAACCAATATATTCGGTACAAGTAATTGTCCTTGTGATAGGTGCTCTCGGAGGTGTGATTTACCGCGATGCTACTGGGGGCTATTGACATTTTTTGGATGGCAGTTGCTCTTAGTGGGACCCTGCGGTGGTTGTTTAACTTTTTATATATATATATAATTTAAAAATTACTTGAATGTTTCATTTAAAATAATTCTGTAATGCTTTTTATGTTATGAACTGATTAATTAATTATTAACTGATTCTATTGAAACTTATCTTTTCTGGAATTAGTTTAAAAGGTTATTAATAAATCAAATATTCAGAAATGAAATCTCAATTTAAAAAAATAATAAAGTAACAATTATTTGATTGTTTTAATGAAAGTTATAGTTTAATGCTTCTTATTTTTTAAATTAAATTTTAAATTGTTTCAATTAAAAACAGAAATTTATTATTTACTTTAAGATTATGTAATTGAATATTGGCTATAATTTGTATAATAAAAGTTTATTTACATTTAAAATACCTATATTCTAATTACGTAATTTCTGCCAATGTTGATGATGTTGCGAAATGATTATTAGAATTTAATTTTTAAAATTATACGTATATATGTTTTAACTTTTTCTCAAATTACTAGAAAAGGTTAATAATAAATCAAATTTTCAGAAATGAAAGCGAAAATTTAAAAAAAAATGTAAAATAAAAATTGTTTGAATGCCTGAATGAAAATTACAGTTTAATGCTTTTTATGTTGTGAACAGATTAATTAATTATTAGCTGATTAATTTTCTTCACAATATTAGATTAAATAAATATTAAATTTTGATTTGTTAAAATTAAGTACATAAATTGATTATTTACTTCAAGGTTATGTAATTGAATATTGGCTATAATTTTCTTGATAAAAGATTATTTACGTTCAAAACACCTCTATTCCAATTGTATAATTTTTGCAAATTTTTGTGATGTTGTGAAATACGTACCTGAATTATGCTTTCCATATTATATGTGCACATATTTTACTTTTCTATGGAATTAGTTTCACTGGTTATTATTAATTCAAATTTTCAGTGAAATATAAAGTAAAAATTATTCGAATGTTTTATTGAAAATAACTGTTTATTGCTTTTTATGTGGCGAAATCATTAATTAATATGTACATATATTTTAATTTTTTATGGAATTAGTTTTGAAGGTCATCAATAAATTAAATGTATAGGAATGCAATTTCAAACAAAAAAATATATACAATGTAAAAATTATTTGAATGTTTCAATGAAAATAATTGTTTAATGCTTTTTATGTTGTGAACTGATTAATTAATTCTCAATTGATACAATTAAAATTTACATTTTCTGGAATTAGTTGGAAAGGTTATTAATAAATTGAATTTTCAGAACTGAAAGTTCAAATTAAAAAAAATTGGATAAAGTAAGAATTATTTGAATGTTTTAATAAAAATTATAGATGAATGCTTCTTATTTTGTAAACTGATTAATTAATTATTACCTGATTAATTTTGTTCATAAAGATTGAACTTTAATTTTTCTCTACTAAGTGACATAAATCGATTATTTATTTTTAAGTTATGTAATTGAATATTGGCTATAATTTATAGAGTAGAAGTTTATTTATATTTGAAATACCCGTATTCTACTTACATAATTTTTTAAATGTTTTTCATTTTGTGAAATGAGTATCTGAATTAAAATTTCAAAGTTATGTGTACATACGTTTTAATTTTTTTTTAAATTAGTTTAAAAGGTTATTGATAAATCAAATTTTCATGAATAAGAGTTAAAATTGTAAAAAAATTAGGTAAAAATTATGTGAATGTTTTAATTAAAATTATAGTTCATAGATTCTTATTTTGTGAAATGATTAATTAATTATTAGCTGATTAATTTTTTTCACGATAATAAATTAAATGAAGATTAAAATTTAGTTTTTTTCTAAATTGAGTAACATAAATTGATTATTTACTTGAAGGTTGCATAATTGAATATTGGATATAATTTGTATAATAAAAGTTTATTTATATTTAAAATACCCTTATTAAAATTAAATCATTTTTCAAATGTGCCTGATTTTGTAAAATGAGTATCTCAATTTAGTTTTCAAAAATATATGTTCAAATATGTTTTATTTTTTCTAAAATTAGTATAAAAGGTTACGAATAAATTAAATTTTTAGAAATGAAAGTACAAATTAAAAAAAAAATGTAAAGTGAAAATTAATTGAATGTTTTAATGAAAGTCATAATTTAATGCTTTTTATTTTTTAAATTCATTGATTAATTATTATCTAATTAATTTTTTTCAAAATAATAAATTACATGAAGATTGATTTTGATTTGTTTCAATTAAGTACATAAATTTATTATTTACTTTAAGGTTATATTGAATAGTAGCTATAATTTCTATAATAAAAGTTTATTTACATTTAAAATATCTCTATTCCAATTACGTAATTTCTGTCAATGTTTGTGATGTTGCGAAATGATTATCTGAATTTAATTTTCAAAATTATATGTAAATATCTTTTAATTTTTTCTCAAATTACTAAAAAAGGTTACTAATGAATCAGATTTTCAGAAATGAAACTGAAAATTTAAAAAAAATGTAAAGTAAAAATTGTTTGAATGCCTGAATGAAAATTATAGTTGAATGCTTATGTTGTCAACAGATTAATTAATCATTAGCATTGTATAATTTTTGTAAATTTCTTGATGTTGTGAAATAAGTATCTGAATTCTGCTTTCAATATGATATGTACATATTATTTACTTCTATCGTGAGAGAACCCTTTTGTTTCACGTGTCAGTTTGTTGGCTTTGGTGAAGGGAATAAGCGTGTGTGGATGCAGAAAGGGCAGTGAGTGCGGATATCAGGTGTAAAAGAAGAAGGGTGAGTGAAGGCAAAGGTGTAAAGGGTGAAAGAAAGTTGTGTGAAAGGAAAATTGAAGAGTGCGAATTTTTTTTTGAGGTTAGGTGCAGTAAAAAGAGTTTGGGCAAGGGGGGCAAGAGGAAGGTGAGTGAAGAGCCGGAAAAGTCGCAGCTCACTGGGTAAGGTAGGATGCCGACGTATCGAAGTCCATAAACGGGCGCCAGAGGGCGACAGCCAATAGACGATCGCATAGAACAGGTAGCCGAAATAACAGGTGACAATGATGAGGGCGCGGTTGGTGGGGGGAAGGTGACAGTAGCGGTGAGACGTTACAGACGCCGACCAGGGAGGGGACGGCAGAGAGAAGGGATAAAGGCAGGAGACATAAACCCGGGAGACCCTCTAATCTAGAGCGCCTTAATAGGCTTGGCAGCGCGGGTTCGAACAGGAGTTTAGACGAATGGCGAAATAAAGTGAGCGCGACCAGTAGCGAAGGGGAAGAAAAAAGAAAAAGAGATGAAGGGGACGATGATTCAGAAAGGGACAAGGATAACAAGAAAGTTAGGATTAAACGGAAAACACCAGAAAGAGATAGGGGGGATGGGGAGATGTTTGAGAATCTAGCAGCTCTCATAAAAGGGTTCAGAGAGGAAACAAGGAAGAGACTGGATGATATGAATAGGGATATGAATAGGCAGGGGAAAGACGTAAGGGGGGAAGTGAGAAAAGTAAGAGAAAAGTGGGAAGAGTGGGATAAACTCTGGAAAGAGGAGAAAGACAAGGTATGGGGTAAACTAGAGAGCATAGAGAATAGACAGAGAGAGGTGGACGAACAGAGAAATAGTGAGATGAAACAGTTGGAAGAACGGATAAGCAACTTAGAAATCAGGAATGAGCAGATGGGGAAGGAAACACAGAGTGCGGAAATAGTAAAAGGGAGTGATAACTTGCAAAATGAGAATGAAAGATTGAAGAAAAGACTGAGTGAGATTGAAAGAAGATTGGAAGGGGAAGAAAGGACGAAGAGGAAAAATAACATAGTAGTTAAGGGATTGAAAGTGGAGAGTGAAACAGGGGAAGCGGAAATCAAAAATCTTTTGAAAGATATTGGAGTTCAGGTAAGGGTAGAGGGAGTTAAGAGAATAGGATGGACAAAGGAAGTAGAAGAAGGAATGTTTCTAGTGAAAATAGTGAGTGAGGAGGAGAAAAAGAAAACTATGGAGGGAAAAAAATTATTGAGAGGAAGAAGGGAAAGAATTGAAGAGGATCTGACATGGAGGAAGAGGAAAAGGAGATGGCAAATAGAGCAGAGGGCATGGGTCGAGAGGAAAAAAAGGGCGCATGGTATGGATAGGGAGAGACAGATTATGGATAAATGGGGAGGAATGGTTTTGGGACGAAGAATTAGAAGAAATAAGGAAAAAGGGGAGAAGAGTTGAGAAAGGTAGAAGAAAGGAAGATGCAAAAGAGTTTAAAGATCAAACAAAGGGGTTTCCAAACGGCAAGGCGGAAGAAAAGTGAGGAGGATAGGTGAGGGAAGGGAAGAGAAAAATGTGAAAATATCTTTCTGGAATGTCTCAGGCTTGAAGAACAAGAATGAAGGATTTTGGCGGGAGTTAGAAAAGTGGGATGTGATTATGTTGAGTGAAACCTGGGCAGATGAGAAGGACTGGGAGGGGATGAAAAGGATGTTACCTAAAGGTTATGTGTAGACAATGCAAGAAGCAAGAAAGGAACACGTTAAAGGTAGAGGGATGGGCGGCATGGTCTCAGGGTGAGAAAAGAACTGGCAATAAAAGGGAGAACAGAGGAGGATAGCGAGGAAAAGGATGGAACAATGGTAAGAAGGATTATAATTAGAAAAGTCAAAATAGCGGTGGTTTGTGTATATAGAAGAAGATGGGAAGAGGAAGGTTGGAGAGTAATAAGGAGGTAGATGGAGGAAAAGAAGGAAGAGTTGGTTCTGATAGGAGGTGACTTGAATGCCTGGACTGGCGAGCAAGGGGGAGGGATTTGGGATGAAGAAAAGGAGGCCTATGTAAGGAGCTCCAAACATAGGGAGACAGACCGGGAAGGGAGGAGGTTGCTAGACGAAATAGGAGAAACAGGATGGTTTATATGTAATGGCAATATGAAAGGAGATGAGAAAGGAGAGATCATATTTATAAGTAAGGGAGAAACAGTAATAGACTACATCCTGGCGGAAGAAAGAATGAGGAAGATGATAGGCAGTATGAACGTTGGGAATGAGATAGGTTCCGAGAACTTCCCAGTAATAGCTGCACTGAAAGGTGGCGTCCGAAAGCGTGGCAGAGGGAGAAAGGAAAGAGGGGGAGAAAGGAACACGAAAATGGGAGTCTGGGGGGAAGATAATTAAAAGAGTTTAAACAAAAAATGGAAACGGAGAATGTTAGGTATCAAAAAGAGAAGGGAGTAGACTCGTTAATTGAAAGGTTGAAAGGGTCGATTGAGAAGGTAAGGGATGAGATAGGTACAAAAGAAGGAAGAGAAGAGCGAAAGAGAGGCTGGTGGGACGAGGAATGCAGGGAGAGCAAAGAGGTAATGAAAGAGTGTGTAAGAAAATGGAGGAAAGGAGAAATGGAGAAAGCGGAGTACAACAGGAAAAAAAGAGAACATAAGAGGATGCTGGAAAGGAAAAAGCAAAGGGGAAAAGAAAAATATAAGGAAGAAGTAGAAAAAGCGATCAAAGAAGGTAGGGTCTGGGATGTGATAAATTGGGGAAAGAGGAGGAAGGAAGGGCGTGAATTAAGAAACAGAAATGGATGAGTGGACGGATTATTTCAGGGGTCTGTTAGGGGGAGAACAAAATAGGATCAAAGGGGAAAATAGAAGGATAGTCCAAGGAGAAATGGAGGAAGGGAACGGAATAACAAGAGAAGAAGTGGATGAGGCGATAGATAGACTAAAAAGAAACAAGGCTACAGGAGAGGATGGTATGGAGAACGAAGCGATAAAGTATGGGGGAGAAGGGGTCAGGGAAGGGATCTGGAAGATCTGCAACAAGGTCTGGAAAGGAGAAGGGTGGCCGGAGGAGTGGATAACAGGGCTGATGGTACCGCTTGTCAAGAAAGGGGAGGGCAAAAAGGTAGAGGAGTACAGAGCGATCACTCTCATGCCAGTGAGTTATAAAATATACGCAGAAATTCTAAGAAAAAGGTTAGAGAGCCAGATAGAAGAGAAACAAAGTATCCGACACAATCAGACGGGATTTAGAAAAGGTATGGGGACAATAGATAACATTTACGTACTTAACTACTTGGTTAACAGAAATTTAGGCAGGAAAAGAGGGAAATTAGTCGCCTTGTTCGTAGACTTTAAAGCAGCCTTTGACTCAGTGAATAGAAAAGTGCTATGGCAGGCATTGAAAGAGAGGGGAATAGAGGAAGGGTTAGTGGAGAGGATAAAGGAAATTTTTATTGAAACCAAGATTAGGGTGAAGATAGGGGGGGGGGGGGAAGGGGAGGTGTTCTGGGCAGGAAGAGGTCTAAGGCAAGGGTGCCCGTTGAGTCCGCTACTTTTTAATATGCTGCTGGCAGACTTATAGGAGAAGCTAACGGAGAAAGGGAAAGGGGGAACGATTTTGGGCAATAGAAAACTATACTCTCTAGCATACGCAGACGACGTAGTGCTGTTAGCAGACGATGAGAAGGGGATGAACCTAATGATGAGAATTTTCGAAGAGTATGTGGGAACAAAAGAACTGACGGTGAACGTAGGGAAGACCAAGGTGATGTGCTTCAGAACTAGAAAGACCAAAATAGGTTACGTTTGGAAGATGAACGGACGAACAGTGGAAAGTGTGGAGGAATTCTGTTATTTAGGTTTTTGGTTTGAGGCAGGAGGGGGAAACGAGGTGCAGGTGAGGAAAAGAATCGAGTGTGCAAGTAAAGTAATGGGCCAAGTATGGCTGAAGAGGACAATCTGTGCAGAGTATGTGGATACGAAATGGAGTCATGGGCACATGTGTTACAGAGGTGTACAGGAGAGGAAGATGGACAGTTGAGTGTGGATGAGTGTGTGAGATGGATTTTGGATGGTAATAGATAGGGAGTGACGTGGATGAAGAAATTGGAAGAAATAAGAGAAAGCAAGAGAACAGGGCAGAGCCAAACGGGTAATCCTATTAAAGGAAATTAAATAGCAAAAAGTAAACCTTTGAAATCGTTGAAAATGTATGTTATGGTAAGAGGAAACGGAAGCCCTCGAATATCGCTCATTTTAAAGTTTAAGAATTATTAGTAGTAAGAGTATTGTTATTTTAAGTAAGGCGAAGCATTAGAATATAAGCAGCGGCTAAGTTAGATTAAGGATGGAATGTAAATATATGTACAGGGAGCGGAGGCCCTCAAACCCGTAAAAGGGAGAGATTAAATATACATACATACATACATACTTTTCTATGGAATTAGTTTAAAAGGTTATTATTAATTCAAATTTTCAGAAAAATATCAATTAAAAATTATTCGAATATTTTTATTAAAAGAACTGTTTACTGCTTTTTATGTTGTTAAATGATTAATTAATATACATATACATATATTTTGAATTTTTCTGGAATTAGTTTCAAAAGTCATTAATAAATTAAATGTATAGAAATGCAATTTCAAATGAAAAAATCTATTTTGAATGTTTCAGTGAGAATAATTGTTTAATGCTTTTTATGTTGTGAACTAATTAATTATATATTAACTGATTCTATTTCATAAACAAATTACATTTTCAGGAATAAAAGTTCAAATCCTTCATATGAAAAAAGGTAACCTCCATCTTGTGTAAGATTGTGGTATAAAAGGAATCGTTATGTAATAGAATATTGAATATGATTTTTATAATAAAAGTTTATTCATATTTAAAATACCTCTATTCCAATTTCATAATTTTCAAAATGTTTAGGATGTTGTGAGATAATTATCTAAATTCAATCTTCAAAATTATACGTAAATGTGTTTTAAGTTTTTATGGAATTAGTTAAAAAGATTATAAATAATTGAAATTTTTAGAAAAATATAAGATAAACATTATTTTGATGTTTGAATGCAAATGATATTGTGGGTTGATTTTTATGTTATGAACTGATAAATTAACCATTAATAACTATCGACTGATTCATTTTTTTCAAAAAAGTGAATTACATAAAGATTGAATTTGAATTATTTTCAATTAAATCACATAAATTGATTATTTACATTAAGGTGATCTGATTTAATATTGGCTGCTATTGTTATGATAAAAATTTATTTTTCCTTCAAAATATCTCCATTACAATTATTATTATTATAGATTAGCAGTTCGAACTCGAAAGTTCATTGCCTCATCTACCCGAGACCGCCACAATCTCTGTCTTGTGCATTCTCCATCCAGTTTAAGTAATCATGTCCTAGTTCTTTTAGATCATCCCTTACATTTTTCTCCCATCTGTTTCTCGGTCTGCCTAGGGGTCTCTTACCAGTCGGTCTCCCTCTTAAAACTTGCGCCACTGTTCTTTCATTGCCCATTCTTGCTACATGCCCCGCCCATCTTAATTTACGCGCTTTCATTACTCTATTAATATTTGCTGACCCGTAGAGATCGTGCAGCTCATCATTATGCAGTTTTCTCCACTCGCCGGTCTCTTCGTCCCTTTTTGGACCATAGATTTTTCTAAGTACTTTATTCTCGAAAACTCTAAACCTATTCTCTTCTCCTTTCGTCAGCGCCCACGTTTCACACCCGTACATGACGACCGGCATTATTATCGTTTTGTAAATTCTTACTTTGATGTTTCTAGATAGCGATCGCGATTTTAGTAGCGTGTTTGCTGCATAATAGCACCCATTGCCAGCGTGTAGCCGCGCATTGATTTCCGTTTTAATCTTATTTTCGCTCCATTACAATTATATAATTTTTTTAAATGTTTGTGATGTTGTGAAGTGAGTATCCGAATAAAATTTCAAAATTATATGTGCATATATTTCAATTTTTTCTGGTTTTACTTTGACAGGTTATTAATAATCGAAATTTTCAGATAAATATTAAATACAAGTTATTTTAATATTTCGAAGAAAATAATTATTAAATGCTTTCTATGTTCTGAAATCATTAATTAAATATTAACTGTTTCTGTTAAAAATTACATTTTCTGTAATTAGTTAAAAGATGATTAATAAATTAAATTTAATAAAAGAAAAGTCAAAATAAGAAAAATATATATAAAGTGAAAATTATTTGAAAGTTTCAATGAAAATAATTTTTTCATACTTTTTAAGTTGTGAACTAATTAATTGAGAATTAGCTGATTAATTTTGTTCACAATATCAAATTACATGAAGATTTAAATTTAATATTCTATAATTAAGTAACATAAATTGATTATTTACTTTGAGATTATGAAAATAGCCCTATTCCAGTTACATAAATGTCCAATTGTTTCTGAGATTGCGAAATGAGTATCTGAATTTAATTTTCAAAATTATATGTACATGTGCTTTCATATGTAGGCAAATCTTTAAACTTTAAAGTACACCTCACGGTTACATTCATTTGAACACCAATAATTAATAAATTAATTCAAATTTTCATAACAATATGAAGTAACAATTATTTGAATGTTTGAATAAAAATAATTATTTGATACTTTCCATGTTATAAACTGATTAATTAATTATTAGCTGATTAATGTTTTTCACAATATTGAATTACATAAATATTAAATTTTAATTAATTTTACTCAGATAACATAAATTGATTATTCACTTCAAGGTTATGTAATTGAATATTGACTATAATCTTTGTAATAAAAGTTTTTTTAAATACCTTCATTATAATTATACAATTTTTTTAAATGTTTGCGATGGTCTGAAATGATTGTCTAAAATTAATTTTCAAAATTATATGTACATATATTTTAATTTGTTATACAATTTGTATAAAAGGTTATTAATAATTTAAATTTTAATTGATGCAATTAAAAATTAAAAAAATATGAATTTAAAATTAATTGAATATTTAAATGAAAATAGTTGTGTAATGCTTTTTATGTTTTTAAATGATTGATTAATTATTGATTCTATTAGAACTTTAATTTTCTGGAATTTTTTCAAAAGCTTATTAATGAATAAAAATATTCAGAAATGAAAGTTAAAATTAAAAAATATATATAATGTAAAAATAATTTGATTATTTCGATGAAAATAAGTGATTGAGGGTTTTTATTTTTATTTTTATTTTTGAAATGATTCTGATGTTGTGAAACGAGTATCTGCATTCAATTTTCAAAATTATATTTCAATATGTTTTTATTTTTTCTGAAATTAGTATGGAAGTTTACTAATATGTTTAATTTTCAGAAATGATAGTGAATTTTTTTAAATGTAGAATAAAAATTATTCCAATGATTGAATGAAAATTATAGTTGAATGTTTTTTATGTTATAAACAGATTAATTAATTATTAGCTGATTATTTTTTCCAACTATTTTAAATTACATGATGGTTGAATTTTAATTGTTTTTGATTAGGTAACATAAACTAATTATTTACTTCAAGGTTATGTAATTGACTATTGACTATAATTTGTATAATAAAAATTTGTTAATGTTTAAAATACCTCTATTCCAATTATATATATTTTTTTCATTTCGCGATTTCGTTAAATGAGTATCTGAATTTTGATTTCGAAATTATGTGCACATATATTTTAATTTTCTCTAAAATAGTTTAAAGGGATATTAATCATTCAAATTTTCAAAAAAATATGAAGTAAAAATTGTTTGAATGATTCAATGAAAATAATTCTTCAACGCTTTTTGTGTTATGAAAGGATTAATTCATTATTGGCTAATTAACTTCGTTATAAAATTAAATAACATAAATATTTAATTTCAATTTTTCTCTATCAAGTAACATAAATTAATTATTTACTTTAAGGTGATGTGATTGAATATTGGATATAATTAGAGTATAATAAAAGTTAATTTTTTTAAACCTATCCCTATTACAATGATGTATTTTTTTCATAATATTTATGATGTCAAATGAGTATTTGAATTCAATTTTCAAAATTATATGTACAATGTTCATGAGTTTTATTTTTTCCTGAAAATAAGTATAAAAGGTTATTAATATTTAAAATTTTCAGAAATGAAATTTCAAGATTAAAAAAAATATAAAGTGAAAATTATTTGAATTTTGTAATGAAAATAATTATTTAAAGCTTTTTATTTAGTAAACTGACTGATTAATTTTTTTAACAATATTAAATGTTGTACATATTGAATTTGAATTTTTTTCTATTGAGTAACATAAATTGATTATTTACTTTAAGGTTATGTAATTGAGAAATTGAGAAAATATAAAATCAACATTATTTGAATGTTTCGATGAAAACAATGATTTAATGCTTTTCATGTTCTGAACTCATTGATTATTTATTAGCTGATTATTTTTTTGCACAATATTAAATTACTTAAAGATTTAATTTTTTAATATTAGCTAACATAAATTATTATAAAAAAATAAATTTTTTGAAAAATATAAAATAAACATTATTTAAATGTTCCAATGGGAATAATTATTTATTGCTTTTCATGCTGGAAAAGGATTAATTAATTATTAGCTGATTAGTGTTTTTACAATATCAACCCTCCGTTTGGCACATGTTCCGATAACCTTCGGTTTGGCACATGTGGTCTGGCCAGATTCCTGTATATTTCCATACAAATGTATGGAAGTACTGCGTTTTTGGAGGTGTATTGAAATACATTTATATAGCATGCAGGTATATATTTTTGGTTTCTTCTTATTCCTAGCAGCTTTCGCATATATTTAATTACCTACTGTGGTAAAACTAAAAAAAAAATTAATGTAGAAAAACAAATTTCACAGGTGAAGAAAATCTGTTTTTTTTTTTCCTTCATTTTTACGCTTTATTATGATCTGTACTATCCCTTCGATGGCACACACGGGTCAAAAAGATTCCAGGAATTTTCAATCTTAATTTAAGTCCCTTCAACATTTGAAAATGGTACTTACACGGCCCTGTCACCTTAGCCAGATACCCCCTCCAACTCGTAAAAAATTTCATTTTTCTCTATTTTTTAACTTCTACAATCTTTTTTTCAGATTTAAAAGAAATTCTGAACTAAATAACCCACATCATTCTTTAAAGTAACTATCCAAGAGTGTGTAAAAAATTCAGCTACTCAAAATAATTAATTGGCTCTTTGCGGGAAGCCTTTTTCGCTTGGGGTCAAAAAGCCCCCAGTATGCCAGCTATGTTACGCATCGGGAAGTGTGCCATAGAAGGGTTATTCTTATAAATGGAATTTATGTGAATGAGGGAGAAGTAAGGGAAGAGAGAAGAAGTAGGAGTAGTATGTGAGTGGATTTAGGGGAAGTAGAGGATAGAGAAATAAGGGAAGTGATGTGATTTGAAGTGTGCGATGTGAGGGCTTGGGAAGTAGGAGAAGTAAGTGTAACTGAGAGATGTGAGGAGTGGGGAAGTAGAGAAAGGAGAAGTAAGGAATGTGAGGGAGTAGAAAGTGGGAGAAGTGAGGGATGTGAACAATGTGTGGGGTTGGGATGTAGAGGAGGGAGAAGTAAGAGAAGTGAATGAAACTATAGAGGAATTGAGAAGAGGGAAAGGAGATGAGGGAGAAGTAAAGAAAGGGAGGGGAGGAGACGTATGGGAGTGGAATTAGGGGAAGTAGAAGACGGGGAAGTGAGGGAAGTGATGGGATTGGAAGTGTGGGATGTGAGGGATGGGGAAGTAGGAGAAACGAATGTAAGTCTGGGATGTGAGAGAGGGAGAAGTAAGGAAAGTGAGGAGATAGAAAGTAAGAGAAGTGAGGGATGTGAAGAATGTTAGGGGTGGTGATGTAGAGGAGGGAGAAGTAAGAGAAGTGAAGGGGGTGAGAAAGTGCGTGGATCGGATGCGTGGGGAATGAATGTAGGGGAGTTGAGGAGAGGGAAAGTAGATGAGGGAAAGGTGAGCGAAGGAGGGCGGGGGGTGAAAAGTAGGGTTAATGAGGGGCTGCGCAGTGTTGGAAAGGAATTAGTGAAAGTGAGGGTATGGGAAGTGAGTGATGTGATGGCAATGAAAGCAGGAGAAGTAAGGGTTCACTTTACAACGTTCACATATGTGTATGCAAGATGCCAAGAGAATATAAAAGGCAGTTTGCATGGAAAAATACGAAGAGAAACTAAAAAAACGAAATAAAATGTTCAAAATGCATTATACATATTTAATACATTTCCGCATAACATGTGCCAAACCGAAGTATATTTATATAAATATCCTTGTAATTATCCTTGTATGGCATGTATCAGAAGTATACTAAAAAAACATTTTGAATCGCGAAAGGTCTGGCTGGACCCATGTGCCAAACGGAGGGTTAAATTACATAAATATTGAATTATAATTTTTCTATATTGAGGAGCATGAATTATTTATTTGAAGGTTATGTAGTTTAATATTGGTTATAATTCGTGCAATGAAACTTTATTTATATTTAACATATCTCCGTTGCAACTATATAATTTTTTAAAATGTTTCTGATATTTTAGAATGAGTATCTCAATTGCTTTCTCACAATTATATGTAAATATGTTTTAATTTCTTCTGAAATTAATTTAAAATGTTAATTATAATTATAATTTTCATAAAAACTTAAAGTAAAATTTATTTGGATGTTTCAATGTAAATATTTGTTCATTAATTTTTACGTTGTATACTAATTGATTTTTTCACAATATTGAACTACATAATTATTGAATTATAATTTATCTTGTGTGTGGTAACAGGAATTGATTACTGACATTCATATTATATCATTTAATATTGGCTATGATCTGTACAGTCAAAGTTTATTTATATTTCATACCTTTATTACAATTGAGTATTCTAGCATGACATCATGGTTATGATAGGATAGGTGGAAATGTCGGGAAGGTTACCATAGTTGGTACATATTTACAATAAAATAAGATATGCCCAAATTTCAGGTTGGAGTATGGGATAGATTTGACCAGAATCGGGCACTATAACTTAAAATTTTTGATAGTTGATTTTATTTCTTGAAACTGAAAGGTCTTTAACCGATAGAAGAATAAAACATAATTGCGCAAATGCATTTTACACTTGAAAAATATTACTATTTATACATTTATAACTTACTTTTACGTTTAGAATATTTTTTCAAAAAAGTCTTATGCATTCCCATGTAAGGATGTAATAACTATGCTAACCTTCATGACATTTGCACCTATCCTATCATGATTATGACGTTTAGCTTACATACTCAATCATATAATTATTTTAAATGTTTGTGACCAATTCTCGATTATCAAATTCCACTTTTTGCACGCTTCAGAGAAGGAAATGGACGGTTGTAGGAATTAAAGTTGGAAATATCATCTTTAAAATGAGATTAGGAATATGATAAAATATCTACTGGTTCTCGAATTGTCATTAAAATTCGACATTCGACTGCCGCTCGACGAACTGATTTTCATCTTGGACATGCTTCCACATTTTTTATTATAAGTCGAGAAAAAGTAAATATTTCATTATGTTCTTGGTCTCATTTTAAAGAGCAGATTCCAAGCTTTAATTTATCGGTGTTCTAATTTTTTCAATTCACTTCTCTGAGGCATGGAGAAGTGGGACTTAATATATCGCTGAGATAACCACGAAAAAACAGAGGCATGTAACTTAATTCAATTTTCGAAATTATATGTGGATATGTTTTAATTATTCAACGATGTTTTGTCGTATGCGGTTGCTTTTCTGAATTATTTAAACGTTATAATATGATAATAATATATAATAAAGTTTGAGCGCGCCTAGGGCGCGCAACTGTTGGATCTCGCGCTTCGCGCTCGATCATATATTTATCTCGCGCTTTGCGCTCGATTATGTATTCACCTCGCGCTACGCGCTCGGGCATATCTACATCGCGCTTTACGCTCGGTTGCTCTAGATTTTTCAACTTCGTGTTCGACTTCGATGAAAAGAAAAAGTTTGTTTCCAAATATTATAAAATTATCAAAACCTCTACATATTAAGTGATTGTTAAATTTGTTTTTATTTTAAACTGAAAAGGAACTTTATTTACTCAAGGTTCTATCGACCTTAAGGAACACATTCTCATCCAGACACTCGTGCTCGATATTTGATTTGAAAATCATTTGAACCTTGCGTTCCACGCTCGGTTCTGCGCACCGTATGATAGAAACAAAAAAGTTTGAACGCACTTACGACGTGCGATTTGGTAAATACACTGAGCGTGCACTTTGTGCTTCGTGTTATATGTTCTTCATATACAAATTACTAAATTTGTATTTGATTTCAAATGAAAAATAATGATATAATTTAGGCGACAAATTTTATTCATTAAAATTTTATTTTAGCTTGTGCCGTTTTTCAAAAAAGTTAATTTTTTCATTTTGAATATATTCTTACAACAAAAATTGATTACAAGTTTGTAAATCTTTTTTGAATGCACAATTTTTGTTCATTTATCTGTTTTCGTACCTTGCATTGTTTTTTCAAAAATTTGATTTTTTTACTGTCAATGTTATTTTCACGAATAAAACAAAAACTACGCATCCTATCGAAACATGATTTAAAACAAATTTGTACCTCTTCCTTGGATGAACAAATGTTGTTCTTGTACTTTTTTTCGTTGCTCATGTTATTCGTCTAAAAATTTGATTTTTCTATTTTCAATGCTGTTTTTTACGAATAAAACAAAAACTACGCGTCATATCAAAAAGTGAATGATAAGAAATTTGTAGATCTTTTTTGGGTGCACAATTTTGGTGGAATGATCTTTTCTCGTATCTTGCATAGTTTCACAGCAAAATGGAATTTTTGATTTTTCATTATTTTTTTGTGCGATCAAAATTTGAATTTTTGATTTTTCAAAAAATTCAAAAAGTTGTTAGGAAAATATTATAGGGTGTTCAAGAATCAACGTTTTTCTCCTCTTTACTTTTTTTCATATCGTGCGTTTTTCGGCTTAAAATGTACATTTTCGTTTGTTTTTTGGAATTTTCAAAATGCTATAACTCCAGTAATTTTTTTTTTATCACGAAAAGTCATTAGAATATTCTGTTCGTCATTTTGCGTACTACTAATAACCATACATAGAATTTTTAAATCTTCAAAAAAAGTGGTCTCAAAAATTTTCAAAATGTGCTCAATTTTTGAATTTTCATCCAAAATAGCTGGTTAACGAACTCGTTCTTTATTTTCAGGCCATAAAAAAGTGTGCCAAAGCTCAATCAAATCTGATCATTTTTTCGAAAGTTATCGTGGCTACAGACAGACAGGCAGACAGACAGACTGACTGACAGACAGACAGACAGACTACAGACAGACAGACACCTTGGTAAAAACCGTTTTTTCTGGCTCAGGGGGTCTCAAAACGTGGAGATTTGATGAAAACCTACTATGTCAAATTTTACATAAAACCAATACCTTCTCATTAGAATGAGAATGTAGTGAGATGTACATATGTTTTAATTATTTACCAATGCATTCTGACACGCTCTTCTTTTTCTATGCAAATTTATTTAAACATTCCAGTGCAAATACATGTTCAATGATTTTTATATTGAGAACTGAGAATCAGATCAGAATAGGTTTTTTTAAATTATAGGTATTAATTTGTTAATGATTTAGCGATGTATATTGATGCTTACATTTAGAAAAATCGCCGTGAAAGTACCCGCAAATGTCTGTACAAAAATTATGTTTTTTTCAAAATATTAAATTACATAACGTGCACTTGAAATCTTCAAATTATATCTCGACATTTACTATTATAATTAGTAATAGTAAATTCTACGTCACATGGATTCACTGAACACATTCTTTTAGAATATAATTTCAGCAAAAATTTGATTGGTCAAGAAATTTGAGCGAACAAATAGTGATTCGAAAATTAAGTAAAGGAGAAAAATGAAGTCAAAAAGCTAGCACGCGCTTGCGCGCGCACGTGATAGTCTAGTATACATGAAAAATCATTCTACTCACTTTTTCTTTGTCGGCGATACTTCCGAGATGTCCATCCTGGAAGAAGGGGGGTGGGGGGGGGGGGGGGGTGAGTTAGACCGCGTGGATTTCACGCTCCTGTCGTAGCTCATATCTCCAAAAAAGAGGGTTTTTCGATGAAAAAGCATTGAACTTAAGTTGTAGAACGGAAAATTCTATATACTTTCAGTACTGTACACTTTTATCCAGAAACGACCGTATTTTGAGATATGAGCTACGAAAGGAGCGTACAATTTGCGCGGCACAACTCACCCCCTACTCCCAGGGTGAATATCTCGGAAAATATGATGGACAAAGGAAAAGTGAATAACGTGATCTTTATGCATATTTCATGTACAAGTTGTCTGCAAAAATTAATTTTTTGCCGATGCAACTTTTCCAAAATAATCGTCAAAAACCATTTTTTGGAGGTGTTTTCCACGATTAAGGGGTGTTTTCACCCTTCATCCCAAGTCCAAATTATTTTTTATTAACTTCTTATGCCTTCAGGAATATGCATGCAAAATATTAATCATTTACTATTATTTTTTCTTTACAGTTTATGAATGTTAAAAACTTTTGGTCCGCCATATTGATTTTTTTACCTCAAATTGATAATGATCAGCCCCAATATACATATAGACAGTGTTTTCGTTGATCTAGGACTTAATTTCTTCAAGTTATTCAAGTTTTTCATAGATTTTTGGAAAGTTTTGAAAAAAAGATCGATTTTCAAATTAGCGTACAGATTAAAAAAAAAACATTTTACTAGAAATATTTAGTAACACATTGTAAAAGGTTTCATCAAAATCGGTGGAAAGCCGCCGTATTCTGAGGTATAAACCTTGGTTGACTCCTCTATTAATCAAAACAAAAAACACCACCTCTGACCTTCCCCTTGTAAGGAAAACATTCCTAATCACTTGCTGGTCTTTCGCGGTTCGCCACCATTTTTTCGCGGTCACCAAAATTGACTTTAGGCTTTCAAAGCTGATTTTTTTTCGAAGTATTTAAAAATAAACTAAAAATCCAAGGCTTCAATAATGCAGAATTTCGATGCAGTAGCCTTCAAAACTAAATAAATTGTATATAGCGCGCTCGGAAAGTTTTGTCCTACGTGTCTCCTATTGGACATAGCAAAATGCGGCTTTAGCCAATCGCAAGAGCGGAAAAATTAGAGAGTAGCGTACAAGCCGAAAGACTCTGCCTGTAATACTCTTCGAACTAGCAGCGAGGAAAGATAAAAAATGGCGACGTGGACGAAAACCATTTTCCGGTGGAACAAATAGTTTAAAAAAGAAAAGTTTAGTCTCGTGGTCGAATCGCACACAGATCGAACGATAGAGGCAGCGACACCAGCCAACACACAGCCACTGTAGAAGAGCTACTGAACGAAGACAGACGAAACATCTACCGATAGTTACAGGAATAATCCACAGTAGTGCATCACCCGTCCATGACAACATGCATAACCAAGTTACGAGAGGGTTTGTTCGCTTTGGGCACCCCTCCACTGCCAGTGGAGTAACTCTTTCAATCCAGAAGATCATGATTGCCTCAGGTGATTGAAAAGCTCCAAAATATCCGAACTTCGCTCTTTCACCGTGATAACGTTCCAGTTCACAAAGCGAAGGACACCGAAGCCTTTTGGTTAAATCTGGACCAACTCCAAAATTCCAAAAGTCAAAACACGACACAAATGTATTTTGAAAGATAAGCCTAGAGGACGTACGTTTTTAAAATCCACCCAGCTTACCGCATATATAATATTGTCATGAATTTATTACTTTAAATTAATAACAAAAACATCTTTCGAGTACGCGAGAAATTTCTTTCACTATGTACATCTACCCTCTCTAACATGTATAGCAGTATAGAAAATTTTTAACACATCTACGTACCTAAACGTATTTATGTGGGGACCCTAAGGACTCAAAACTTTCAATTGCAAAGGTATCAAACTGAGCTAGAAAAAACGATTTTTACCAAGGTGTCTGTCTGTCTGTAGTCTGTCTGTCTGTAGCCACGATAACTTTCGAAAAAATGATCAGATTTTGACCAGCTATTTTGGATGAAAATTCAAAAAGTGAGCACATTTTGAAAATTTTTGAGACCACTTTTTTTGAAGATTTGAAAATTCTATGTACGCAAAATGACGAACGAAATATTCTAATGACTTTTCGTGATCAAAAAAAAATACTGGAGTTATAGCATTTTCAAAATTCCAAAAAACAAATGATAATGAACATTTTAAGCCGAAAAACGCACGATATGAAAAAAAGTAAAGAGGAGAAAAACGTTGATTCTTGAACACCCTATGATATTTTCATAACAACTTTTTGAATTTTTTGAAAAATAAAAAATTCAAATTTTGATCGCACAAAAAAATAATGAAAAATCAAAAATTCCATTTTGCTGTGAAACTATGCAAGATACGAGAAAAGATCATTCAACCAAAATTGTGCAACTAAAAAAGATCCACAAATTTCTTATCATTCAGTTTTTGATATGACGCGTAGTTTTTGTTTTATTCGTAAAAAACAGCATTGAAAATAGAAAAATCAAATTTTTAGACGAATAACACGAGCTACGAAAAAAATGACAGGAACAAAACTTGTTCATCCAAGGAAGAGGTACAAATTTGTTGTGAATCATGTTTCGATAGGATGCGTAGTTTTTGTTTTATTCGGGAAAATAACGTTGACAGTAAAAAAAATCAAATTTTTGAAAAAACAATGCAAGGTACGAAAACAGATAAATGAACAAAAATTGTGCATTCAAAAAAGATTTAAAAACTTGTAATCAATTTTTGTCAATCAATATCATTATTTTTCATTTGAAATCAAATACAAATTTAGTAATTTGTATATGAAGAACATATAACACGAAGCGCAAAGTGCACGCTCAGTGTATTTACCAAATCGCACGTCGTAAGTGCGTTCAAACTTTTTTGTTTCTATCATACGGTGCGCAGAACCGAGCGTGGAACGCAAGGTTCAAATGATTTTCAAATCAAATATCGAGCGCGAAGCGCGAGTGTCTGGATGAGAATGTGTTCCTTAAGGTCGATAGACCCTTGAGTAAATAACGTTCCTTTTCAGTCTAAAATAAAAACAAATTTAACATTCACTTAATATGTAGAGGTTTCGATAATTTTATTATATTTGCAAACAAACTTTTTCTTTTCATCGAAGTCGAACACGAAGTTGAAAAATCTAGAGGAACCGAGCGTAAAGCGTGATGTAGATACGCCCGAGCGCGTAGCGCGAGGTGAATACATAATCGAGCGCGAAGCGCGAGATAAATATATGATCGAGCGCGAAGCGCGAGATCCAACAGTTGCGCGCCCTAGGCGCGCTCAAACTTGCGAGCGAAGCGAGCCGCGCGCAAAGCGCGCGATGAGAATGGGCCCGCGAGGCGGGCAGATTTTGTTTAATTTGATTTGCTCCCTATTGAACGATTAAAAATAACGGACTTTGTTGACGCATAGTGTTAAGCGCCTAAGGTCATACGAGTACGCTCTTACCACCAACTGGACTCTCATCATTTTTGGACCTGCACAACTCTATTAAGTTGATAAATGCAATAAACATTTGGTTATTCGAAGCTGGATTACGTGCGGTCCTTACGAATTATAACAGTAAAAATTGAAGAACTGGATTTTTCCGTTGAAAAACGACGCCATAATGACTGGTGAACTTTAAAGTAGGCAATGAGTGTTGTAACAGATTTGTTACGTATACGAAGTTTAAGTTTTTTAGTTCTAAAATATTTAAGCTGGACACATCAAGAGCGCCGTATAAATAGTCGTGTGTGCGTGAGCGAGATTCCAACGCAGTGTTATCGAAGCGAGCGCAGAGGTGGAGTTAGCGACGGGAGAATACTACGTTGGAATCCCGCTCACGCACACACGACTGTTTATACGACGCTCCTGATTGGACCAGCTTAAATATTTTATAACTCAAAAACTAAAACTACAACTGATTTTTGGAACAGGAATTTTAGATTGATTTATTGTTTATTTTTATACGGCCATATATGTCCGGACACTTGAGTCTGGGACACTACATAGCCACGTACCAGCTGCATGGCGTTTAAGGCGAATTGAAACAGGCTTTGGCATTTAGCGCGACCACCGGTCGCTAGGTGAACTTATGAGAAAGAAAAAGAGCAGCATATTTTATTGCAATATATCTAATAAAATTATGAAGAAAATAACAAAAAATAACATATTCTTATAGTATCTGTGCATGGTCATTTATAACGTTGAATGAATTAATTTTTGAACTTTAATATTTAAGAAGTGAAATGAGCGCATGTGAAATTCATGAAAATATTTAGTTTCGAAATAAAATAAATGAAATGAAAGGAAAGAAGTAGGAAGTGATTTTAATTTTTTACGAAAGAAAGTAGAGTTGCATAAGATGTGGGCATAATAAAGTAAAATTCAATTCATATTGATATTTAGATAAATTTATTACTCTTGTTATATGAAATTAAAAGAAAAAAAAAATATATATATATATAACACAATAAAATGAAAGACAGATTAATATTTTGTAAATTTATTACTCTTGTTACATAAAATTAAATATATATATATATATATATATATATCCCAGATTCAAGTGTCCACACTTATATGGCCGTATAAAAATATTTTTAAAAATCTGAGAGACGATCGCAATTTTAGTACAAGGAGGGACATTTACATGCAAGTCCCTCCTAAGTCCCAAGATCTGGCTGAAATGGATGCCTCCCTTCGTAGAGATATCTCGCAAGAGTCCGACCTCTGGACCATCAATTGCTCAGTTTATGGTGCTGCGAGAGCTTGGCTGATTCACATCGAAGGCTAAAACCGACGATGGATCAAAATACCAAAAGACGCTTGCATCAATTGAACAAGAAGATTGGATGGGCAAGACAGAATGCGTCCCGTGTTCAATGTGTGATTGACTACATAACATCTGGTAGACCGTTCACGGAAAGGTTTCGAAAGTTCGCCCAAGAACTAAGGATCTTGAATCACACACTAAACAAGTAAAAGCTGCTGACAATCAAGCAGCATATTGTTGACAAAATACGGCTGTTATCTGACGCAAGGAGGAGAATACAGAAGAAGGAGAGATGGATCAGGGAGAATCAACAGTTTCTCGCTGACCCATCGCGCCTCTTTAGCGATCTCCCCGTTTCTGTAAAAAATCCACCGGAACCCAAGGAGGTAGAGACTTTTTGGAGAGAGGTGTACAAGATCCCGAAAACACTAGCGTTGAAAGAAGATACTGACAATATCATCCGCTTCAAGGAGTTTTGCGACAACCTCATAAAATCTGAGGAGGAATGTCCACCAATCACTGCCGAAGAGGTGAAAACCCCACTTAGAGGCACGAAGAACTTTTCCGCTGCTGGACCAGATTGTATCAAGAACTTCTGGTGGAATAAGTTTACTTTTACACACAAGTTTTTGCCCGCATATTCACCTCATATTTGATGTCGGAGAGGCCCATTCCGCAGTGGCTGGTATTAGGACGCATTATACTCCTGCCGAAAAAAGGCAACTTGTCCAACTCTGAGAATTACAGGCCAATAACTTGTTTCAACATACTGTATAAGATCTTTACAGCTGTCTCAAACAACAGGATTGTTCGACGAATTGAGCCTGTATGGCGAGAGATGTATGAACAACGTGGCTCGAAAAAAGGTGTAGCAGGCTGTCGAGATAACCTGCTAATTGACAGGTGCGTCTGCAAAGACGCTGCAGTCCATCAGCGCGTCCTCTCAATGGCCTAGATTGACTACCAGAAAGCTTTCGATTCAACCTCTCACAGACTTATCTTGACTAACTCAGGTATTTTATATGGATGACCTGAAGATCTATGCTTCTGGTAAAAGCAAACTTCAGAGTGCTTTATATATCGTCACGAAGTACACAGGAGAGACTGATATGGACTTTGGATTGGACAAGTGTGCCAAGATTCATCTGAAAGAAAGGAAAGATTATTGGCGTTCCCGATGACCCTGAGCTTGTGGATATAAGACACTGGAAGTACCTATACATACCTGGGCGTGCCTCAAATCCGTATTAAGGACGTGACATCAGTGAAGGCTTCTCTCCGAAGCAGAAACAAGCATTTCCTTCGACAGATTTGGTCTTCAAATCTGTCGGCGTTGAACAAGGTATCTGCGACTAACATGCTTGCCGTCCCTGTTCTACTCTACTCGTTTGGGGTGGTTCAATGGACAAAGAACGAGCTTACAGCTCTTGATATCGCCACACATATTATTATGCATATGCATAAGAGTTTGCATATCAATTCGTCCGTTCCGCGATTATACATCTTACGCCGTCAAGGCGGACGCGGACTTCTGAATCTCCCATGTCTTCCAAACGGAATTGTTCTAAGTACAGCTTACATGGTTGCAAATTGCAGAGATCCTCTCCTAAAAATGGTCAGGAAACACGAGATGATTGGCAAATCAGCGTTCCTTTACAAAGCCGCGGAGCAGGCGGCCGAGACCCATGCACTTAATTTTCACATCAGAAAAATTCGCGGAAACTTTCACAGAAATGTAGAAAAGCAGTCCTTGTCGAAGGAGGAAACTTTTGCTTTCCTCAGATCATCAGGGCTTAATTCAGGTACAAAGGGCTTTTTATTTTTGCATGCCAGGACGGTGTCATTTCCACTTTGGTATACCGCCGCCACATTTTGTGTCAAGAAGTTCCCAGTGATAGGTGCAGAGCATGTCCGACCCGAGCATGACCCGAAGCCCCGAGCGACAGCGCATCCCGTCGCCAGTCTCTACTCGCTCGTTCAGCCGACCACTAGTCGTAAATCTTGACCACCGCTCTCCAAAATTCTACCAGGTTACCGCATCGTCTCCGAGAGGGATCTCCGACGAACCACCAACGACCCTTATCAGGGCCAACGCCTTGCCATCATACCAGCTCGTCGACCACCAGTCTCCTGCCACGGCCTGGCGGTTTCGCTAAAGATGTAAGTGACAATAAATGTTACTGTTGTTAATTTACGACTTTTCATTGTGTGCACCCCTTTTCTCTCTGCTTCCAGATCCCACTTTCCCTCCTTGGTACGCATTCCAGTCCTAGTGTCTTAGACCAGTGAAAGTGATGGTTAGCATTTCGAAACATAGCATATTACTGCACTTACACAGTCACAACCCTTCATATCAGAACGGTTCTCATCAGCTTACTCTTTAGATGATGCACCACTCTCACTTGGTCTTACGTGGTGCGACCTCTACTCACTGACTGCTGCCTGGTCTCGACTTTCGCACTCGCACTCGCACATGCTATGTTTTCTATTTAAAATAAGCAAACGAAAGGAGAATTATTCAAAGTCTATATACATATAATAGACTTTCCTCAAATCTGATTAAAAATGGATATGAAAATTGCCGGAGTAGGAGCTCAAATTGAAAGCTTCACGAGGACCCTATCAAGCAATTGGCAATTTTATTGGAAGTATGGAAGCAGCTGCAAGAAAACAGCTTGAAGGTAGTGGGATTAACTGATTCAGAAAAGGTCGATAAAACTAAGGTAAATTACTTTGGAAATAATGAATTTGTCAGAACTGAAGAGACATTCCTACTATGGTAGCACTTATTCTTCTTCTTTGACTCTCTTCAGAGAGTTTTAGTGGCCTTCGGTCTGGTAAGTGGAACTCCCTTGCTATAAAATCTTTAACCTATCTGAACATGGCTATTCGTGGATGTGTATATCACTATTTGTAAGGTTCAGGAAACTTGTAATAAATTGTTCTCCAAGCGTATCGGACCAGTCTGTGACAGCTACATGTGACGTAACCATCTGATTAGCGTTTAGGACTTAGGTTGGGCCACTACCGACCCCTACACAAATGCGGATGTGCATGTGACACATGCGGTATATAAATTTGAATTTCTCAGTTTGATGAGCAGAATATCTCCTTAACCCTTAAACTGCACACCTCAAAATAATTACGTAAGCTACACAGTGGGTGTTTGACACCCAGATGTTTAAACTTGTATAACTAAGACGGATTTCAATATTTTGTAACGAAATTCTAATGGGATGTAGAATTATAAGTTTTTCTTAAATCCCGTTGGTTTTATAACGATATAATTTGTTAAAAACTGGATTTCAAAAAAAAAATCGAAAAAATGAGTTTTTTCATAAAAAAATGTATATATTGCGTAATTTTCAATATTTTGACCTAAAAATTTAATGGGATACTCTTGAAACAGTATACTTTTAGAAAAAAATAAGCTCAAAGTTGTTCTGGGTGTTTGGCACCCACAGTGCAGTTTAAGGGTTAAATTTTAAGGAAAAGGATTTTCTGCGAAGGGCTCTGACTACATCATATGAGAAAAATTATCCTACAAGCACAATCAAGTCTAGGAAGGGAGCAGAATGGTGGAATGCCCACCTGGAGAGCCTCCGTAAAAAGAGTCTGAGAAGGGAGCAGAATGGTGGAATACCCACCTGGAGAGACTCCGTAAAAAGACAAGAATGTTGTGCAATACGGCAAATAGAACTAAATTGCCTTCAGACTGGTACATCTATAGTACCAGTGTGCGAAAAATCCGGAAGCTCGCCTCGGGCTCTTAAGGCTCGATAATGGTGAGTTTGCTGAAGACGAAGAATCACCTGATGGAAGTTAACTTCCCGGGTTTTCAGCGAATCCGAACCGACCAAGAGGAGGAAGGCTGGGCCCAAGAGGTCGAGAGGGCCGACTGAAATTTCGCCCCTAAGGTCGCTGATTACAAAAAGGTGGAATGGGCCGTAGGGTCCTTCTGTCCCTTTGAATCACAAGGGGCGGATGGCATTTATCCAGCGCTTTTACAAAAAGGCAGTGATCTAATCGTCCCTCCTCTGACGAAATTATTTAGGGCAAGTATAGCCCTTAAACACGTTCCATCGGCATGAAAGGAGGGCAGAGTGGCCTTCATTCCCAAACCTGTGAGGGAGGGTTACACTGCAAAAAAGATTTCCGACCAATCAGCCTAACGCCTTTTATCCTGAAGGCGTTGGAGAGGTCGGTCGAGAGATACATTAGGGATGAGGTGCTCTTGGCCTGCCCGCTGCATAGAGAGCAGCATGCTTTTTAGACAGGCTGCTTGGTAGAAACTGCGCTTCATGCTGTTGTGGCACAACTGGAGCAGCAGTTTGAACAAAAGGAGTATGCTGTGGGCACTTTCTTGGATATAGAGGATGCTTTCAGCCATACTCCTACAGAAGTCATCTGTCGAAATGCTTTGTGATGTGGCGTGCCGGACCAGCTGGTATGCTGGATAGGAAGCATGCTACGCCTTAGGAGACTCGAAACCAGATGAGGTGAAGTCCTAGTAAGGGGAATAGCCCACGGGGTTGCCCACAGGGGGGTATCCTGCCGCCCCTCCTGTGGTGCATTGTAGTGGACGACCTTCTTCGAAGGCTAAATAAAGAGGGGTATTGTACTAAGGGCTATGGAGGATGACTTTGTAATCCTATTCAGGAGGGCTCATCTGGAAACGTTTATGGGTCTTACGAGGTCGGCGCTGCGCATCGTAGAGCTCTGGTGGAATAGCTAAGGGCTCGCGGTAAATCCGGATAAGACCAACCTGGTCATTTTAACGAGAAACTATAAAGTGCCGAAAGTCGACGCTCCTGTTTTCTGTGGTGGAAAGCTGAAGTTTTCAGATTCAGTTAAATATCTGGGAGTAATCCTAGATAGCAAGCTGAACTGGGCAAAGCACCTGGAGACCCAGTGCAGGAAGTTTGTCATGAATTTTTGGATTTGCAGGAGAACCTTTGGGTTGAAGTGGGGTCTAGGGCCTAAAATGCTTGCAAGGCTCTACTCTGCTGTCCTAAAACCAAGGCTCCTACATGCGGCCGTGGTCTGGTGGCCACGGGCAGAACTTAAAACAATGCAGGACAGGCTGCGAAAATTACAAACGCTAGCATTTAGGGGTTTGACTGCAGCAATGAGGACTACGCCCACAGCGGCGATAGGATTCATGCTCTGTGAAGAACCCCTACATGTTGCGATAACTGCTAGAGCGGCACACGCGACAAGCCGCCTCGCAAGAGCAAATAGATGGACTCGGGGGACTAGGCACATTAGGCTCCCGAGTGACATCAGCGCGCTGCCGATTCTAGAGATGAGGCAAGATAAAATAACAAAACGCTTCAACTTTGCCAAAGCTTTTCGCGTCTGCATTCCAAGCAGGGATTTGTGGAAAGCAAATGGTAACCTGCTCCTCCAAGGGGAAATCTGGTATACGGATTGCTCCAGGGGAGAGGGAGGGTCAGGAGCAGGAATCTATGACAACAAGAGAGGGAGGGGGATAGGGATCACACTTGGGCGACACGCTACTGTCTTTCAGGCGGAGGACCTGGCCGTCCTTCAATGTGCTGAAACACTAATAGAAGAAAATGCTGCTGGCAGAGAGATTAAGATCTGTCGGAAAGCCAAGCGACACTAACTGCAATAGGGAAACCAGATATAACATCAGAACTGGTATGGGAATGCAAAAAGGCATTAAACCAACTTGCAGAAAGAAACAATGTGGCTGTCATATGGATCCCTGGTCACACAGAGATTAAGGGCAACAAAAAAGCGGACCAGTTGGCAAAATGCGGCGCAGCGAGTGAATACATAGGACCGGAACAGGTACTGGGAATAGCGTCTTGCTGTGTTGGATTGGCCATTAAAAGCTGGATCCGTACAAATCACCGGGAATACTGGGAACAAATCCGGAGTTGCCGTAAGGCGAAATACATCCTGGCTCATACCTGTAGGATGGACAGAGCCAGGAAAATCTTGGGTTTACCCAAGAAAGATATAAGGACAGTGATACGCGTCCTAACTGGGCACAACCACTTAAACTATCATATGCAAAAAATGGGGTATAACCCCACGACAGAGTGCAGGAAGTGCGGCGGGGATGACGAAACATCCCTGCATGTATTATGCCAGTGCCCGGCATTAGCTAGGCTCAGGCAACAAATTCTCAGGGCCCATTTTATGTAACCTGAGGAAATTACAACTCGAACAGAAGTCGACATACTGGGCTTCATCAAGAGGTCTGGGGTCAACTGCTGAGAGCGAATAGGTCAGGGCGTGGCACAGTAGGCTTTATAGCTTGAGCACCAGGGGAGCTCTTCATAGGCTTCCTGTCCGTCTTAAAACTGACTAACCAACTAATTTTAAACGTGTGATCCTACCACCTTCTTTATTCCACGACGGAAGGCAAGATGGATAATTCCTATTTCTGGACTGCTTTTTTTCGAGATTAGGTCCCACGTTGTGGAGAGCATCATCTATTTCTTTAAAGATGTTATAAGAAGCATTCAAAACACTTTCCGGACCCGATCATTGAATGGTGTTGTTTTTGTGGATAGAGTCTAATTCCATTCTAAATTCACTCTATTTAATTTTCTTTAAATTATACTTATGGGAGAGAAAATGGTAACAAGGACGTGGAATCTCCATTTCAACTATTATTGGATACTGATCACTACTCATTGTATCTGTTAAGGTCTTCCAGGAACATTTATTATTTAAATTATTAGAAACAATGCTAAGATCAATGACCGATTTCGCTTCATTTGGCCCTGTACGAAAGGTAGCGCCCCCTGTGTTAAGAAACTTATAGTAATATTGGTTTAACGTATCACAGAGATTGTTACCTATTTGGCATTTGCGATCACAGCCCCATACCGTGTGATGACAGTTAAAGCCACCTTCTATAAATATGTTTTGAAATTTAATAGTGGAGTCAAGAAAGTCAACCCAGTCAATGTCCTGAGCTCCAGTCCGAGGATTCCCATAGACGCTAGCAATAAATAATGGACCGAGATCCGTGGCTATACTGATGGCTAAAGTGTCCAGTATGCCGTCCACATTATAAATATTAATAATTTTAAAATGTATGTTATTTTTTATTGCAATTAGTAAACCGCCTTCTTGTCGAGTATCGCTGTCTTTTCGGACTAAATTAAAGTTTTTCAGTGAAAAATTGGATTTAGGTTTTAGCCAGGTTTCACAATGCAAAATTATGTCATATTCATGCATAGTTCTCTCTAAAGATCTTTTTTGCTAAATATACTTCTGGAGTTCCATTGCAACATTTTTAAATTGTATAGCTTGGCCATCATGAGAAAGGAAGAGTGAGAAAAGCAATATTAGAAAAGCAGTATTATAGTACTACCTGTTCTGAGTTCGTGATCGCGAAATTGACAACGGAGTTTAGGGTTGAGGAATTTATTGAAAGGCACCCAACATAGGCAGCATGGGTCCGAATTGCGAAATAAATTTATTTAACATAGAAAATGATTGGGTTAACGTTTGTGCAAAATTTGGAGGCAACATGGGGAACGATGGAGTGGACTGTGAGGTTGTTTGATTAGAGTGCGAGTTGACCTGTACATTTGTGTGGAAAAGATCTGGGGTGCTGCTTCTAGACTCTTGTCTGGAAGGGAGAGGTGAGACAGTGTTTGTGGATGAGATCAAATTAGATGATCTTGAGGAAAAGTTATAGGTACTCACTGGATTATTTCTTGATAGATGTAAGGATTGTTTTTGAATGAGCTTTGTATTAACAGGTAAGGAATTACTACGAGTTTTAGGTTTGTTCATACTCTGGTTGTAAAGGGTTTCTGGTGTATAACCTTCCTCGTTATTGCCACGTCCCAATGGAGAGTCCAAATCGACATCGCCTAAAAGAGGAAAGTTAGAATAGTTCAAGTGGGGTATTAGCAAAGGTGAAGCCGTAGGAAATGGAGAAGGGGAGTTGATAATACTGTCTATATCAATCGCTTGATTTTTTACCTTTGCCTCTTTTTATCTTTGTGGTATTGTAATGTGACGAAAATTGAATGGCACTTATCGTCTCGACCTATCATGGCAGAATCTTCAATAAGGGTTAAATGAGAAAAAGAATTTCTTTTATTATTTTTAAACGGCCTTGAGAGATGCCGGACAATGAGTCGATGTGCTTTTCTTCTGGATCGTACTGGGGCCAGAATTTGTATATGTTTAGGAATGGCTCCACTGCAAGGATCCCGCCACTTACTTCGCACGACGGCTTCCCCTTTGCTAGGGTTCAGTGACCTATCCCGTTCACAGTGTGACGTCACGTGAGACACCAACCACTTTGGCAGGCTCACTGAAGGAAACTCCAGGGATCAACGACTGGCCAAAGAGAAGAAGGAGGGATGGAAGACATTCTAGTCCTTAATTTTAAAAATAAATGTCAAGACCCTTCTCTTTCATAAACTATAACTTCTAAAATTTTAAAGGTCATTAAAATCATTCTTAGTCCGCGATTCCGTTGGAAAAACCTTCTTAAATTCAAAATATTGCTTGCCGTTAAAAGACGAAGGTTTGAAAGCTTCTATATGCACGGATTGGCTAAACCCAATCCGCAGGGCGCGTGCTCAGTCATTTCACCAATGTAATAACTCACTGGCGGCGCTTGGCAGGACATTCTGTCAGGATCTTTCGAGTTGATCAGTAGTACTAAGAGTCTATTAAATATGGCCAAGTCGCCTTTGACCTTTGAGGAGTTTTCCAAAATCTTGCAGGAAGTCCTCCGGACGCCAGCGGTGAGTTCCTTCATAGTTTCGATGCTCGTACTTATTCCAAATTAGAAGGGGAATATTTGATTCTTGTCCTGGTGTCATGGCATTTCTCAAGTGGTTATTCAATTGAATTTTATTTCTATCTTTATTATTTTTTAAATCGATTTAATAATCGGCAAATTTTAAAGATGTCAAAACTTTCTTTTGCCTCACCATGTAATCTTAAATGACCTGTAGTAGTAGTATACCATTAAGCCATTTCCCTTTCAGGGTAGGCGTGACACTACCCGATTCGGGTAAATGACCTGTAATTGTTTAAATTTTGAATACTCACGAACGATTTTACTGTTTTACTTCTTTAAATTTTGAAATAGACAATGAATAAATTGTTGTCTTATAGCTCATAATCAAGGGAATTCGTGTTTAACTAAATACCCAAGCCCAGAATCCACTAGAGTTTTTCCTTTTCTTTTACTCCTAATTTGCATGTGAATTTTCAGAAGTTGCTCTTTATAGCTCGGACAAGATTTTTCTTTTATAAGGTGGTTACCCTTCTACATCTGGTTTGTTTCCGCAAAAGATAAATCTGGTGCTTTTGCACTGAGTCACAACGTGACCAAATCTAGAAGATGTATAGCACATATTAATCGTAGTTATATAAGGGTCAACCCTCATTTGAACCTGATAAAGACGAATAAAGTCAGGAACCTCCTGACCTCCAAAATTAGGAGCATGGTGTAGTTTGGAGTTCGTTTTTTACCGCTGTTGTCCTTACACTGCGGTCGCGAGCGGTGAAGTTGACAATAATCGCCTCTGGATGCTTTTTTAGAGCTATGATCTGCCACTCCATATCTCACAATGTGACAGGCATTTAATACACCGCCTTCTGAGCTGCAGCCAGTACCCTAGTGAATAGTAAATGTTTAAGATGTTCGGTGCATCTTGCGTGTACATTGCCTGTAGCCAAAATCACAATAGGGTGAATAGATGCATGTTTCACATTCCTCCATATTGTCTTCACTTCATGCCTTAGCTCGCTATACTTATGGACCTTGGTTGTATAGGTTGCCTGCAAATTCCTGTTAAGTGGGCAAGCAAGGTCGATGATGTAGACTATTCCACCTTTTTTCTCACACATCACAATGTCGGGTCGATTGTCTCGCATATAATGATCCGTCTGGATAGTAACATCCCAATATAAGATGTAATCTTTGTTTTCTAAAAAGGGCACTGGAATTTGTCTATAGAAAGGCATCAATTATGTTAAGAGTACTAGGTTTAGGGCAAGTTGTTGATGTATAATGCCCGCCACATCATTATGTCTGTGCGTATATTCTCTCTGAGCCATTACGCGACAACCATGTATAATGAACTGGATGTATTCGTTGGTATCTCCGAAAAATCGGCACCGGTCAACCACATCTTGATGTAACACGTATAATTTTTAGTGCTGAAAATCCTGTCCTGAATCGCAATGACGAATCCTCCCGTTTCTGCGAACAGGACGCGCTTTTGCAGTCAAATATTGGATGCCCCACTATCCACTTCATGTTGATCTAACATTTTGGGGTGCTCGCCGTGAATGGCTTTTTTTCTCCATTGCGTTTCTAATTCCTCTACAGTTTCTGCCTTGATATTAAAGGCCTCCTATGAGGACAAATTCAATGGCGTGTAATAGAGATCCGCTTTACAGGTGTTGTAAAGCGCAAGATATTGCTTCTATTCAAAATAGTCTCCCAATTGTATAACGTGTAACTTACACCATTTTTTGACATCTACAACGCCTCTATCCCCTTTATGTCGTGGTAGAACTACCCTTTCAATCGCAGAATTATTGTGGCGCATTAGCTGTTTCGTAATTTCTACGCGGATGGTTCTGTTTAAACTTTCAAGGTCTGTGTCCGACCATTTGATGAGGCCAAAGGAGTACGTGAGATGGTATGGGTGGTGATTGTCCTGATCTTGTTTGCCGAGTTAAGAGAACTCTTCAGAACTAATCTGAGTCTTGCAGTGAAGGCCGTTGTTAAGCTTTTCTTAACTATCTATCGTATGCTGAATACCCTTAGATTCGAGAATACCCACGTATTTATATGACTCGCCACTCACCCATTGCCTCGATGTCATTCTCGTGTTAGTTCTCTAGCTCTGCGGACCCTAATTCTCCTCTGGTTGAATGCACTGTTCTGCATTTGTCCAGTCCGAACTCCATGTGGATATTATTGGAAAACTCCTTTGTGACATCGATCACTTACTGCAGTTTGTGGTTTGAACTAGCTTATAGCTTCAGGCCATCCATGTATCGAAGATGGGTCGGTTGATGACCGTCCACATTATCATGTATTTTGAACCCGCGAGACATGCTATTTAGTGTTTTGCTCAATGGGTTCCACGCTAAACAGAACCATAGTCCACTAAAGGAGTCTCCTTGAAAGATACCTGTCGTAATGCGTATTGATCTAGTTATCGTTGGTTGTCCATGATCAAAATTTCGGATAAGTAGATTACCCCTGATGTCCTTCATCCTACCGATAAGTTTTCTTACTGAAACTGGCTGTATGTTTGAATACTTTACAGCAAACTTGGCCTTGAAGTTGTATTTTTTTCGCTGTTGGTTTCACACTTCGCACTTTCAAAATAGAGACGCACTAATTCCACTTTCATTGTGGTATCCCACTTGATGCTCTCCCACAGTATTTCTGTTGAGGTGGTTGGCTGCAAATTGCTAAGGCTAGCCAAAGCATCCTCAACAGGCACAGTTGCTGTTCCACTATTCATCGTTTTTCGAAGAATTTCTTTCTGGAGATCTGCCTGACCATCTCGCAGCTGACCATAACCACCGTCCCGCATCCTGTGGCCCCCAGCGGAGGTACCAGGGGCGCCCCGACGATCCTCGGGAAGCGACAAGCGTTTGAAACTATTTAAAAGACTCTCCATGTTTTCTATCAAGTATATAATTATATATTGCAATCTTAGCTTTATTTGATATATTTTTACTTCTGGCAATGGATCCTACTCTGCCGATAAACTTCTTACCCTCGTTTATACGCCTATTTATCTCTCCACCTATCTTTCCGTCATTAGTAAATAGACTATAATAATACTTTTTCAAATGCGGTAATGTCTATGTATACCTAGTCTATTTTTATAAGTTAGCCTTTAATCATTTAATTTATTAATTCATTGTAATTTAGTGTCTTATATAATTTTTTTTATTCTGAATTATTTTTGTTTGATTAAAAATAATACACGAAACCCCCGGTTGACGATCCTCCGGTTTACGAATTCCTAGAACTGCTGGCCCATGCAGTTGCTCAGCTCGCGGGGTCGAGGGAAAGTTGTCACTCAAACGTGAGAACACCAGCAACGTAGCGTAAAGGCGCAGTGCGCGTGCACCCACGTGCGGAGATTGCGTAATATTATCAAATGGTTCCACGGCCGTGACTGTTTATGTTTGGATTCCCAAACACCCACCCCCACCTATTAGTCTTTTATTATATCCTGTTATCTACATCCACCCCTTTCTATCCCCCGCGTGTCTATATCCATCATTTTCTATCCCTTTAGCTACCCAAGATCGTCCCTATCATTTCAAATTTAAATCTTTTTATTTTAGTAAATCCACCACTCTGTGCGTCTACAATTTACTATATTCTTGCCGATATATAAAATCGCCCCCATTATTTTCAACCGTGTTCCTATTCCTATCCCTCCTATTCCTTTATTTAACCCACTTTATCCTTTTCTATCATCCACAAATCCACGTTGATCCTTTTTTCACCCACTTTTGTTAGTAAAATACTACATTTTTCAATCTCTATATTTATATCTATATTAATGCATTAAAATTTATGGAGTAAAACACATTGTAATCAAATTTCTAGAAGTATTATTGCAATTTTAAAATTAAAAGAAGTAAAACTCTATCACTCCAAGATGATTGAAAATCATAAATGATGAAAGAGATAAATTTATACATAGTTTCGACCCCCCCCCCACACACACACACACACCCTCCCGCATGATAAATCATGATAATTAAACAATTTAGTATTTTAATTAATATAATAACCAAGTCGATACTTTTCTTTCATCCATCTTTTTCTCCCTCATTTTCCAGCCTCTTTTTCAGTTCCAACTTATTCATTCAAGTATATTCACTTTCTATCTGCGTCGATCCTTTTCGATCATCTGGGCAATCTAAAATTCTGCCTCATTTTTTCAATTCTAATGTTTTTTAGGTTGAAGTCTATACTATATAATTTTCGACCTACCAACCACAATCCTTCCCTATCTGCTTTATTATATACAATCGCCCATATCTTCTTCAAACTCTATCTTTTTATTCAAGTTTATCCTTTGTGTAGTTATTACAACGTGTAACGATTTGATCCACTTCTGGATAAAATTCGACGCCCTGGAATGTTGTGAGTACAAAAATAGATATTCAATTTTAACATTTAATGAACTATGGTATACATATAGTTGTTAAAACTTGAAATTAAGATATTAGTCTTTATACATTATAATATCAATGAGAAAGTATTGGCTTTGTGTGAAAATATGCAAGATACTATGCAAGATACATGAAAAAATCTTAAGAAGAATTGTTCATATTAAAAAGATCTACACATTTTCTTAGGACCATTTTTTAATGAGATGCATAGTTTTTGTTTTAGTCGTGAAAAATGTTATTAAATATAAATAATTCCCTTTTACGGTAAAACTATTCTAGACACGAAAAAATGTTACTAAGCTAAATTGTTCACCTCAAAAATATATACAAATTTTTGTATACGATTTCCAGATAAGAAATATAGTTTTTCGTTTTAATCGTTAAAAATTACATTAAAAAGCAAATTCAACTTTATGGAAAAGAGATGAATTTTCAAATAAAGAGTTTAGTATTCAAGCTAAAAAGTCGATTTTTTTTAGAAAACAGTTGAATTTTAAACCCGAGAAACGTGAATTTTCAACCAAGAAAGATAATTTTTTATCAAATAATTGAATTCCCCACAAACAAACAAATTCATTTTACACCAGACAGTTATGTCCGTTAAGCTGGCATGATCACATTGCAAAAATGTACTAAAAATCCATAGGTATTTGAACAAAAAAACCGGTTATCATGCTAGCTTAACGTTAAGCTGGCAGGAATACACATAGAAAAAGAAGACTTAAGCAGCATTTCTTTGCACTATAATTTATGGCTCATTTCATGCCATATTGCCAAATTTAATGCTCCGCATTTAAAAAAAAACCTGTGGTCTTGCTAGCTTAACATTAACCTGGCAAGACCACACATAGAAAAAACACGACTGAGGTACTATTTCTTTACACCATAATATAGGGTTCATTTAGGGCTCATTTAATACCCTATATCGAAATTTGATGCTCCGCATTTAAAAAAAAACCTGTGGTTCTGTTAGCTTAACTATAAGCTGGCAGGATCATACATAGAAAAAAACGACTTAGGCAATATTTCTTTACACTATAACTTAGTTAGTAGTTAGTTTAATAATTTGACAATAGGGCTTTAAATAAACCCTATACTATAGTGTGAAGAAATATCGCCTGAGTAGTTTTTTTCTCTGTGTAGTGCTGCTAATTTAACGCAAATTTAGCAGGACCAAAGGTTTTTATAGAAAAAAAGGAGGATTAAATTTGGGAATAGGGCATTGAATGAGCCCTAAATTATAGAGCAAGGAAATATTGTGTAGGTTGTTTTTTCATTCTGTTGTTTTTATTATTTAAAAAAGTACTAAATTCCATTGTGGAACCCGGCAACGTATCCTTTTTACAAAATCTGATAAATTTGAGGTTTTTGAGAAAATTACATATTTCTAAACACGTGAAAATTTTGAAAATATTGTATTACAGGTAGTAGGTACTTATTGTCACACTTCAGTTGTCCTAAGCACTAATTATTTCAGTGTTTTTGCAATATTAATACTTTACAAGCATTAAACTGCAAAGGAATTCGAAAATATAAGAGCTGATGCATACTTGCAGACTTACACACGTAAGCTTAGAAACTTTTCACGCTAAGAACTTTGTGAAACTTTTGCTTTTTGTTATTAGATTTTACTGCAATAGATATGGTCGTGAGTTCATTGTCAGTAAATCCTTGTAGAAGTTAAGAAAAAATGCTACGTGGATTCCCGATAATTATGCTTTGCAGTTGAAACTGTTGTTGATTTCATGATGAGTTGACGATAGAGGTTAAATATGACTAACCACAAATCTAAATATCTGTTCCCTCATAGTAGTAGACGAATGGCGCTATAGGTTTGACTCTTACTTTTTTTTAACATCAATTGTTTAAACAAAACTTGTTTAAAAAAAATTGATAAAAATTTCGACTAGATATTTTGAGAGTCTTAAATGTGCCTGAAATTATGTTGGGTAGCGGAAGTTGTCTTCTTGTTGATTTCACTAATTGTTTAAGCAAAATTGTCTGAACAAAGATTTACAAAATTTGTTATGCATATTTTGAGAGCCCTAAATTATAGTGCAAAGAAATATTGCCTAAGTCGTTTTTTACTATGTGTGGTCCTCCCAACTTAACATTAAGCTAGCAGAACCACAGGTTTTTTTTTCAATCCGTAGCATTAAATTTTGCAATATTCCATTAAATGAGTCCTAACTGAGCACTAAATCATAGTACAACGAAACATTGCCTAAGTCGTTTTTTTCTATGTGTGGTGCTGTTAGCCTAACGTTAAGCTAGAATGACCACAGGTTTTTTAAAAATGCGGGGCATTAAATTTGACAATAGAACATGAAGTTAGCCCTAAATGTGTGAATAAATATTCAGAAACTTGTTGTTTTTTTATGTGTGGTCTGCTAGCTTAACGTTAGGCTAGCATGACCACCGTTTTTTTTGTTTAAATGCAGAACATTATATTTGGCAACAAGGCTTTAAATTAACCCTAAATAAGCCCTTAATTCTCTATATGTTTTTAGTCCATTTTTGCAATGCGATCATGCCAGCTTGGCGGACCTTAAACGCAAAAGCAAAAAGTTTGACTTTTAATCAAGAGAAACGAATTTTTAACCAAATAGATGAATGTTTAACAAAGACGAATTTTCAACCAAATATTCGAATCTTCAAGCCAAAAACACGAATTATCAACAAAGCTGTTGAATCTTCGAAAAAAATATGACTTTTTAACAAAATAGTTGAATTTGTCACCACCTAATTCAATTTTCGGCCTACAGAGATGGATTTTCAACCAAATATTTAAATTTAAAAAATTAATTATCAAAGATACAGTTGCATTTACAACAAAATAGTTCAACTTTCAATCCAAAGGAACGATTTATTAACAAGATAGTTGAATTTTTAATCTAGTAGTTGAATTTGGAACAAACCAAGATGAATTTTCAACCAAATGTTCGATTTTTTAAAATAAATAGGATTAAACTTCAACCAAAAACAGTTACATTTTCAACCTAACAGTCGAATTTTCAATCGAAAAAAAAAATTTCAACAAAACAGCTGAATATTTGAACAAAAAAGAGACTTTTCAACAAAATAGTTGAATTTTCAACAAAACAATGCAATTTTCGATAAAATAGTTGATGTGTAACCACATAGTAAAATTCTCGACTAAAAATATTAATTTTCAACAAAGCAGTTGAATTTTGGAACAGAAAAAATGACTTTTTACCAAAACAGTTGAATTTTCAACATAATAATTAAATTTTCAACAAAATAGTTGAATTTGTAAGCACATAGTTAAATTTTCGACCTACAAAGATTAATTTTGGACCAAATAGTCAAATTAAAAAATAATTAATTATCAAACAAACTGTTGCATTTACAACCGCATAGTTTAACTTTTAAGGAAAAGGGACGAATTTTTGAGAACTTTGGCTGATCCAGGGATCTTTCTAAATTCCTTTGTACGTTTCCGGCTTACGTTGAGCTGTTATAATATAAGTAATAACTTAGCTTTCAGAGCTCAACTTTATTTTCGTGTACATATTCCATAAAATCGCATGAATTCATTTCGAATCTTTTAAAATACGCATAAAATCTTTTGACATGTTTTAAAATTGCTGAAAACTATGTTTTAAAACTGTGATTTCAATACTTTGAAAACCATACTTTTTCCTCGCCTGTCTTTAAACGCTCGAAAGCGGACTATAAACAGAGAAAATGGTCACAATTTTCAACATAATAATTAAATTTTTAACAAAATAGTTGAATTTTTAACCTAGAAGTTCAAATTTCAACAAAGCAATTGAATTTTTAATCAATAAGATTAATTTTCTACCAAAAAAGAACTTTTAATAAAATACATAAATTTTTAACCAAATTATTCAATTTTCTACTAAAAACGTCTAATTTTCAACCAAAGATAGCATAATTAAATTTTTAGGTAAAAAAGTGAATTTAAAAAAAAAACTAATTTTCAAGAAAATAGTTGATTTTTCAACCAGAGAGATGGATCTTCAAGTAATAAATTGAATTTGCAGCAAAGAAGTTCAACTTTCAACCAAGTAGTTTAATTTTCAATCAAGAAGATTATTTTTTGCCAAAATAGACGAACTAAAAAAATAAAATTTCCACCAAATTGTTGAATTTTTAACTAAAAACGATCAATTTTCAACTAAAAATAGAAGGATTATATTTTCAGTGAAAAAAAACTAATTAAAAAAAAACGAATTTTAAAAAAAAATAGTTAAATTTTCAACCTGAGACATGGATCTTCAAATAATAATAAAAAAATGTTTATAAAAATAGAGGCATAATTCTTATGAAATATAGTGAACAAATTAATAATTTAATATGCAATTACAATTAAGCGAGCAAAACATGTTCCGCGAGTAAAGCTCAAAATCTCAAAGACAGGGACAGGATCATATCCTATTGTTCTGACAATATAAATAGTACTTTAAAAAAGTGTGTGGCAGTGGGGCCACACGACAGAAATGAAACTTTCATTGATTAACTTTGAAATTTTTCGTGAGGAATCATCACGAGGGGCTGCTCACTAAGAAATTTCAGATTGCTGCGCGGGATATTTTAAGAGAATTCTTGGAGGAAGTCTTGAAAAGCGCTCAGCAAAGTAGCATTTGTGAGAAATCTTGGGCTAAGTGTGGGCAGAGGTGAGATGGTGTGCAACATTCCGATATAAGCTTAGCCGAGTGTAGAATACCACCTGAGTTCTGATCGCGAGCATAGTCGGAAATCTCGGAATCATCATGAGTTTTGAGGAAATCGCATGGTAAAAGAGTGTAGAGAGAGAGAGAGAGAGAACATATACATGCTTTGCTTAGCCTGTCAGTAGTGGTGATATCGAAGAGGATTCTTTAAAGCAATTGCGAATCGCCGCAAAAAAGGGAGACGCGAATAGAGAGAGAAGGTATAGACTATAGAAAGTATACTTGTAAGATAGAGACAGAGAGATATCCGTACGGTCGGTCGCTCGATCGATCGTCTTTTTCAATTCACTCCCGTCCCAAAAGAAGTTTTACTTCAAAAATTTTAAGTAAATTTGCCGTGCCAGTTTTATGCGTTGCTATTCCACGAGGGGACATATTCAACGCATTACAAGGTGGGGACGACGAGTTTTCTTACATGATAACGTAAATGCTCGAAACCGGATTAACAGAACGGATGCTCCATCTCTCTATGGACCTGGCAAATAAGAGACAGATTATATAGGCAAACGTATGCTCCGTTCGTTTTGAAATATGAACTGTTATTAAGAGGGCTGGGGACACCCGTGGGAATTCTGAGTTGAGTGTGCGAGAGAGACAGAAATATGATAAGCACGCCTCAAAAAGTGGAGGTTGTTAGTGAAAAAAAATTTTCAACAGCCAATCACTGCAGGAATATTTTCAGAAAAAAAGGGTACATAGGACAAAAAGTGTGAAAAAATTGCCTGCAATAAAGTCATCATCAGCGGACAGTAGGCCTGGGTCAGTTGTTGTCTGGAAACCGGTACCCTTGCGGCAGGGGGTAAACAGGCAGTCATCATTTCCTCCATAGATACCTGCGTACCCTTCCCCTTCCAGTGTGCAGCGACACTACCCCTCACTGGATTCGAGTAGTAGTATAACAATGACAGTTCGGCGGCGGTTCCAAGCTAAATGTCGGTAAAACAGTGACTGGTAATTTACCGACAAAAAATAATAACCGTTCCGTGCTAATATGCCACTAGTGGATAAGTTTTTACCGGCAACAAATGGCGCCACCGTCTGGTCAGTTTTCGTGTCCGTGTTAAGATGCGGGCCACCGCAGTCGGTAAAAGATCAACGCGCAAAAAGGTTCACTTCCGTGAAAATTTACCCACAGTCGTTTTTAAACTTAGTCGATAAATGTAACCTCTACTTTACCAAGACTGTGTGACGCCGAAGTTCAGGTACATGCCACGGCGCCTTGTTGTGGGGTTCCCCACGCTCCCTGTCCCGGTAGGGCATGGTGGGGACTTGTTTTTGAAAAGCCCATAACCAGAGGCGCGCATTAGAGTTTTCATTTTACTGATCTATTAAAAGTGTCTCAAGAAGAAGAAACAAAGAGAAAGTAGCAATGGTTCTCGATGCAAAAAAAGTAAGTTGTAATTCGTGGAGTGAAAAGTATTCTTCGTGCAGTGTAAAGTGTTGCTCTGTGCTAATAGTTTGATTTTCTTGTGTGTTCTTAGGTGCCCAAGAAGTCCGAAGAGTCTGGAGAGACTGGCAGGGTCTCTGCTGAATCCAGTACACCATAAATTCATGTGGCGATCCCGCTACCAAAAAACTTCGACATAAATCAGAAGTCCCTCGAGGTAAGAAGTTTAAAACTCATTTTTCCTTTTAAATTAAGATTTTTCTTTCATTTGTTTTCACTAAGAGTAGTGATCCTAACTCTGGCATGTAGACGTAATGCGCTTACGCTTGGACGCTTAAGAGAAACACAATGTGACAGCTCGTAACCATGGCAATAAACCGCACCATGCTCCTCTTACGCTGAAGTTACTTGTAAAAGGAAAATTGTTGGTGCAAAAGGATTCCTGTTGAGACAAATGAAAATCCTTTCAACCTTAAATTTAAGAAGAAATTCCATTTACGTCAAGAAACATTCTTTTGTCACAAGAGGAAATTTCTCCGAGTGTCGATGAAAGGTTAGAATATTCAAACTTTCATATGTACCTCGTGAAGAAGAAATTCCAAAATAAAGAAACTATAAGCAATTGAAGCCCTCCCGGAGGGGAATAACATACTTCGGAATCAGGTTTTTCTAGACCGCGTTTTTAAGTTATTCACAAATAACCTAAGTCCAAAGATTCTGGGGCGAATCTTTACAACTGATATAAATTATACAAATATTTTAAAAACGTTCTACATTGCCAAATATAATTAACAAAATATAAGTAAGTGATTTTGTAATACTTTTATAGTCATACAGTCAATAATAACTAAGCAATGTAAAAATAAAAAATGGTTATGTTCATACGTTACAGCTAATTCTTGTTTCTCTCCTTACTACTATTTTTTGCTCTATTCGGTATAAAGATATTTTTCATAACACAGGTATATAATGAGTCCCTCCCCCAGAGGCTGTAACACCTGGTATTTGATATGGATGAAAGGATCCCTATAAACGGGCTCTCCTGGGTGAGATGAAAGGATCCCTATAAATGGGTTCTCCTGGTATGTATGATTGTAGTATGGTAGAAGGCTGAAAGAGCCGAGCTAACATGGGCCTTCTGGATCCCTGGGTCGAGGTCCCTCCCAGACCGATATCCAGTTTTGGAATCGGGACGGGAATGACCTACAGCCCGCACAGCGACCAATAAACAGCCCTATAACATAACCCTTTCCTCCTAATGTGTCTCTCCGGCAAGCCAAACTCAGGTGGCGGTTGTGCCTCCAGCTCCCTCGGGAGCTAAGGGATTGAAGGTCCCTCTGAATGAGGCTATGGAAATGGGAGCGGCCAATGAGTCCCCCAAAAAGAATCAAGGCATCAAAGATTCCCTTAAATGGAAACTGAGGAGGTAAGAGCAGCTGCGGGGGTTAACATCGGCAACTACAACACCGACAACCAGCATTATCTTATTATTATTATATTATACATAGTTAAAAGTTTGTCATAAGGACAACCGCAGGATTTCGCTGGGAGCGGGTGCTAATCTGAAAAATTGCACCCGCTCCCAGCGAAATCGCGGTAAAATTTCAGCTGTAACCACGTCTCACGACCGTGAGATAGGTGGTTACAGTCTGCGACGAATTCAATCCGACGATCCAAGAAAGTCTCGTGCACCCTGAGGAAACGAAGCGACCCAAGGACGACCGCCTTCTGTATTTTCCCCGCAAGTGTCTCAGCATTTTGTTGACACACAGGGATGCTTTTCAGGCTATTAACCAGTGAAACTTTGGCACCTCCAAGAGCGCCGATGATTAAGACGCTTAGCTTAACAGAATATTCCGGGTATAACCGTCGCAACTCCCTTATAAGATCTTTATACCTCTCTTTCTTTTCTTTCTCCTTGGCTGTGACGTTTTTGTCAGGTGGTGCCGGAAATTCGATAACGAACATGGTTCGTTTCTCGAAGTCAAGGAGAACTATGTCAGGCCTCGAGTGCGCAACAGAAACAATTGTCGAGAATATGAAGATCCAGTATATGCGGCACTTCTCATTTTCGACAATTGACTATTTGCTTAGGAGCGTTTAGCGGAGCGGTATTTGGGCTAATGCCGTAAGAGTGACAGAGATGGTAATAAAGCACTCTTAGTGCCGCATTGTGCCTTTGGATCAAGGTCGTTCCCGCATGAGTTGAACAACTAGATAGCATGTGTCCTAGATGCTCGGGATATGCATGACACGCTCTACAGATATCATTGGGAATATCTTGGCTCAAAATGTGGCGACGGTATGCTAGAGTGGAAATGACACCGTCTTGACATGCCAAAATGAAACACTCCGTGCCCGACTTCAGTCCAGGTGATTCAAGGAAAGCAAACGTTAGCTCATACGACATGGACTGATCTTCGCCGTGCATCCTCTTGTCGAGAAGCTGTTCGTGGAAGTTTTTCTCCTGTTGTTTCTTAATCCGGGCCTTCAGGAGTGAGTATTCAAGATAGATAAGATTTGATGCATTTTGCTCACCCCTGATATTGCAGTCAATGCCGAGTGTTTCAGCAGCCTCCTCCGCTGCTTTTTACAGAAACGCCTCTTTGCCCACTTCTTCGTGTTTCCTTACCATTTTAAGAAGAGGGTCTTGTCCATTTGCGACTATATGTGCTGTACCCAGAATAATCCTGTTGTGAAGACATTCAAGATTCAGTATTCCGCGACCACCTTGACGGCGTGAGATGTAAAGTCGCGGAACAGAAGACTTAAGGTGCATGCTTTTGTTCATGTGCAAAACCTTTCGCGTCCTGATATCAAGGGATCTGAGCTCGTCCTTCGTCCATGGAACTACTCCAAATGATTAGAGTACTACTGGGACGGCAAGCATGTTCGTCGCAGATACTTTGCTCCTCGTCGACAGTTCGGAAGACCATATACGTCGAATGAGACGTTTGTATCTGCATCGGACGGTATCCTTTATAGATGTCACGTCCTGAATGCCGCTTTGTGGCACGCCCAGGTATGTATAGGTCTCTCCAGCGCCAAGCTGTCGTATAGCGCTTCTGTCGACGAGCTCAGGATCTTCGGGGATGCCATTAAGATTTCCTTTCTTCAAATTACCCTTGGTGCATTACTCTAACCCGAACTCCATTCCAATCTCTTGAGTGTACTTTTTGACAATGTCTAGAGCTAGATATAGTTTCTCTTTATTTTTAGCATAGATCTTGAGATCATCCATGTAAAATACATGAGTGACCTTATGCTTTCGATCCCCAGTTTTGCCGCAGAGGTACCCTTCGGAATGTCGATGTGCGAGAGATAGTGGCAATAATGTGAGGCAAAACAGGAGAGGGCTCATAGTGTCGCCCTGAAACACACCTCTCTGAAAGGTGACTGTTAGTGATCACACGATGTTTTCAAGATGAGATACTAAATCTGGTTTTCCATAGCGGCATTAATCTCTCTATGCACCTCACGATGTGTGGATGAACCTTTAAGCTTTCCAACAGACAGATGATAAGTCTATGGGAGGCTGAATCCAAAGCTTTCCGATAATCAATCCAGGCCATCGATAGGAATCGCTGATAGGATGCAGCGTCTTTACAAACACATATATCGATGAGCAGGTTCTCCCGACATCCTGCTACGCCTTTCTTTGAGCCGCGTTGTTCATACATCTCTCGCCACACAGGTCCAATTGTCCGAACAATCCTATCATTTAGGATAGCTGTGAAGATCTTATACAGTGTGTTCAGATAAGTTATTGGCCTGTAATTCTTAGGGTCAGCTAAGTTGCGCGTCTTCCGCAGGTGCACTGTGCAACCTTCCACCAACCACTCCGGAATAGGCTCTTCCGACTTTAGATATGAGGTGAAAATTCGAGTCAGATGCTGGTGGGTTCAAGGAAACTTCTTCCACCAGAAGGTCTTGATACCATCTGGTCCCGGAGCGGAATAGTTCTTCATGCCTCTTAATAAGTTTTTCACCTCCTCGGTAGTGATAGGTGGGCATTCCTCCTCAGGTGTTATGAGGGCATTGCACAGCTCCTTGAAGCTATTTATGTTCTTTGAGCCTTCTTCAAGTGGATGTTGGACTTCGTAGACTTCTCTCCAAAATGCTTCGACCTCCTCTGGTTTGGGCGGATGGTCGACAGTAACTGGAGGGTTTTGGAAGAGTCGAGATGGGTCAGAAAAAGCTGTTAATTTTCTCTAACCCACCTCTCTCTCCGCTCTAGACTTCTCCTAGCGTTAGATAGTATTCGTATTCTGTCAACAATATGCTGCCTGATGGCCAGTAGCGTTGACTTGTTGATTGCGTGATGACGGGTCCGCAGTGCGCGCGCGAACTGTCGAACCTTGACAGTGAAAGTCCTGCCTGATGTTATGTAGTCAATCACACACTGAATGCGGAACGCGTACTGTCTTGCCCAGCCTACCTTTGTGCTGAGTTGATGTATTCGTGTTTTGGTTTTGTGATCAACCGTTGGTTTTGTTTTACGGTTTGCATCTGCCCAAGTTCTCGCTGCATTGTACACACCACAATTGATAGTCCAGATGTCGGATTCTTCGGAAAAATCTCCACGAAGCTCATCATGCAGTTCAGTCAGATCTTTGGGCTTCGGAGAAACTTGAATGTTGATGTTTCTCCGGGTCCTGAAGCATCGTTCTTCCTCTATTGGATGCCTGTTCGCGGTTGGTCTAAGTGTCGCCTCTCTTTCTCTGTTGCCGGCTTGTTCTGGCTGCGGTTGAGTAGACGCTCCGCTTATAAAACCCCTTTTCCGGAGTTCCTCGGCACGGTTTCGCAGACGTTTATGCGAAAAATGCGAGAGCTCTGGGTGTCTCTCCCACCACAGAGTATGCAGTCGCGCCATGTAACCTTTTCGTTCAGGGGTCATACTGGTATCACAGCACTCCAGCAGGTCGTCCCTGAGTCGATCCGTCCACTTAAAAATTAATAGATTCTGCCGGTCCATCGCGTTGACTCGGTCTTGATTGGCTCCCCCAACTCTAGGGTAGTCGGCATTGTTGTCCAACCCATTGTCGGGAGCCCTGCGCATTCGGTTGTTTTGAACCGCACTTACTACAACTATGTTTGGTGTTGTCCCAGACTCAAGTGTCCGGACTTATATAGGCATATAAAAATAAAAAAAATAAATAGAAAATTCCTTTCCCAAAAATCAGTTTAAGTTTTAGTTTTTTAGTTATAAAATATTCAGGCTGGACCAATCAGGAGCGCCGCATAAACAGTCGTGTGTGCGTGAGCGGGATTCCAAAGCAGTGTGATCCAAGCGAGCGCAGAGGTGGGGTTAGCGACGGGAGAACACTAAGTTGAAATCCCGCTCACGCACACGCGAATGTTCAAACGGCGCTCCTGATTAGTGCAGCTTAAATATTTTATAACTAAAAACTAAAACTTCAACTGATTTTTGGAAAAGGAATTTTATAATAGTGATAATTAATGGTAATTTATGATGATCATGGATGTTGATAGTTAATAATGACGATATGAATGTTCTGATTGATTGATAAAAGAACAATATTTACGAACGACATGAAGAGATTGACTTTTCCCGCATATAACGTTTTCCCGTTTATAGCGCTCTTCTCGGTCGGTCCCTTGAAGAGCGTTATATCGCGATTTCACTGTATATATATATATAAAGCTAAACAACCACCGCAGGGTCCCACTAAGAGCAACTGCCATCAAAGAAATTTCAATAGCCCCCAGTAGCACCGCGGTAAATCACACTTATGGCCACGTCTCACAACTGTGAGATGGGTGGTCATAGGCAACGACGAAATCACAACGACATGCCGGCGAAACCCTTGTGTGTCTTAAGGACACGAAGCGACCCAAGGATGACAGCTTTCTGCATCTATCTCGCAAGTGCCTTGGCATATTTTTGGCAAGCGGGTATGGCTTTAAGGTTACGAACCAGTGATAGTTTCGCACCTCCGAGAGCACCTATCACAAGGACAATTACTTGTACCAAATATTTTGGGTACAGTCGTTGTAGTTCTCTTTTAAGGTCTTGGTACCTCTCCTCTTTTTCTTTCTCCTTTGCAGTGATGTTGTATTCGGATGGAACCGAGAATTCGATCACGAATATAGTTCGTTTCTCGAAGTCTTGGAGAACAATGTCAGGCCTCGAGTGCGCAACGGAGACTGCTGCCCGAAAATCGTAGTTCCAGAAAATTTGGCTATTATATATATATATATATTATATATTATTAATCAGCCCAGAAGAGAGGGAGGGGCTCAGAGGACACCCCACCAGGGGGGGGGCTAAGCATATGAAGAAGCACAAGACAGCCTAGCAGCTGGCGAACAAGAAGTCGTGGGGGTCTGGACTGACAGCTGCCCAGAGGACTAATCCCCTGACGGCGGTGGTGGCGGATACGAGCTATCGGACTCGCTGCTCACTGCGGAGCAGTTTGAGCTCTTCAGGGTGGGCACCTGGAGGGCGCTCGATAGAGTGTCCCCGGATCAATGGCCGAAATTCGAGACCTCCTTCTGTAGGAGAGGGGTCTTCGTATTTGTCGCAGCCGACCCAGCAACTAAAGCTTGGCTACATAATACAGTGGCCGGAACAAGGTCATGGGAAGGTGCAGACCTCAAAGTAGGTAGGGTTGAGGGATTTAACCCCTCACTAAGGACAGCGTCCTGGCGAATCGTCAGGCACGATCGACCTCTGGAAGAAGATACAGCAGGAGGTACCAAGCAACTCCTAGTTGTGCAAATTCCTGAGTCCCAGACGAGGGCTTTTGCGGTTCTCAACTACAGGCCTTTCTACCACCTTGGACAGGTCAACTTTAAGGTTGCCGGCCAGGGACAGGAGGAGCCTGTCGGGACATAGGAAGGTCGGGGGGCGGACCTAAATAACCTCTGAAGTTCTATAGAGGGGCACGGCTGCGAGGCACACAGGTATCTCGCTAATCCAGGAGCCTTAGTTAGTTCGAAATACCATAAGGGGATTCGGGAGCCCTGGTTGTTGTTACAGGGACCCCAAGGCGGCCAACCCAGATCCTGCATATTGGCGAATGGAGTCAACGTTCTCCTGCTGCTAGAGCTATGTTCGAGAGACCTGATGTGTGATGGTAACTCCCACCATACTTTGTGGGACAGCACGGATATCAACTCAAGAAGTAATGATCTATTGGAATACCTAATCACTACTGATTTAGATATTCTTAACGCGGGGAATACCCCGACGTTTCGTAACTCGGTCAAGGAGGAAGTCATCGACACCACTCTCTGTACCGGCAGTTTTAGAGACAATGTGAAGAAGTGCAGAGTCTCAGACGAACCCACTCTCTCAGATCCCTCAAAGATAGAGTTCGAGTTGGAATCCATTGTACCCGCGGGAATTAAGCGGGCCAGAAATCCAAGAAGAACGGATTGGGACCAGTTTTCCACGAAAGTAAGGAGTGCACTCTCGGAGGTGCCCAGGTCAATTAGAGACATGGACACCCTGGAGATGGCAGCCAAGATTTTAACAGAGTCCATCAAATCTACTTATAAAAGTAATTGTTTACCCACAGGAGTCCGAAAGGCTGAGGATACATACTGTTGAAACGGGAAACTCGAAGAGCTTCGCATGGAAACCAGAGAGAGGTTTAGACGTGCCAGTACTGGCAAAACGGATGAACTACGGACCCCATTTACGACGATGAGGGATGAATACAGGGGTGCAATGCGTAAGGCGAAGCAAGAAAGCTGGACCCATTTTTGCACAGACATCGAGAAAGGAGCAGAGGCGGCTATATTGGACAAGCTGCTCTCTCGAAACCCGGATGCTATTCTCGGCACTCTAAAACTGCCCAACGGGGGATACTCAGCGTCGGACGAGTAGACCTTGGCTCATCTGATCAAGGCAAATTTCCCGGGCTTCATAATGTCTGGAGAAAAGGGGGCGACACCTCTGAGGCAACCAAAGCCACCTGTGGCCCGACTGGGTCCGAAATGGCTGCTAGCCCACGAGATTGTTCCAACGGCATGGTGAGGTACGAGAGTAGTATTCATTCCGAAAGCAGGCAGGATCGGTTATACTTAACCGAAGGATTTTCGTCCCATCACTTCACAAGGAGCAACACGCCAATAGGGCTGGTCACTCGACCGAGATGGCCCTAAGCGGAGCAGTAAACCTAATCGAAGTACAATTGAAGCAGAATGGCTTCGCGATTAAAACCTTTATGGATACCCAAGGAGCCTTCAAATACACCCCTAGAAAGGCGATGAGGGCGGCCATGATTGCACATGATGTGCGTATTGCAATCGTGGAATGGACCTGCCACATGTTGGTCAACAGGTACCTCACAACGACTAAGGGTGATACCACCTTATGTGGAACCGTTGACTCGGCAAGTCCGCAGGGAGGCGTTTTATTGCCCCTGCTATGGTGCTTGGTAGTGAATGAACTGCTTTATCTTCTCGCTAGTCAGGGCTGCCACGTTATAGGTAGTAGTAAGACGGACACAGCGATCGTGCGACCCAGGCTGACCTATGCGGCGGTGGTCTGGTGGAGCAGAATCGAACAATCCACTGGCTCCAGACAGGCCATAACACTCTTGGGAAATGTTTATAGGATATGGAAACCTCGGATATCACAGACATAAGACAGAGCTCGTAGAAAGCCCCCTCTGTCGTCTGTGCGGAAGGGATGATGAGACAGCTATTCATATCCTTTGTCACTGCCCCGCGATTGCGGAAAAACTTCTAACACTCACGGGCAGTAACTGCATCAGTGAGTCAGAAATATCGGCCAATAGCGTGGCTGCATTCCTCGCCGTATGGAGAGGGCTTTCGGGTTTAACGTGACGTCAGAGGTGAACCCATTATTAGGTTGCCTATTATTCACCTCTGACGTCACACGTGTCAAATGTAATGGCATATTATTATGCAGGTGAACGGTTCGCTGTCTCTATACTAGTGAGATTGATTAAACGGGTACAGTTGATTGAAGTTAATTAAAATGTTAATGATGATATATGTTTATTATGCAGTAACTGAAACTTACCATAGATGACCGATAAATTTCCATAAATTACCGGGAATTTCCAAAATTAACAAAAATTGCAAAAATTACCAAAATTACTTAATATCTTAAGATGGATACAGAGGGTGCACACTCCGTCATCCTTATAACTGTAATTTTTAACTTAACTATATCATATAAAAAAATTTTAAGCTTCGAATAATCAATTATTATTCAATTTCTACATACTTCTTTATCATAAAGGTAAATTTACACTTTTATCAGAAACTTATTAATAGATTTCCCAAATTAGCATTCACTCTCATAAATACGTATTTCAATTTCATTTTCAAATAATATATTTTATATATTACAGGTCATATTTATTTTTAACAAAATGAGCATTCCTAGTAATATTACGAACGTTTACTTAATACGTCTTAAATTTTTCGGAAAAATGTCGGAAAAATGGTGCAGATCCGGTAATTTCCAAAGGAGTCATTTTTTTCTCTTAAATACTTCATTTGGGTGTACATAATAAGGGGTCAGGTTCTGTGAACAGAATTTTGTCCCGGAACACGGAAATTTGTTTGGTAAAAGGTGCAAAATATCACATGGCAGTGGATTGGTGCTTTCCTGTGCATTGTAGGGATAAATGTGTTCTTAGCAAAATTAAAGCACGTAAAATTCTGCGTAGCTCGGATCCTGATGGCCAGATCTAAAAATGGTCAACGGATGAATTAAAATAGACGTAAATACATGTAATTTAAAAAAAACATTGTCCTAACTACAATAGATCGCGAGTTAGCACCTGCCGAAGGTGACCCATTTCGACCTGAATTTACAGGTAAATGCCCTGAGTTCAGTTTTTTGTAAATAGCTCGTTTCGGGGTTGTCACAAAAGAAAGTTCCCAGATAATAAATACAAGAGGACTAAATTCTGCGTAAGTTAGAAAAAAAAAATGTTCCTACCCCTAATAGGTCACGAGCGACCTTGCAAAGTGTACCCTTAATCAGTAATAGTGATCAATTAATTATATAATTATCAAATTCATAATAATCAACCTCTATTAATTAATAAATAATTGTTTAAATAAATAAATTTCCATCACCCATCAAATGTGCATTTTTCGGCATTTTTTACTGAAATTTCTATTAGGGACGCTTATTATAGATTAAAAATAAATATTTAATCCTTTTTAATCAATAAATAAATAATTGTTTAAATAAATAAATTTCCATCGCCCATAGAATATGCAGTTTTTGGCATTTTTTACTGCAATTTCTATTAGGGGGGTTTATTATAATTAGCAAAATACCAATCCACTAGTAGAAATACTTGTGTTACATTAGGTTGCATTAGGTCCCTTTCTTCGCGAACGATCACATATATAATTGGTTCCAAAATAATATAGGTACTAACAAACTACGGTTAAATTCTGCGAAATATAAAAGAATGAAGAATTAAGAAGAAACATCCCGAAGTTCTTTTCACACAAAATTACTAAAAATTTCGAAAATTACAAAAGGTAGAGTTCGGCTGTGTTATGAAAAATATCGTATGTAGCGAAGGGGAGAAATTGGGCTTTCGTCTCGACGTGAAAAGTCCAATTTCTCCTCCTTGCTGCATAGTATACAATTAGTAAGCGTTTACAGTGTTAATATTATTATTTAATAAAAAAGTTGAGTTGTCTTTAATTCTTGATTTTTTGTTCTTTAAACTACGATAGACTGATTTAGTTTTGTACCAATTTTGGTGGAATATTTTTTCTTGAGACCAAGAAGAACTCATATTAACAGCTATTAAAAATTTGAGACAATTTAGGTACTTTCTACATCATGTCTAAGTCATGGCTCGTGAAAGACTGGAGCGAATTTAATAACTCAGCTATTTTTCATTAAAAGTAACCGTTTTCATGAAAAAAAACGAAAAACTTCAAAGATATGATTTTTTCCGCTATTTTGCATTATTGTACAAAAAGCAGAAGGGTTACTGTTACTGATATTTTTTTGTCGTTTAGGCGCCAGCAAGTCTAAATGTAAAATCAATATCTGTAAGAACATCAATCAGTCATTCTTTCCCATATTCCTATAATTGAAAAAGGGTCATCCACGCATCACCCATGCCTGACACTCGCATGACAATACTACTCAATATCTTCCCCCATCGGGCGCCTCTCCAGGTTGCGTATAGGGGAACGCCTCCCAGATATGGATAGTACCGGGGAAATAAAATACCCGGGGCGGATAAAAACCAGTTAGGGGAAGGAATCCCCTAACAATCTCCCCGCCGGTCCCTATCGGGCGGAAGCCCCGTGGCCGGCGCTGGTTCCACGAATTTTGGGGGCACCAAAGTTACTTCGATCGAAGCGTATTTGAGGAGCTGGGCGGCCCGTTGGACGTCACGGAGGAGGTAAGCACCATGGAGAAATGGGGTAAATGGTCATATGTAAAATATATGAAGGTGGGGTTCTACGATGAATTGAAAATCAATAAGGAGCTTATGAAATCTCTAGGAGAGGTCATCAGTAAAATGGAGGTCTTTTGTGGAACAAAGAGGAATATATTCCTGGAAATCCGTAAAAGTGTGCGTAACGCGAAACGCCATCTGAACGAGCTCATCATACATACGAGATTTCTTGAAAATAAGTTCAAGTATCATGAAGAAGGGTAGAGTGAGATTGTTGGCCAGAGAGTCAAGGAAGTCGGGAAGAATTCAGGGCGAGGAAAGGAGGCCATCAGGGGCATACAGGCGCAAGAAGATGCCGTGGAAACTCCCTCAACCCATTATGAGAAGAGAGTGAGGGAGCCCACTCTGAGCCCCGTTGAGGCAAACACTTCGATGCCAAGGAGAAGAAGTTTAGGACCCGTGATGCTGCAGCAACGACCTCAACTCCCAAAATGAATGAGGGAGGGGTACCTGCAATGCACCCAAAGCACCTAAAAAGAAGATTAAGCAGAGGCTCGAGTTACGCTGATGTCCTGAAGGACCTAAAGCAGAAGATGAATCTTGACACACTTGGTGTCAAAATCAGGGGTGTCAGGGAGACTAGGAGAGGTGAGCTCCTAATCGAAGTTAGTTCCGCAGCAGGCGACAGGACAAAACTGTCATCTGCCATCCGAGATTTTGTAAATGTGGAAAGTAGTGTGCGTGAGCTCGTCCCGCGCCAGGAAGTCGAGGTCATTGACCTCGACACCACCACGAACGGCGAGGAAGTCGAGGCTGCCGTCTGAAAACTTTTTGGTGAGCAGCTAGCAGGAGAGATAAGGGTCAGTCTCACGAAGGAGGCCTTCAGGGGAACTCTGAAGGCTTTTGTGGAGCTGCCTGTGTCCTGTGGTGTACGAAAGAAGGGGGAAGTTACGCGATGTTACCGCTGCCTGGGCTTGGGCCATATGGCAGCGAGATGTAAGGATCCTGATCGGACAAGAGTATGTCGGAGGTGTGTCGAGGGGGAAACAAATCTGCGGAGTGCGTCAGCACTCCCCAGCGTTACCTCTGCCCTGCTCGAGAACAAAATCCCGGACTGACCATCTGCCGGGGACTATGAGATGTGCATCATTCAAGGAAGCTGCCCCGTCGAGGAAGCCACCCAGATGACATCAGTAACCAGCCAAGCCCAGCCATAATGTCGAAGGCCGACGAGCCCATTGCGCGACGTTTTCGCGCTACTGAGGACGATGCGTACATCATGGCTGGGTCTGGTGCTTGATGAAGTCCAAGCTGAACACGTTAGAAGGACGTCGAGGTGCAGCGTAGGATGCCTATAACCCATGTTCCTAAAGTAATGCGAAAGCGGATTCCGGGAGCATGGGTTGGCAGGTATAAAGGAGTTCATTTAGTGGGCAAAGCCATTGGTCAGTCCCACACTCACCTTTCTTAAGGATTCGTCCCTAAAGTTCGACTGTGGTCAGTGCATAAAGCATTTCACAATCCTCCTTGAAAAAAAAAATATCTTTGAAGAAATCAATACCTTCTAGAGTGATTTCTCAACATAAAAGGAGCACGACTCAGAGTGCAAGTTCAGTCGCCGTCGTGATTCAAGTCGTCGTGGTTCAGTCTTCAATTTTCAGTCTCCATTTTTCCTCCAAGCTCAGTTCTTCAGACTCAGTCTCCGTCGTGAATCAGTCATTGTCTTGACTCGACAGTGTTCAGTCTTCAGTTCGTCTTAGTACAAGGTCAGTTATCAGTTGTGGTGACTCGAGTTTCCGGTTGCTTCCAAGTAGTCAGTCATCGAGATTCTCTCAATTCAGTTCAGTGCTGCGGAAATTTATTGAGAGTCCTGTTCAGTTACGGGAGACTACAATCTTCGGGATTCTCTCACTCACGGCAGTTGCTCGGCAGAACCTTCTGCAGAGATCAAGTTCGAGTTCAGTATTCTGAGAAGGAAGACAGCTCCAATGAGATCAATCTGGGAATTCTCGATGTCAATCTAAGGACCATAATTTGATCATCACCTCCTGGCATAACTCCACACGAAATTATCTACTATATTTATTTGTCGTATATTAACCCTAAATTTGTATAAGTCATTTTTTTGCCGATGCATGGCCTTCTCAATTCTCTTATAAATCCGTTCCCTTAGACCAGGACTTAGTTCATGTAGATAAAACAGTAAAGTTTTAAATTAATAAAAATAATTGTTTGTTACTCCCTTCTGGACGTAACACCATCTAGAAGGCATATAAATTTAGCTTGAATAGATTTAATTATAAGTTAAAGACCTTCATTGACTGGCATAGTAATGAAACGATACATTGTGATAAATAGGATCAAAATTAACTTTAGACATAGCATATGAAAAAGAGGTAAAAACAATCCAAATAAGGTTGGCACTTTAATGACCGGCGACAATTGTCAGATAGACGGTGACAGCGACAGGCGGAACTTACCTGACAACCTAAAGATGTCTAAAACAATCATTATTAATTTGACTAATGAAATTCAACATAATCAAATAGATTTAGAAAAATAAGAAAACAGATTATTGCAGACGTCAAAGCAGGTTGGCATCAAAGAATTTAGAAATGAGCAGCTAAACCTAGATGATATGCAAAACTTACTTGAGACAATTTAGCGTCCTAAAAAACTCAATTTTTTTATGACGCACCCCCTAAATTTGTTCTATTTAGTCAAAAAATGAATGCATATTTTTCTTTTCTTTTAAAATAATTTTAAACCGTGGTCCTGAAGCCTTAAACTGTCCCAAATTGATTAAAATGATTAATGATTGTTAATTTTCGTAAATATAATAATTGTTTGCTAAGGAATACAACCGATGGTATCATACGCTTAGGAAAAAAAATTTGACCCAATTAGACCAAAAATACTACCCCTAAGCGTAAAAAACTACCTTTATAAAGGTTAAAATATTACATTTATTTATTTTGTCAAGTCATTCAAGTACCAACAAATCCAAGAAATAGCGTATAAAATCTTCAAAATTCAAAATATAATGTTTTAACCCCTATAAAGGGTAGGTTTTGAGGCCAAGGGATGGTATTTTTTATCTAATTGGGTAAAATTTTGTTTCTGAACGTATTGTACCATCAGTTCTATTCCCTGGCAAACAAGTATTATATTTACGAAAATTAACATTAATTAATCATTTTAATCATTCTGGAAATGTTTAGGGCCCCACGACCAGGGTTTAAAATCATTTTAAAAGGAAAAGAAAAATATGCAGTTATCTTTTCACCAAATGGAACAAGTTTAGGGGGTGCGTCATCACAAAAAAAAACATTGAGTTTTTTTAGGACAATCTAATATATGTATACCCTGTTTAGATGCAGAATAATAAAATACATCACCAAATGTATACCTAGCAAAATATGCCTTTTTTACAAAGTGTACAACTTATGCTGCTAGAAACTATAAAAGCCAGAAAAGTTAATTGATAAAAAAAAAGTTTCCAGGAAGGGCGAAGAAATGTCTAAAAGGAGGAGTGTTACATTACCCGCCTGTATATAAGAATACTAATAATAATCAATACAGTGACTACTTTTGGCCTATCCAATAGAAAGTTCTACAAGGTTAAAATCTGCGTCGCGCATGAAGTCAATACTGTATCTCCTGAGCTCATATAAGCCACTGACCGGGTCAGTTTAGTCAGTCTGTCAAAGTGCACCCAGTCTTGGCATAACCTTAGTCTTATTCTCGTCTTCCGCTTGGTCAATTCTTCGTCTAGTACTCTGTAAAAGTCTTGCTCTACCTTAATATAAGAACAATAAATTAGAAAAGAAGGTTACGTTTATCACCTTAGAGTTACAATATTGGCGATCCTGATGCTTATAGCGTAACACCAGCATCGTCTGGCATAATTATGAACACATTTATATCTATATTATAGTGAATATGGAATTGCAATCATTTCATACCTGTGAATACGGGGAATATTTGCATTGCTATTAACAGGATCCACTAGTAAGGGAGTTCTCTCACTATCCTCACTCTGAAATAGAAAATATAACAATAATAATTACGTTAAAGGTGACAAAGAATGTCAAATTCGTTATTACATGTTGAGAAACATTTCAATCCTTTGATAATAAATGAAATAAAATAATTATTTAAAACACAATTGTAAAATAGAACGTTGTCAAATTGCAATCCTTAATAGTTAAACAATTGTAAATTTCTGATACGAGTCCCAATCTTTACTATAGACAAGTACAATTTTTATCGCCAAGCCTTTTAAAGGGCCTGATGTTGAAGCCACTGTACGGGCAATGTGAAGTACAGTGATCAGTCAGGGAATAAAATAAATAGAAGAGGGACAGTACACATATATATTTGAGGAGCACAAAATATGTTAACATTCTATAAAATCAAAGTTTAAAAACATACAATTTAATCTTTAAAAAAAGTCAGTACTTATAAAAAAGTCTTCCATAACAGTCTAAAAGGCAGCAAGCCGCTTTGTACTTGGTAGTTCAAAAAGTTGGGTACTATATCGCAGGTGCTCCGTAAAAACTGTCTTTTGATCTGCAGCTTGCACCCTATCAACTTGCAGGTTCTCCAAGTGATTCCTCAGACTCGCATGGACGTTTCCCGTGGCTGAAATCACGAGAGGATGAATTGCAATCTTTTTCAATTGCCACACCCGCATGATTTTTCGCCATATTGAGATATACTTCTGGATCTTGGTTGTATAACCCTCTTGGATGCAGCTTCCTTTTAAGATCTTGGTACCTCTTCTACTTTTCCTTCTCCTTAGCAGTAATGTTTTAGTCGGCCGGAGCCGAGAATTTGATCACGAGTATAGTCTTTTTCTCGAAGTCTTGAAGAACGATGTCAGGCCTCGAGTGTGCAATGGAGACTACTGTCCGAAAATCGTAATTCCAGTAAATTTGGCACTTCTCCTTTTAGACAAGCAACTCTATCTCCCTGGGAGCGTTCGGCAGGGCAGGGTCGCGGCGAACACCGTAAGAGCGACAAAGATGATAATAAAGCACTCCTAGAGTCGCATTATGTCTGTAAAGATACGTCGTTCCCGCATTCGCGGGACACCCGGATAGTACGTGTACTAGGTACTCAGCGTGTGCATGACACGCTCTGCACCGATCGCTGGGAACTTCTTGACGTAAAATGCCGTCACGGTATACTAAGGTGGAAATGACACCGTTCTGGTATGCAAAAATGAAACCCTCTGTACCTGAATTAAGGCCTGATGATCTGAGGAAAGCAAAAGTTTGTTCCTTCGACAAGGACTGATCTTCTACATTTCTGTGAAAGTTTCCGTGCATTTTTTTGTCGTGTAACTGTTGGCGGAATTCTTTAAACTCTGCTTTCTTCACTTCGGCTTTTAGAAGTAAGGCATCTAGATGAAGTAATGCACTGTTCTCACTTCTGATGTTAAAATTCAGGCCAAGGGTCTCGACCGCCTGCTCCGCGGCTTTGTAAAGGAATGCTCCTTTCCCAATCATCTTGTGTTTCCTGACAATTTTGAGGAGAGGATCTCTGCCATTTGCAACGATGTAAGCTGTACTCAAAACAATTCGGTTATGAAGACACTGGATATTCAAAAGTCCGCGTCCGCCTTGACGGCGTGAGATGTATAATCACGGAATGGAAGAATTCATATGCAAGCTCTTAGCATATGCATGATATTACGCGTGGCGATATCAAGGACCGCAAGCTCGTTCTTCATCCATTGAACCATACCAAACGTACTCGTTTACGTACTCTGCTAGAGTAGAACCGGGATTGCAAGCATGATAGTCGTAGATACCTTGTTCAACGCCGATAGATTTCAAGACCAAATATGTCGAAGAAGATGCTATATATGTAGGTCTCTCCAGTGTCGAGACGTCTAATAACACTTATATCTACAAGCTTAGGGTCCTCCTGAACGCCAGTAATCTTTCCTTTCTTCAGATGAATCTTGGCACACTTGTTCAATCCAAAGACCATACCAATCTCTCATGTGTACCCCTGGACGATATTTAAAGCAAGCTGTAGTTTCCTTGCACCAGAAGCATAGATGTTCATGTTTATACCATTAAACCATTTCCCTTTCAGGGTAGGCGTGATACTACTCGATTCGGGTAGTGTTTCTAGGTTTTTCTTGTAGTTATAAATAACGACAAGTGTGGGCTCACCACACCCACGATGTGCCAACAGCACTCATGTCAGTATTCTTGAATGGTCACCCATCCAAGTACTAACCGCGTCCAACGCTGCTTAACTTCAGTGATCTGACGAGAACTGGGTTTTTCAGCGTGGTATGGCCGTTGGTTGTCATGTCATCCATGTTGTTGTCATGTCATCCATATAAAATACATCCATTCTCCGTGTTAAGTTGACGCAAGCGTCTTTCGGTCTTTTCCATCTAAATTATTTTCGGCAGCCCGAATTCTAGGGTGATCGGCACTTTTTGCCGACCCATTGTCGGGTGCTCTGGCGCGTTCGATCGTTTTGAAACGCATCTACAACTTTTTGGTGATTTGATGGTGTCATTGTTGTTTCGAAGAGCAGCTAGGAAAAGGGTTCGTCCGTCCTTGCAGAGCCCCGCATGCAAGAACAAGGCTGCATACTCTGAGAGGTCGCCCGGTATCCCAGAGTCACCGTTTAAGACACCTCACCCAGGTGCCATTCAGCTTTCGGCACGGTTGTTACGCCTGCGCTTAGGGGTTATTCCTTCGGGACCATCGCTGGACAATTGTCCGCGACTACTGATTAATTATTGCAACCATATTCAGCAGAAACCTTTGGTACAGGGACCCTCTATCCACAACAATCTACTGACAATCAGTTGTTGAAAATATAATGTACTATGCACGAATTAATCAAATTAATTTGGCAGCTAGGAACCTCCGGTACATTATGGTAATAGTTTGGTATAGAGTTCTTTCACAGGTTTTTATTATTGAAAATAATTATCTCGTACGTAACACGTACAGCAAAAATGGATATATTTTCGAAATCTCTAAAAATTAAATTTCTGATTAAATACTTGATTAAAACATTTTGATTTAAATTTTGGAATTGAGAAATAGGGTGTCCACTTTTACGAATTCTGACTTGATTTGAAAATTAAGTGAAACTCAGATCAGATAAAATTAAAAATAAGATAGCAAATCAAACCAACGCGGAAAGCGACCATGATACTTCGGATTTGAAAGGTGCAGCTGCACCGCCAACCGAAAAGGTTAACATGAATAATGTTACAATGAGACCAATAATGAGAAAATCGGTCTCAACCTCACCTCAAAATATGTGAGCCATTCCGAAAATAATTAATAGGTCGATAGGTCGCGGTAGAGGATTTGCTAGAAAAAAACACGGAAACCCTATCTTCCCACAACAGATTAGACAGGGACAGGATAACTCAAACGACATTTACTGAACCAACTTAAACCAGGAAACATCAACCCACACCCCAGAACGCGTTGTTAATCGAGGACGCACAAAATTGATGTTCAACAAATAAAACTTCTTAGAGAAAATTATCAGATTCTTTCAAAGATATTAAAAATGCTTTTATCGACGAAAGATTTTCAGGGAAAATTAGACAAAAAATCAAATTTTGTCATCAAAAACAGTCTTGAGACATTCATTCATACTTGACAGAAATTATGAAATTATTCACAAAGCTATACCCTAGAAAAAGTAAAAAAAAAACCCTCAGGAATTAAGTAGAGCTTATGAAAATCTTAGAATCGAATGCAAAATATATATAAAACGAAACGATTTTGAAACTTCTGAGGAATTAGAAGATTTAATTCGAAAATGGTAAAAAACGAACAAAAGCGTAATAACGGTAACGGGGATAAAAATAGTTCCGACAATAATAAAGAAGATAACAGGGAAAATTCCTGCCTTTTCCAAATCGATACCCTTAGAACCAAATGTTACCAATTTTTAACCAAATGGATTTACACTTTAATCAAGGGCAAAACAAATTGATGAATGAATTCCAAACATAAAGAACGGAAAATAGCTCAGGAAATAATGCTAATCATCAAAAACAAACTTCCCAAAAACAAAATTACGGTAATAAAAAGCAAAAACCAAATAATAATTCTAATCAGCACTCATACGTTAAAATATGTTCAAAGTTACTCGGGTAAAAAGCAGGATTCAAATTTACAAAATGGGAGTGAAAACGAAGGATGACGGACAACAGTGCACGAAGCAACTTTGCACGGAGCAACTGTGCACGAGCCCACCTGTACACGTCGATGGGCACAGGCACAACTGTGCACCGGCCCATTTGTGCACGTCTGAATTTCTACGTGCACAGTTGGGTCACTCCCAACTGTGCACGTCAACATTTTGACCTGCACAGATGGTACCCTACCAACGGTTCACGTGCACAGATGGGATACTCCCGACTGTGCACGTTTTCATTATTACGATCAGATTTTGAACTTACAAGTTCAAGTGCACAGATAAGATACTTCCAACTCTGCACGTGCACATATGAAAGACTCCCAGCTGCGCACGTCTCAATTTGGAAGGGTACAACTGTGCACGGAGCGATTGTGCACGTCGAGAGGCGGTGGCACAACTGTGCACGTGCACAGATAGGACAATCCCAGCTATGCAAGTCGAGGGCCAGTGGTACAACTGTGCATCTTGTTGGCCACTGACACAACTGTACACGTGCACAGATGGGACCCTCCCAAATGTGCACGTCGATATTTATCCGATCAGGTTTTTAACTTGCAAGTCCACGTGCACAAATGGGAGACTCCCAACTGTGCACGTCTCAATTACTGCGATCAGGTTTTCAATTCACAAGTTCACGTAGACGTATGGGAGACTTCAAACTGTGCACGTCTCAATCAATACAATCAGATATTCAACTTACACGTCCATGTGCAAAGATGAGATACTCCCAACTGTGCACGTTTGGAACAAAATATATCCAACCATTTTTGTTGTTCAAAATGTGTGTATGTACATGAAACTCTACGTCTGTCAGACCGGTGCGTATATTGTTAATTAACTATGAAGTAAAAATTAAAACAATATTTTCACATGCCTGCTGGGACTGCTGCTAAAAAGAAACCTGTGAAATAGATAATTAATTGAGACGTGCGCAGTTAAGAGGGTGCCATCTGTGAACGTGGACTTTTAGGTAAAAAATCTGATCGCATTAATTGAGACGTGCACAGTTGGGAGTGTACCATCTGTACACGTGCATAGTTTTACCACCGGCCCTCGACGTGCACAGATACCCTGTGCACAGTGATACCCCTCCCAAACTGAGACGTGCACAGTTAATAGTCTGCCATCTGTGCACGTAAAAAGTTGGTAGGGTACCATCTGTGCACGCCGAAATTTAGACGTGCACAGATGGTCCAATGCACAGTTGTGCTTGTGGCCAACAACGTGCACAGTTGTGACTGTGGCCATCGAGGTGCACAGATAAGCTCATGTGATTAGCAGGTCACTTCAACAGAAAATGTCCTTATTACGCGCACAACCAGGAAAACTGGAGAGGCGAATATTAGGACCAACAATATTACAATCTATTACCGAATCGCCAGAAATATTAAATTCGGATAAAGATGAAATCTCGGAAACACGTTTTCATCTGTTGAAAAAATTCAAAAATAGTTTATTTCGAATTTTGGTGGATACAGGTGCCACACAATCTTATGTGGGCAATGAATTATTGAAAAAAAAATACAAAATTCCAATTATTCAATTTTCAAACACGTTTTAACCCTGCGTTAGACACAACCCTAAATTTCCTAGTTTAGAAGCAAGGTGCCTGACAGGCCACCTGTATTCATTCGAGAAGCACATCAGAAATAATTGTTATAGAAAGATATCTTAAGGTTTTTGGGGTCGCTGATTACGATTCTGATGTTGAAATTGCAAAATACAATATGGCGACTATTGAAAGGCAGAATCGCAGAATCAGCGATTTTTTTTCAACTCATCTGAAACTTGATGTACGGGGGTTTTTGGGATCGCTCATTACGATTCTGACGTTAGAATTGCAAAACTTAAAATGGTGGACCCAATATGGCGACTATTGAAAGGCAGAATCACCGAATTCGCGTTTTTTCTTAATTGCACCTATTGTTATGAATTTTCCCTTCGGAATAAATAACACTTTATTAGTGGCTCAAAAAAGCTTTGTATACTGATTTTCGTTGGAATCAGATAAGTTTTCGAAAATACCGTCAGCCATATTGCATCCGCCATTAAATTCTTTGTAAAAATGACGACAAATATATTATCATCGACTCATGACACTCCAGTATGACGATTGTCATCGGAATCGAATAAGTTGTTCATACAAGTGTCCTCCATATTGCAACCGCCATTTTTTTGTAGAATTGACATCAATTTCATTATCGGCAACCCAAAAAACCCCTGAGAGTAACATTTCAAGTTTCAATTATGAAAGCTTCTCTTTTTACTAATTTGTTGGCGACTTGGTCCGCTCGGGTGCAAAGAACCTGGCAGGTTTGAAGGATCACAGTCACATTTTACCTAGTCTGCCATAACACTGATTAAAGTTTTTCGAAAGAGCTTATATTGATTAACGAATACTAAGAAGGTCAAGCCCCTCTGTGCGCTCTGTACTACGAGAGAAGAGCGAAAACAGCTTGAGGTGGCATGTCAGGCCGGTTGCGTCTAACGGAGGGTTAAGAAAATTAATGGTCGCGAATGGAGAAACAGTCGACATAAAATGCATAATTTCTAAAATATATCCCCCCCCCCCCCCGGAAAAAAGTTGTCTGATCGGACCGAAATTATGTGATACTTCTCACACAAAAAATTAATTCATTACGACAAATATTTATTCAATTGGAGGGGATACAATTTGTGTGCTTTTTATGCAAAGCCTTATTTTCAAATATTTGTAACTTTTTACATGATGCGTCAAACAAAAATCTCACCTACAATTGTTTTTGATAAATTTTTTATCACTTTTCAGAAGGTGATAACAATATTTGGAAAAAATTAAATTTTCACCCTCATTTTTGAAAATCAAAAATAAATTTGACTTTTTTCAAATTTCAGAAAATTTTATTTTTTTGAAAATAGTTCAAGGAAGCTGAGGTTTTTTCCTGTGAGACCCTCACTTTGTGAGGTGAAGTGTGGTGTACTTGTACATATTGGCTTCTTGAATTTCTCATCGAATGACGTGGAGAAGATTAAGAAGAAATTGAAGACTTGGTGTTGCAAGAAGTGCACTGCCAATTTGATTGGAAACAACTCTAAACGCTCTAAATCTCCCAATTCGGTATCATCGGAATTAGTTCACAGTGAAGTGAACAACTCAGGGACGTTCCCAGTTACATTAGGGCGCGAGGTACAAGCAGCTATCTCCAAAGCAGGGACAGGAAACTGGACTTGCTAAGATCACTACTATGATTGAATCGTTCGAGGCGAAGTAAACGGCCTCTAATAACACCCTTAATGCATCGATTAAAGAGATGCAGCAGGATATTATGAAAAATACGAAGCGTATCGCCACTATCGAGGAGACTACCTCTAGTAACGTAACCGATATTATTAAACTACAAACGACAACTCAATCAATTGAGGTTGAAAGTCACGTTCTGGTGTCACAGGTTGAAACCTTAACGCAAAGATGCAACTTCCTTGAGAAAGAGGCTCTCAGCACTACGATTGAGATACATGGACTACCGGTCATACCATCTGAAGACTTGTCCGCTATTATGTGTCAAATAGCTACAACACTGGATGTGCCACTCGGAAAAGATGGAATATCATCGATCTATAGGCTCAGATCCAATATTAAAAACGCTGTCTCCTCCCCACTGCCACCAATAGTAATGGTGAAAATAAATCTAAGATCTACCGGTGCTATGTTAATTGAGCAGTATAAAAAGAAGCGTGGCTTCTCGACTAAAACGATTGGTTGGAGTGATGAGCAACGTATTTATATCAGAGAATCACTTTCCAAATATAACCGGCAGATCTATAGTGCTGCCCTGGAGATGAAAAGAAGCAAGAAAATAAAGTACCTTTGGATCGTTAGGGACAAAGTTTTCTGTAGGAAGGAGGATGGAACGCCGAGAATTTTTCTTGGCTATCTCAAAGATCTTGATGCCGTTCGACAGTGACAACTCAGGAAGTAAGTGCAATGCCGGGAAATGTTTTACTTTGCCTATTATTTGTTCTATTCTGATTTCTAAACTAGATACTTATGTTACATATACAACTATTTTTAAAGACATTATTTTTCTTAACACGCCAGCTTCACGCATAGTATTCTACGGAAATCACAAATTTTGTATATAGATTTAAGACTTTCACGATGATCCATTATAATAAATTTAAATT
>CAKNYM010051849.1:181117-194462 GCA_932195095.1 Andricus curvator | reverse complement strand
CCGTTACGTTGACGACACTTTTGTCATCTGGAGACATGGACTTGATGTCTGCTTATACGTGCACGATAGTTTGAATGGAGTAGTGGTGGGAGTTAGTTCGATTGCTTATTGCCCTACCGTTGAATTTCTCCTTATGGAAACTTCAGTAGTTAACAACAGTTTGTTTATTGGTGTACTCTATAAACCTCCGAATGCTCCCTACAGTACAGAACTGGAATCCGAAATCTTTGCGCATGACACTGATTTTAATAATATAGTTCTCACCGGCGATTTCAACACTAACTGAAATGTGGACAGCTATGATACGAAATACCTAACTTCTACGTTGCACTCATCCGGGCTGACAATAGTACCCCATAACTCTACTCACCATACTGCTCGATCTAGCACACGCATAGACTTAATGATAGCTGATGACTTAGATAAAATAGACTCATATGACCAGCATCCTATTCCGTTTCTTTCTAACCATGACCTCATAAATATCAAATATCAAATTTCTTACGATCAGCAAATTAGTCAGATTAAAAAGCAGACGCGAAATTGATCAAATGTTGACGAGATTAAATTTCAGGAACACCTAATGACCTTCGATTGGGAGAAACTGATTCTTGAGGTTGATATTAATAATAAACTTCATTACTTAAATAACTATCTAATATCAGCATTCAATCAGTTTGCGCAGTTAGACATTCCTAATAAATATAAAAAACCGGCTCTTGGATTACTTACGAAATTAAAAATCTTATGAAGGAACGTGATAACATCCGTAGACTAGCTAAACGAACTAAAAATCCTATATTCCAAACTCAGTTTCGCAAACTAAGGAATTTAGTACAAACCAAACTTAGGGGTGAATCAAACAAATACAATTATAACTCCATCAAAAACAGAAATAAAAATGAAAACATCTGGCATTTACTTAGGCGTTTATATGTCATACCTCCTAAACATGAATCTACTATTAATCATTTCCCTCCCAATGAACTTTTAAATGTATTTTTCACTTTGTCCCCATCATCCCCTGTAAAGTCCTCTACTCTCAGCTTACAGAGCTCAACATTTAACGATACTGATTTTTATGTTTCCAATATAACACCTGAAGCTCTCTCGGAAACGGTGTTGACAATTAAATCTAACGCTGTAGGTACAGATGGCATATCAATTAAGATGAATCAAGAGGGTGGTCCAAATTTATACCTGTAAAAATTCGACTTTTAATTTTTGATGATACCCCCCCCCCCCCATTTTGTTCTTTTTCCGGAAAAAGAAATTCCGTGATTTTTTTTCCAACGTTAACCCGTGCCCTCGGGCTTTTGAAATTAACATGGGGTTTTAAATGGGAAAAGCTCGATTTTCAAAAAAATGGAAAAAAGAAGTACTTGTTATAAACTTTCTGTGAATTAAAGTATAGTCACCTCTTAAGGAGTATTCAAGGAATAATTTCCACCCAATAACTTTTCATTTAGACACTCCAAATCCTCTTTTATTGTGCCCGGAAAATGCCCTAAAAAATGCAAAATAGCAGTTTTCTATCAAATTCATGCTAAAGACGGTATTTTTTGAAATTTTTTTAACATGAATTATTTTTAATCGATAAGTGACGAGTTTTGAAGTATATTTTAAATAATTTTAATTGTTTAAACAATTATTATTTGTTTAAACAATTTTTTCCCCCCTGTAAATCGTGAAAAGTTATTATCTGTCGGGATACATGGTATACATGTAATTAATGGTATACATACATTATACAAAGTTGATGAATGTCAAGAGTAGTAGATCTTGTTTAACATATTTGGTAATTATTTAAACAATTTTCATTTGTTTAAACAACTTTTTCTTTCAAACATCGTATAAGTTATTATTTTTCTGGAAATAATTACAGAATTAAAGAATGTTGAGAGCAATATATTTTTAAAGGATATTTGGTGATTATTTAAACAATTTTTATTTGTTTAAATAATTTTTCCCTCTGTAAAGCGAGCAAAGTTATTATTTTTTGGAATTAATGAGACAATTAGCGGATGTTGAGAGTAATACTTTTTCTGAAGGATATTCAGCAATTTTTTTAACAATTTTAATTTGTTTAAACAATGTTTTCTCTTTAAATCGTGAAACGTTATTCTTTTCTGCAATTCATGACACAATTAACAAATGTTAAAAGTAACATTTTTTTGCTTAAGATATTTTGCAATTATTTAAACAACTATTAATCATTCACTTGCGCCTGCTCATAGGAAAGGTGGAGAAAAGTCTAGATTTTTCGAATCTCTCACACTATGTCGCTTAACATTCAGTATTTCCTTATCTCAGAACGTATACCATATATTGTTTAAACAATAATAATTTGTTTAAAAAATTAAAATCAACTACTCTAAGTATAGTGTTTTTTTTTCCTTAAAATCACCCCCGTAGATAACTGGAATCTGTGAACTGAAAATAATTTAGATGTAGATATTTCCTAAAGCATATATAGTTTTTTTTAATTTAAATCACCCCCGTAGATAATTAGAATTTATGAACTGAAAATAATTTGCATGTAGATATTTCCTAAAGTATATATATTTTTTTCTTAAAATCACCCCCGTAGATAATTGGAACCTGTGAACTGAAAATTATTTGCATGTAGATATTTCCTAAAGTATATGAATGAAACAGAACAGAGAAGTAATTTTTTAAATTAAAAATCTCTTTCAAGTGCAGGATTAAAATGTTAAGTGTAGAGCTGTGAACTTAGAAGTTGTTACAGCATTTCACGTGACAATGTACTTTTTTTGCAGTCAAAAATATTGCTCTTAAATTCCTTTAATTGTGTCATTAATTTCATAAGTCAATAATTTTTCACGCTTTACAAGGGGAAAAAATGGTTTAAACTTTAAAAATTGTTTAAATAATTACCAAACATCCTTCAAAAATATATTGCTTGCAACATTCTTTAATTGTGTCATTATTTCCAGAAAATAATAATTTTTTACGATTTTAGGGAGAAAAAATTGTTTAAACAAATAAAAATTGTTTAAGTAATTACCAAATAAGTAAACCAAGAACTACTACTCTTGACATTCATCATATTTGTACGATTTATTCCGAAAGATAATAACTTTTCACGATTTACAGGGGAAAAAAATTGTTTAAACAAATAATAATTGTTCAAACAATTTAAAATTATTTAAAATGTACTGTAAAACTCGTCACTTATCGATTAAAAATAATTAATGTTGCATTTTTTTAAAATACCGTCTTTAGCATGAATTTGATAGAAAACTGCTATTTTGCATTCACCAAAAATTTATAACAAGTACTTCTTTTTTCCAATCTTTTGAAAATCGAGCTTTTCCCATTTAAAACCCCATGTTAATTTCAAAAGCCCGGGGGCACAGGTTAACGTTGAAAAACCAAATTATGGAATGTATTTTTCAGGAAAACGAACAAAATGGGGGAGGGGGGGTTATCACCAAAACTCGAAAGTCGAATTTATGGACGACCCTCATGATTCAACTTGCACTCCCAGTAATTCTTCCTATCCTACTTTATATTTACAATATATCGCTCCAGGTGGGTATATTCCCCGATTGTTGGAAAAATGCAATAATTCACCCTGTCGCTGAAGTACCCAACCCATCCTCTCCAAAAGACTATCGTCCGATCTCAATTCTTTGTGCCATTTCTAAACCTCTTGGACGGATCGTCCACAAACAATTTATCACATACCTTGATACAAACAAATTAATAGATCCAATGCCATCGGGCTTCTGGGCTAGGCACAGCACGAAAACAGCAACTATCAAAACAACAATCGATTTTAAAATTGCTATTGATGAAAAGAAGATCACAATAGTTGTATTACTTGAATTTTCTAAATCCTTCGATATGGTCAACCACGAGCTTCTTTTATATAAAATGAAATCGTTAAAACTGTCTAAATCGGCCATATTATGGTTTACATCGTATCTATTTAATCGATTTCAACAAGTAAGAAACGGTAAAGGCGAACTGTCAGATTGGTCAGTGGTCGTGAGCGGGGTACCTCAGGGCTCTACCTTGGCACCCCTCCTTTTTAAAATCTACACATCCGACTAAAATCCGAGCTAAAATATTGCAAATGTCATAAATATGCTGACGATGTTAAGCTTTATCTTTCTGATCCAATTTCCTCCATAATAAGGATGCTAGAGCAAGTGAAGGAGGATATTGATTGCGTAGTGCGTTGGGCACAAAACAATGGGCTCCATATTAACCCTGAGAAAACTAGGGCTATTATTATCGGACCTTCATCTTCCCCATTACCAGAAACAATCGCGACCTTTCCACCCCTTCTAATTAATGACCTGGAAATCGAATTTTTGGAGGTGGCAAGGAATTTAGGTTACATGCTTAACCGTACTCTTTCCTGGAAAGAGCACGTAATAAACATCTCAAGGAAGACCGTTAGATTACTTCAGCAACTAAAAAAAAAGGAATCATTGCCAACACCTGCAAGGTTATTCCTAGTTAAGAGCTTAATTCTACCATATTTCGACTTTGTGTGTGGCTTACGACGATATATCGTTCAAAGTAAACTATAAATTACAGCGTGCACTGAATGCTTGCATTCGGTTCATTTATAATATACCAAAGTTCGAGCATACGTGTATAACACCATACAGGCAGCGCCCAGGCCTACTAAATGTTGCCAAGAGAAGACAATTTTAATGGGCAATCTTCTATATAATATTTTTCATAATCAGGCACCTAAGTATCTACTGGACTTTTTCAAAACTAGCGACAAGAAACAATCTAATCAGCCAAAACTTCGTGAAAGAAAAACGGTCCTTACTGTTCCACGTCATATTAACTGTAAGCTGCAGAGATCCTTTATTGTGAGGGGAGCGCGACTCTGGAACAAGGTACCCTTGTCGATAAGGAATGGTAGCTATCACTACATTACATTATTTAGTCATATAGATCCCTAAGTATGCAATCTTACAATACCAACCTACATTACCATTGTTACCTTTAACTCTTTATTTCATTTCTTTATTACTTTGATTATTACTTATGTTTGATTTTTTGCATTATTTTATTTCATATTATTTTTAATTTTTGATTATCTGTCATGCATATATTGTTACTAAACTACCACATTAGATATGGGGCATTATTTCTCAACTGCCCCAACTTTAAAAGTCATGTTCTTCGATTTTCTTTTAATTCTGGGAATATGTTCACTTACCTAACAGTACTTAATCGACAAATTTATAGACCACAAAAAACACCTCTCTCTAAGTGATGGCGGGTGACATTTTCAACCACAACGCCTGCACGGGTATTTTCAAAAGCTTGTAACTTCCTTTCTATTTTAGCGATTTAAATTTGTACGAGAATTTTCGAAAGGATATTTTTTACTCTTTCATTCTATTTTATTAACGAAATAAACGAAAAAAAATGTAAGCATTTTTTAAGCAATTTTATGGTTTATTTAACTTTTTTAGCAATTCAGGTTATTTTGATTATTTTTTAAATTGTCTTAAAAGAAAGCTTGACCTTTTGGCTTCCAAAAAGGTCCTTAGCAAAAAAATGGTTCAGTGAATAGTTTCCGAGATATAGGCAGTTCAGAGGAAGTTTATATTATTTGTTATTTGTTATAAACAAACAAAAAATGCAAACTACTCTTTTCAGAAGTGCTGTCGATTTTTCTCAGTATTAATGATTCCTTACTATTATAGTTCGTTAGTTTACAATAATTATTGATTGTTTATACACAGTCGTCCAAAAATTTCATTTTATGAACCAATTTTTTTCTAAATGTGTGCCTAGAAACTCTTATAACGTTTAGACTCGGCCTTGATTTTGTAAATTTAGATGAATTTCGATTACTAACTTGTTTTCCAATTTGTCAACTTATTCTGAAGCCAAAACTCTGAAGAAATAATTTGTATTCTTTTTTCGTGGTTCTGGCTACTAGTTATTGCTGATTTGCATCAAGGTGAAAATTCCAAAATGTCTTAATGATCTATATTTCATGAATCTGGTACCATAGCTAAACGTTAAGCAATTGAGCGGTTGGATGCGATAACAGCCTATTTGTATTTTCAGATATCACTAGTTTTTCATTTGTTCTTCATGAAGTTATGTATAAAAAACAAATGAAAAACAAGTGACTTCTAAAAATACAAGTAGGCTGTTATTGCGCCCAACCGCTCAATTATGTTTCGACTTCACTCAGAGACAAAGTGGCCATGAAACAAAAGCATCATCCTCTTGCCTGTTTTGTTTTGAACCAACTGAACATCTTCTTTTTACAAACAGACTTATTTGGCTGCAAGATTAGGTGAAGTTTTTGACAAATGGATAATGTTTGCTGCAAAAAAAAATTCTTTTTGAGACAAATGAAAACCTTCATTTATATGAGAGGAAATATCATTTGTGTCAAAACGCATTCTTTTGACACAAGAGGACATTCCTCTGAGTCTTATTTAATTCTCTGCAAGGTATTTCGGTATTGCTGTTGTAACGCAGGGTCTTTCGTTCTTTTGGAATTTATGTTGTTTAGAAATATTGTAGATAAGTCTTAGGTATTAGTCGCGGAGGCAGAGTTTGGTAATGCGAGGCAAGCAAGAAAGTAGGGTCATGCGAGCGAGGCGAGGCGAAGCGAGGAAGGCAATGCGATAAGAGCGAGCGGCGTTAGAGATAAGGTGTGGAAGGATGTTAGTTTTAAGAAAATTCTGTAAAAAATGGAAGTGTAAGCAAGTCAATTTTTTAAGGCCAGCAGGCTAAAAAATAAACGTTTATCTATCTAATAAAAGTTAGCAAATAAAATTCATGATTAATAATGTCAAGGAAAATACTCAAATTTGCCCAAAGTTGCCAGCCTTGTAGAAAACAATTTAAGAAATTGAGTTCACAAGTTCCTCCAAATGAATCATGGAAGAAGAATCTGCTGAAGTGGAAGAAGTTGTTGTAAAGATCAAAATCACACATCAGGTCTAGAAACTCTTCAACAAATTATAGAAAAATTTAAGGTAAGTGCTGATGGTGACAAAAAATAAAATTACTCACACTTACTCCTAAATCTTGGAGTCGTAGAAAGGTAATGGAAGAATTTTGTGCAACGGAACGTCAAGCCCGGAAAGCTGACAAATTATTTCAAAAACATGGAATACTGGCTTTGTCTGGACTCAAGCTAGGAAGAAAACTGCCACCAGAAATTGAAGTAGCAGTGATTAGTTTTTATGAAGATGACGAGAACAGTCTATTAATGCAGGGGAAGAAGGATTTTGTATCCATAAAAAAGGAAGACGGAACTCACGAACATGTGAAAAAGACTCATCTTGGGCAGCCTGTCAGAGTTATACGACCGTTTTAAAATAGAGAAAGAGGAAATAAAAATTGGGCTTTCAAAATTTGCACACCTTAGGCCTCGACATTGCGTTTTAGCCAGAGAAGTGGTACCCACACAGTTTGTGTGTGTGTGTTTATCACGAAAACGTGCATCTCATTTTAGATGCAATTGATATCAAGCATCTAACTGAAGACTCAGATATAAAACTAATTGATTATCATTACTGTTTAGAATTAATGATGTGCACTAATCCAACTCCTGCATGTCATTTAAGCGAATGCGAAAATTGTCCTGGCATTGATATCCTGAAGGAACACCTGACTGAACTTCTGGATGAAAACTGCGTCATTGAGTTAAAATATTAAATTTGGCAACAAAAAGATAGGAGCAATCTAGTAACTGAAGTGGCTGAGACCGATATCTTCATAGAACGACTCTGCGAAAAACTTGTGAACTTGAAATCTCATGAGTTTTTTGCCAAGATGCAATCATTGTTCATCAAGAATCTCAAAGACACTCTATTGGTTGGAGTTTTCTTAATCATGTTTGATTTCGCGGAAAATTATGCTTACGTTCTTCAAAATTCTATTCAGTCTTCTCACTGGAAGAATAATCAAGCATCCATTTTCATAGTAGTTATCTACTACAAAGAGGAAGAAGAATTGAAACATGTGAGCATGGCGATAATTTCCGATTACTTACACCATGACACGGTTGCTGTTTATCTCCGTCAAAAATTAATTGTTGAATACCTTAAGAAGCATTTTCAACTTGAAAAGTTTCATTACGTCAAAGATAGAGTACCGCAGCATTTTAAAAATAAATATAATTTCGCAAACCTTCTGTGCCACGAAATAGACTTTGAAATTCCAGCAGACTGGACTTTCGATCCAATTGCGCATGGAAAAGGACCATGCGATGGAATCGGAGGAAACTTAAAACGACTTGCATCAAGAGCCAGCTTGCAGCGTTCAGTAGATTCAAAGTGCTCGTGATTGATATAAATAGGCCAGCGAAAAAAAAAAAAAAAGTTCTACTCTTCAGTTCTAACGGTGATCATTCAGCAATGACATTGGAATTAGCAGATCGGTTCAGTAAGGCTGTCACAATACCCGGTACTCTCAAGTGCCATGCTTTCACCCCTAATGATAAGGGACAGCTGAATCTTAAACGATTTTCCTATGAAGAGAAGAGTGACATTTTTCCTAAACCTAAACGTACCTTGAATAGGGAGAGTACTTCAAAAGAAAAGAAAAGTAGTAAGAAAAATGGTGAGAAGAAAAGGCGTACCAATTAAAAAACACTGAGAAGTGAGAGGCAAGAGGATTCATAAAAATTAAACACCCCGAACAGTGAGAGGCGAGGGGACTCACTTAAATTAAGCACCCCGAAGGAGTCTAAAATCGCACTGCCAGATCCACGTGGTAGACTCTGGAAACTATGATTTTATAGATCGTAGGCTGACGAGAGGCGTTAATTAATAATTTTTCTGTAGTAGGTTCATTTGAAAAAGCACTGGTTATATGTTAACAACGGTTAAATTGTGCACTTATCCCTGGAATATCCATGAATAATCAATGATTACTGTAAATTGATGAACTATAATAGTAAGGAATCATTCATACTGAGAAAAATGAACATCACTTCTGAAAAGTGTAGTTTGCATTTTTTATTTGTTTCTAACAAATAATAAATAATATAAACTTCCTCTGACCTGCCGACAAGCATTCTTAAATTGTTTATTAGCTGATTTAATGTCATTCTGAATGAACTTGAATGCGTTGAAAGAAGGGTAGACTTGCAAACTAGTCTGTGCACTACTACAGGATTGCGTCTGAGCACGAGCATTAGGACTGACGAACTATAATAGTAAGGAATCATTCATACTGAGAAAAATCAACATCACTTCTGAAAAGGGTAGTTTGCATTTTTTATTTGTTTCTAACAAACAACAAATAATATAAACTTCCTCTGAACCGCCGATAAGCATTCTTAAATTTTTTATTAGCTGATTTAATGTCATTCTGAATGAACTTGAATGCGTTGAAAGAAGGGTAGACTTGCAAACTAGTCTGTGGACTACTAAAGGATTGCGTCTGAGCACGAGCATTAGGACTGACGAACTATAATAGTAAGGAATCATTCATACTGAGAAAAATCAACATCACTTCTGAAAAGGGTAGTTTGCATTTTTTATTTGTTTCTAACAAATAACAAATAATATAAACTTCCTCTGACCCGCCGACAAGCATTCTTAAATTGTTTATTAGCTGATTTAATGTCATTCTGAATTAACTTGAATGCGTTGAAAGAAGGGTAGACTTGCAAACTAGTCTGTGGACTACTGAAGGATCGCGTCTGAGCACGAGCATTAGGACTGCCTTCACATCGGGGCCTATATATCGGAAACTATTCACTGGACCATTTTTTTGCTCAGGACCTTTTTTGAAGCCAAAAGGTCAAGCTTTCTTTTAAGAATATTTAAAAAATAATAATACCCTAGTAGTAGTAGTAGTATACCATTAAGCCTTTTCTCTTTCAGGGTAGGCGTGACACTACCCGATTCGGGTAGTGTTTCTAGGTGGATAGTTTCTTGTAGTAAATAACTACAAGTGTGGCCTCACCACACCCACGACGGGCCAACAGCACGCAGTATTCTCGAATGTTCACCCATCCAAGTACTAACCGCGCCCAAAGCTGCTTAACTTCAGTGATCGGACGAGAACTGGTTTTTTCAGCGTGGTATGGCCGTTTGAGTGTGAAAATTAAAAATAAATTAATTGATTAAAATTAAAAATTATTATTTTATTATTTCGTATGGCCTAAATTGCTAAAAAAGTTAAATAAACAATTAAATTGTTTAAAAACTGCTTAAATTTTTTTTCGTTTTTTTCGTTAATAAAACAGAATAGAAGAGCGGAAAATAACCTTTCGAAAACCCTCATAAAAAATTTTAATCGCTAAAATAGAAAGGAAGTTAAGAGCTTTTGAAAATACCCGTGCAGGCGTTGAGGTTGAAAATGTCACCCCCCATCACTTGGAAATGGGTGGTAATTGTGGTCTATAAATTTGTCTATTAAGTACTATTAGGTAGGTGAACATATCCCCAGAATTTAAAGAAAATCGAAGAACATGGCTTTTAAAGTTGGGGCAATTGAGAAATAATGCCCCATATATTACCTTCATTAGGCCAGTGACTGTACAATTTTAGTTATACTGTATTATATATATATGTTAGGCCCGAACCCGAAAACGCCCAATGGGCGTTTAAACCGCACGCACCTAGGAGTGGGAATTTCTAAATGCCCCGAACTAGGTGAGAGCGCTGTTAAGTGCACCGAACTAGGTGTTGGCATTCTCAAATGCACCCACTTAGGTGGGGAAAAACTGAAACGTCCCGAACCCGTTCTAGTTGCCTTTAGATACAGAGAACGCGTTTTGGGGAATATAAAAATTTCTTCTTGTGATAAAAAACTAGTATTTTTTTAATATTAGGTACATAAATATTCATTATTTTTATTTTATTTAGATTTTTTAAGATAACATTTCTTAAACAGATAGCCAATGTAATAGTAGTAAAGTTATTTCAAATTACTTGAGAATATTAATTTTCAACAAATAATTTGAATTTTCAACAAAATATTTAGATTTTCAGTTGAAAGAAATTAATTTTTAACAACAAAAAAAACGAATTTTCAATTAAAGTTATGAATCTTTACCCAAAAAAATGAACTTTTCAGAAAGTAGTTCCAATTTCAACTAAAATTTTTAACCTAAAAAGATGAATTGTAAACAAGAAGATGATAATTACTATTTGAAGAACAAAATGTTTTAATTAAAAGTAAAAAATAACTGCATTCAACCAACAGAAACGAATTTTCAACTAAATGCTTGAATTCTCTACTAAAACAAATTAATTTTTAATTTCAATTTTCAGTTGCATTTTAAAATAACGATCAATCAATTATTCTTTTTTATTTCTAAATCAACTTTGAATGACGTGAATGAATAAAGTTTTGCTATAACAAACCAAGTTGAGAGATATTAGTATTGAAAATAAAACCTTAAAATTTTATTAATTTATTGGTAACCGTCTTCAAGTTATAGTGTTCTGTAATCGAACATTTACATTCTATATAATAAAAAATATATTTAATGACCTTTATCGTTGTTAAAATAAATTAAGCGTCAAAATGAAATAATTTGTTAAGGGCCAGATCTATTAGATGGAATGAATTAACTAAGCTCGGTCTTGATTTAATTGCAATTTTCAGTTGCATTTTTAAATAAAGAAATTTATTTTCACAAAAAAATTTGAATAATTATTAGGAACATAACTATTCATTAGTTTTTTTATTTATTCAGATTTTTCAAAGTAACGTTTGAGCGCTCGGTCTTTGTACTTCCCTACGTTTACGCAAAACCTTTGACAATTAAATGTGAAATCATCGACAGTAGTAATTTGGTGATTGTGAATTCTCTTTTTTTAAAGCTCCTTCGGCTTTGACGAACACATTCTCATCACGTATCTCGTGCTTCGCACTCGAATAAAATTTGTCCAATACGCAAAATTTTCTATATTTTGTTCAAATTTAATATATTAAATGTATACTATATTAATATCCGTATCTCGGCTCCGAACTGCTCATACAGATATAGCAAAATGAAGTACAAATTTTATTTTTCATGATCACTTAATAATATTATTATATTATTATTAATAATAATAATAATAAATAAATAATTAATAATAATTTTTAATATATATTATTATATATATGTATATATATAGTAATATTACACCTATTTATTTTTACACTCAACATTCCTTTAGATATAAAGAAAGCGTTTTGTGAGAAATTAGAATTCATTTTTGTGACAAAAAACTAGTCTTTTTATTTTATAAAATTATTATTATTCACTTTACAAAAATTGGTAATATATCACTAAACAACCCATCCAATGAGAAAAAATTACTAAAAAGTAATATAATATGTACAAATAATAGTTTCACATTTTTAAAAAAATTCAGAAGCAACGATCAATGATATTTAAAATATGATAAATATACGTTGAATACATATATGATGCCTGTTTTTTTTCATCCTTGACTTTGATCAGGATACTGTGCAAAAATAAGTTTATTAATTTTAAAATGCAACTGAAAATTGCAATTAAAAATTAATCTGTTTCAGTAGAGAATTCAAGCATTTTGTTGAAAATTCGTTTCTGTTGGTTGAATGCAGTTATTTTTTACTTCTAATTAAAACATTTTGTTTGTCAAATAGTAATTATCATCTTTTTGTTTACAATTCATCATTTCAGGTTAGAAATTTTAGTTGGAAGTGGAACTACTTTCTGAAAAGTTCATTTTTTTTGGTTAAAGATTCATAACTTTAGTTGAAAATTCGTTTTTTTTTGTTGCTAAAAATTAATTTTTTTCAACTGAAAATCTAAATATTTTGTTGAAAATTCAAATTATTCGTTGAAAATTAATATTCTCAAGTAATTTGGAATAATTTTACTATTATTACATTGGCTATCTGTTTAAGAAATGTTATCTTAAAACATCTAAATAAAATAAAAATAATGAATATTTATGTACCTAATATTCATTAAAAATGTTTAGCAAATGTTGACATAACAATACAAATAGTTATTATGTCGTCTTTATCACTTTTTAACATTAGTTATCTAGTATATGACAACTGTGTTTTTTTTCATCCTTGACTTTTACCAGGATTGTGTGCTTCAGAATGTGCCTCAACAAAAATACTAGTTTTTTATCACAAGATGAAATTTTTATATTCCCCAAAACGCGTTCTCTGTATCTAAAGGCAACTAGAACGGGTTCGGGACGTTTCAGTTTTGCCCCACCTAGGTGGGTGCATTTGAGAATGCCATCACCTAGTTCGGTGCACTAAAAAGCGCTCTCACCTAGTTCGGGGCATTTAGAAATGCCCACTCCTAGGTGCGTGCGGTTTGAACGCCCATTGGGCGTTTTCGGGTTCGGAGCCTAACATA
>CAKNYM010051849.1:155617-170945 GCA_932195095.1 Andricus curvator | reverse complement strand
GAACAACGTGGATGCAAGAGAGGTCTGGCAGGTTGCAGGGAGAACCTGTTAATAGACAGGTGTATCACCCAGGACTCAATCAGGTATCGACGCAATCTGTCCATGGCTTGGATTGACTACCGTAAGGCATTCGATAACACGAACCATGAGCTACTTATTAAGCTCATTGAATGCATGGAGGTGCATCCAAAAATAGTGAGATGTATAAAAGAGCTTATGCTCTTGTGGCGGACAAGATTTGTCATAACATCTGACAAAAGACAAGTGACTACAAGCTATATCACATATAAGAGGGCAGTCTTCCAAGGAGACTCTCTAAGTCCGATACTTTTCTGCATCTCCCTCTGGCCTCTATCTATTGTGCTCCGAGGCAAAAGCTCTAGATACCTATGTGGCCCGCCGAACAAAAGAGAATATAAGGTCAACCACCTTTTATACATGGACGACCTTAAACTCTTTGCTTCCTCGAAAGAGGACCTTAACATCCTTGTGGAGGCGGTAAATAGGTACTCTAAAGCGATTGGCATGAGCTTCGGACTGGACAAGAGTGCCTGCGTCCACCTACACCAAGGAAGACTAGAAACTACATCATAGGGTCACGATCAGGATGTTCAACTCATCGGCCGAAATACCATTCAACATCTTGGTATTGGAGAAACATATACATATCTTGGAATACCGCAAGCGGAAACCCATGATGTGCTTGCGTTAAAGACGGCCCTTGGAAAAAGGTATCGCCAAATTCTCAGAAAAATTTGGGCTTCCGAATTATCTGGAAAGAATAAGATCCAGGCGACCAATATGCTGGCCGTTCCTATACTGCTCTACACGTTTGGTGCAGTAAAATGGAACGTCGATGAGTTGAAGCAACTTGACCGAAGCACACGCAAGATGATGACAATTCATCGAAGTCATCATCCTAGATCTTCCGTACCTCGAATATACCTCCCTCGAGATAAAGGGGGTAGAGGCTTGCTGAGATTAGAGTGTCTTCATCGCAGAACGGTTCTGGCTACAGCCTGCTCAGTTCTAAATAGCACAGATTCTCTTATGCGACTCGTACATGAACATAAAGTCGTCAATGCTGCGGCGTTTCTATACCGTGCAGCAGATAGGGCCGCAGAGGAGCTTGGCCTCCCAATTGATTCCAGCGACACTACACATGGCCTAGCATCACTAATACCTTTGATGCTCAGAAGTCGTGTACAGGAAGCAGAACATACGCTTCTACTAAGAGAACATGCTGACAAGCCCCTTCATGGTAAATTCTACGGCATTATACGTAGAGAAGAGTTCTCGATGGGTCTGTCCAACATGTTTCTCAAGTCTGCTGGATTAAAATCGGAGAATAAGGGATTTCTTTTCGCCTGTCAAGACGGCGTTATAGACACCTTAGTTTACCGCGAGCGTATAATGAATATACCTGTAGGCGATACCAACTGCCGAGCGTGCAAGCAAGAGCCAGAAACACTTGGACATGTTCTCAGTGGATGCTCAAAATATGCACGCTACGGGTACATAGAGAGACACAATGCGGCTCTAAAATTGTTATATTACCATCTTAGTCACTTATATGGTGTTGATCTATTGCCCGTCTTGACATACGCCCAGGGGGAACTCGAGTCCGTTATGGAGAATGATCAGTGTAAGATCTACTGGAATTTCTCATTCTCCACCACTCAACGTATCAGTGCTACGAAGCCTGATATTGTCCTCCAAGATCTGAAGAACAAGATCATTTACGTGATTGAATTCTCGGCACCAGCCGATGGTAATATCACGGTAAAGGAGGAAGAAAAACGGGCGAAATATCAAGCACTTCTTTTCGAGCTGAGCAGGCTGTACCAAGGCTACAAAGTCCATCTTGTAGTTCTCATAATCGGCTGTCTTGGAGGTATGAAAGCTTAACTTATTAGCCAACTCAACAAGATTCCGGCTTGCCAGCGTCAGGCTCATTCCATCGCGAACCGGATGCAAAAGGCTGTTCTTCTGGGATCACTTCATCTGGTCCGTCAACACTGTTCCTCATAACATTCTACAAAGATTGGTAGCTCTAAAAAAGTATCCACAGGTGAAACCTTCACCTCCAACTGTCCCGTCTGCCGCGTAAGGTCATCCGCGGCTAGAGACCTGACTCCAAGGAACAGTGTTGCCCGATGTTATCTCGTGTAAATTTCCCGCTCTTGCTTACCTTCTACGACAGAAGGAGCAGAAGCGGATGACGTACACGTTCCAGTTGCGTCGGGATTGGTTTCTTTAAGGAACCATGATCGTAGCTTCCGGAGCCTACAACTTCTCATATATGAAATAATTAGAATAGACTTTGAATTAGTTTGGACTCCTTTACAGCTTTTAAATTCTCTGAATCTTTCTAAAATCCTCTGAAACAATAGAATAATCTTCAGTTCTTTGATTTTATTATTTCAATTGCAATTCAATAGTAATTAGCCAATTATTCGTACCTCACTGGTACACTCATGTACGAAAAATTTCCAAGTTTTTTTTTTCTGTAGTGTAATTTAAACTATGCACAAACCTCCAAAGAATAATTTTTGAACAACATCTTCACCGATAGGTTTTATTTAACTTTAAATAGTTTGCACCATTTAGCGAACCCAATTAAAAGCTTCGTCAAAACGTAGTCGACCAGGATCTTCGTTTCAGATGAAAATTCCACCCAAAAAATGTATCATGAAAATTGTTGATTACATGCGTGCAAAATTAAAAACCGATTCAGTCCTAATTAGATGATTACTCACTGCAACGGGTAATTCATTCGTTTAAATTATGTTTTAAAAATCATTTGGGTAGTTTTTCCTTCAAGGAATAAAAAAGGCATGGCTTCATTTTGACGCCTGATTAGAATTATTGTCACTGATAACGAAAACATCTCGATTTCTGAAAATAGTGCATAAATGGAATTAATGTTTTAAAACTTGTTTGGGTTCTTTTCGAATGAGGGAAGACAACCGAAGGGAAGTTTTTAATTTTACTTCAAACTCTTATCTATTCTTAAGAAGAGGACAAAAATCAGTAAAATTGCCAATTATTGAAACTTCTCCTCGCCTTATGTAAATAATAATGCATTACTTAAACACGCATGATTGAAATTAATGTTTTAAAAGTTGTTTGGAGAGTCATTTGATAAGGAGTGACAACAGAAAAAGTTTTTATTTGACGACAAACTCTTATTTATTATTAAAAAAAGGGAAAAGAAAATTACCGAAATATCGAAACTTACGCATCGTTTTTAGAAAATAATGCATCACTTCCAGTCCGATGATAATACAGATTTCTAGTATAAATCTTCTTATCACTAAAGATTTTCTTTTCTTTTACATAAAGAGTAACCTTAAATTATGGGACATGAAGTTTGAAAAAAATGATACCAGTTATGAAGCAAGTTCCTTTATTGGTTCTAGACTAATTTTATCACAATGATCGTTCAGATATCTAGTTTTCTATTCAGTAGCGTTTCTCATTAAATTAAAATAACTATTATCTCAGGAAGTCGGACGCCTGAAAATAACCTCTAACTAAAATAAATATTGCTCCGCATAATAATAAAATCTTTGGTTTTACGGTGTGCATTCGACAAATGCGAAGACATTTTAAATCTAGGTATATTATCCTGGATGTTCCAGCATCTGCTTGAATTGACGCCCTCCGATTGTCAAACATGCAGTAGCGCGTCGAGTTAAGTCTAGCGTTGGGGCTTGGATCATTTCGGGTGTTAAGAGATGCACATGCTTCGACAAGCCTTTCGTTGACAACCATTTCTGCTTCAACTTCATCGCGTGGTAGCGGTGTTGAGTAAACGCAGGTCTTCAGATGACCCCACAAGAAAAAGTCTAGTGGAGTGAGATCGGGTGATCTGGAAATTATTAATATTCATGATATTTTTATAATAGAGATTATAACTTATTTTTAACTTCCAAACGGCTAAATTTCGTTTCCAATTGACAGATTGTGTTTTATATTGCTGAAAATTAACAAATAAATATGTTTATCAGAAAAAGGAAAAACTGGAGGAACTAGTCAATGGAATTTTGTATATTTTCACAAAATTTACAGCAGTATCCGATAAAAAGTTTGCCATTATTTCTTAAAATTTGAACATTTATAATAATAAAACAATTGATTGCTAGAATAAGAAAAAAGTTTTAAAAACAGCTTTTCCCAAACTTTTAATTTTAAGCTTACCTTGCTGGCCACTGAATGTAGTCAGCATTTATTTGGGTGCGAGTTTTGTACCTTATCCATCAATTCCCGAGTCGTTCCTTAATGTACGCAACAGCAGGCCCGTATGGATGAGCAGGAAAACCATCGTGTTGGTAAATCATGTGTTTTGAAGGAATTGTACATACATCTCGTTCCGAAAATTATTATAATAAAGGGATTGATTACTCAAATTTTCGATGATTTTTCGATTTGAATTTTTTATAAATTTGTGTAAGATTTGTAACACCTTTAAAAAGATTTCAAAGCTCTAAACTACGTTGAAACACCCGAGCAAAAAAAAAGTCCCACTGGGATCGAATTTGGGATCCATATAAAACTCTAAATATCGGTTATGTGGCAAATCAGTACTTAAGTACAAACTTTTTTTAAACTCTTTGATAAATCCAAATAAGGAAAAAAGTACCACTTAATTTTTCAAAATGTTTACAAGTGCTGTGGGACTTATTATTTTCAATTTCCTGCTGAGGAAAAACTTTTTTGGGAAGAAGGTGCCAAAAACGTCCTACCTAATTTTTTTTTCATTTTTACAAATAATGGTGGGATTTATGTACTGGAAAGGTCCTGCTTATGAAAAACTTTTTTGAAACAAAAGTACTAAAAAGATCCTATTTAATTTTTTCTTCTTTAAATTTTAGAGTGCCAAAAAGGTCCTAATGAGGAATAACTTTCTTTGGAATAAAAGTAGCAAAAATAATCGAATGGTTTCAACTGAGGAAAAAAAGTGTGGTTAAACATAAAAATTTTTAATTGCTTAATATCTTCTGTTCTCTTTTTTCATTTGAAAATAAAAATTTTTGAAACTGAAAAGAAATTTCATATTTAAACTGAGTGAAGGAGTCATATGTAAACATGTTTGTAAAAGTTAAATATGTTAAAGCTGAAATTTCTTCAGCTTGCACTATAGAAACACGTTATCATTTTGTTTTTTCGGAAAACAATTTTTTTCGTGATTTAGGAATTGTGGTATTTTGGGATTTTTTTCTCAATAATGAAACATTTTAAACGCCACGAAATCTGCTTTTCATGGATGAGAAATAATAACATGCATCTCTGGTTCAAGCTCAAGAAGTATCAGGTTCAGCATATTCAACTTTTTCCAAAAAAATGTGCATTGAACTCAATCCAAAAAAACATGTTGTTTCACATTTTCAATAAATTATGCAATTTTTTTTAATTTCTAAGTTTGAATTCTTAAATAAAAAAGTTGACGGCAGATATGAAGCGATAAAATTTTTTTAAACTTGTTTTTGGATGTCAACCCAAAAAATTGTTCCCTCACCTGAAACGATTCGATAAATTTTAGGATTTCCACTACACACTATCCACCAGCTCTTACAAAGATTATCAAATATGAAGTGCGACTTTACTCGTGCTTTTGTTCTTATTCCCTTTATACCCTACCTTCGTGAGACTTTATGGAATCCAATGGGACCTCAATGGAACTTTTTTTTTTACTCGATTAGATTTAAAAAAAATATTCACAGTTTTTAGAAGATGTAAATGATTTCAAAATATCTTTGAATATTTCTACAAATTTAAAAAGAATATTACAAATTTTTTAAGTTAAATAGAAATAAAAAACAAAAATTTAATTTAATATTTCAGGTGAAGACAGATTTTAAGAGTGATTTTTTAATTCACTTACATTAAGGGTTCCTTGGATAACGTATAGACCAATTAATCTTCCTCCTATTAATCCACACCAGACATTGATTTCAAATTTCTTTTGAAAGCCCCTTTCGCGGAAGGCATGGGGGTTTTCAGTATCCCAATAATGCTCGTTGTGGATGTTGAACATGCCTTCACATGTAAATAAGGATTCATCTGTCCAAAAGATATTTCCAATTCCCCTTCATTTCGAATAATCCACCTACACAAATTTTGCCTCAATCCATGATCCTGCTCCATCAATTGTTCCACTTTTGTGTAATGAAACGGATGGTGGCCAGTGTTCAGTAAAATCCTATCGATTGAGCTTTTCGATTTAAGTAAAAGATGTTCAGCTTTACGACAACTCGTGTTTGGATCCCAATGAAAATGATTTATAACCCGCTCCTCGAGGATGTTTTTGGCGCCGTCCACCAACTTCCCTATGGCGATTAAAAGCTTGACCCGTTTCTCTTAAAGTTCTGTCCAACCTTGGAAAAACACGGACGCTTGGGTGCCTTCTGTCAGGATAAATCCTGGTATACTCTTCAGCAGCCGCCCGGGAATTTCGATTGCACGCACCAAAAGTCAAGTACATGTCACAGTACTCATCAGTTGTGTACTGAGCCATTGCGTATTAAAAATTCAAGACAAAAGCACAAGAAAAACGAGAAACTCAAAGAACAGAACACAACAACAAAAATGTAAAATAATGAACAAAAATATAAAATAAAACACAGAAATTAAAAATTCTGGCTGAAAATTGTACAATTTCCATACACAATTTGATCGTGTCCGGCAAAAGCATCGACATTATTTATGAATAAAAGAAGATCACCTAGCATCCACAGAACTACTTTTTATACGTGTCACTCCGCTACCAATAGAAGCTTTAGATTTTTAGTGCGTGATACTTAATCAGCCAAAAAGACAGTCACTTTTCTTTTAAATATACACGAATCTAACTTTATGTTGAGCAAATTATGGATGCTTGAAAAACTAACACACCCACTTTTTTATGTAACCTTTAGATCTAGGAATAAAACCTTCGGTTGAATTTCGCTGCCAGAAAACCTTTTGAATACATTTTGTAAAAAGATATCCTGACCTTGTTACCGGAAATAATGCACGGATTTTATTGATACATTTAATTAATTTTACAAATGGACAGTTTTTCTCATACAATTAGAATCAACGAAAAATGACTGATTCCTAGTAAACGATATTTCTTTAATTCAATCAGTGAAATTAGGCAGAGAATCAGGGAAATGCACTAAATATTTCAGTAGCGTTTCATTAATTCACGAGTAATAGCTCAGACATTGTTAATACATTTTTATAGATTCTTAGTCGAGTTTCTGTGGAAACAAAGAAGATCAAGAAAATGAAAGCAAAGAAGATCCAGGTTTTTTTCTTTATTCACCGTTTATTGAGAATCCTTAATTTTTCACTGAACCAAACATTCGAGACCTTAAAAATCCCTTCAAAATTAAATTCAATCGAAAGTGTTCCGACCCCTGTTTACTTAGGCACATGAATACATAAAGTTTTTAACCTTATGAATTTGGTTTCGAACCAGATAATTCAGAAATTTTTCAAACTCGGGTTCAACCCAGAATGTTCGGATCCCTACTTAGGAATTTTTTGAAATACACAGTAGTTTATCGTCCAAGTGAAACACGTTCAATTCGAATTATTGACCGAAATCTATTGGAATAAATATGCAAAAAATACTATTAGGAAATGAGCTAATGACAGCAAATAATTCAAATTTTCGTGGAATGAAGAGCGAGTTAAAAAAACTGAACAGATTTATCGTAAAAATAAGACAATGTGCATCAAATTTCTTGAACGAAAAAAATTTCTATTGATTTATAAAATTACGACGAATTTTTCATATGTAAAGTTTTTACTAATTAACAATAATATAAAATCAGAAATTAACAAAAACAAATTTTTGCTTCATTCACAATTTTCTGAAAACATGCAAAAAACATTTTTTGGATTTAGACATATGTATAAATTTCAGAAAAAGTTGCATACGTCGAAACTGCAATATTTGCAGCTTGAACGAAAGAAATATGTTATAATTTTGCTTTTCAGCTTAAGAAATTTTCGGTTAATCATATTGACCCTTTTCTAAAAAAATTTGCATTTAACTCAATACAAAAAGAAACATATTTTTGTACATTTCCAAAAAATTATCAATGAGAAAAATCTTTTTACATTCTCATCATAATGAGAAGGTATTGATTTTATGTGAAAAATGACTTTCGCGGATTCCATCAAATGTCGACGTTTTGAGGCCCCCTGAGCCAGAAAAAATAGTTTTTACGTCGGTGTCTGTCTGTCTGTCGTCGTCGTTGTCGTCGTCATATCGGATAACTTTTGAAAGACTAATCGGATTGGATTGTGCTTTGGCAGACAGTTTCAGGGGGCAAAAAGAGAAATTGAGTTCGTTAACCAGCTATTTTGGATGAAAATTCAAAAAGTTAGAGCATTTTCAAAAAATTTTAGACCATTTTTTTCTAAATTTGAAAATTATATGTGCGGCCACTTATAGTACTCGAAAATTCAAATAATTTATCCCTACGACTTTTTTTGATAAAAAGAAAATTGTCAGAGTTACAGCATTTTCAAAATCCCCCAAAAAAACGAAAAGTAAAATTTTCGGTCAAACAACGCACGATACGAAAGAAAGTCAAGTTAGGAAAAGTGTTTCTTTTCGCACGTACTACAAGATTATCATAACGACTTTTCCAATTTTCTTGAAAAAAAAATCGAAAATTCAAATTTTGATCACAAAAAATAATGAATTATTACATTCTCATCATAATGAGAAGGTATTGATTTTATGTGAAAAATGACTTTCGCGGATTCCATCAAATGTCGACGTTTTGAGGCCCCCTGAGCCAGAAAAAATAGTTTTTACGTCGGTGTCTGTCTGTCTGTCGTCGTTGTTGTCGTCGTCTGCATATCAGATAACTTTTGAAAGACTAATCGGATTGGATTGTGCTTTGGCACACAGTTTCAGGGGGCAAAAATAGAAATCGAGTTCGTTAACCAGCTATTTTGGCCAACAGTTCTGATATTATCCATCGAAAATGCTTTTTAAAAAATCAAAAGTTCCATTTCCCAGCAAAACTATACATTTTTTGTAAGATGGAATAATGATTGAAAAAATGATTCATCTCGAGAAGATCTACCAATTTGCTAGAAAAAGATTTTTGATATCAAGTATGGTTTTTGTTTTATTCGTAAAAAAATGTGATTAAAATAAGTAATTCTGTTTTCGGGCAAAACCATGCAAGACACGAAGAAATGCTAACTAACGAAATTGTTCATCTGAAAAAAAATATAGGAATTTGCTTCAGACTATATTTTCAAAAGATAGTTATTGTTTTAATTTAAAAAAATGTTATAAAAAATTTTTAAATCCATTTTCCATTTGAACTATGCAACAACAAAAATAGGTGAAAAGGAAATCTCTTTATTTATCTAAAACAAATTTGTTTATATACACTCTGTACAATAAATACAAAAAAAATTATTGTGAAATAAAGAAAAAATAATAAAATACATTTGCTTTATTTTGTTCTGTCCAATTTAGCAGTTGTGAACAGAGGAACAATAATCACAAAAAATATAGTTTTGTAAATATTCTAAAAAAACGCGAAGGGAAACTTACAGTTTTCAATTCGTAAGATTTGAAAGGCTGCGTACTCCAGTTTTGTTTTTAAATCGGTCCTAAGCTGATGTCATAATTTTTCGTCTAAATTATATCTAAAAATTTGCTTTGATCCATTTTCTTATAGGATGTGTAGTTTTTGATGTAATCGTGAAAAATAACATTTCAAATGAACAAGTTAAATTTTTGTAAAAACGACTAGAGATTAATGGCAAATAAGGAACGAATATTAAATTAATCATGAAGCATAAAATTTCTACTTTATTTTGCTATATCTGAATGATCAGTTCGGAACCGACATACATATATTAATATAGTATACATTTTATATTTTAAAGTTGAACATAATACAGAAAAATTTGCATATTGGTCAAATGTTATTCGAGTGCGAAGCACGAGATACGTGATGATTGGAAAAGAGCTGTGTATCGGACGCAAAATATGAGTTTTACCTGCGGATTAGCAATCAACACAGTTTCTGTTTTTTAATTTGTAAAAGATTTGACCTGTAATGTAATACATTCAACAATGATTGTGAAAATGGCCCGGTGGCAGCTGGCCAGTTCATTTGCAGTAAACATTTTTTAAAGGAAGACATTCTCCACGCGAAAATCCTAAAAGGACCCGACGTCACTATTTTGGAAAAGGTAAGTACTCATATATTTACTGTAAAATCGAAATCACAATTTAAAGATAAAACAAAAGTAAATTCTTTTTTATTCAATAAACTGTATTATTAGGTATTTTCATTTACTACTCGTTAAAAAAAAAATCGGTTTGTTTTCCCCTCAGCAAGTGCAACAACAAACACAATTTATTCATATTTTTGGTAATTTTCAGAATAAAAAATATCTACCAAGTCAATCTAGTCAATGTTCTATTTGAGTAGGATATAAAAAAGTGACGTTAATTTAAGGATTAAATCAGAAGGCTACAAAATGTGTGACAATAAACTCAAAATTTCTTCTTTAACAATTCATGCGGCCAAAATCTTAAATTAATGTCAATTTTTTTGTATTCTGCACCAATAGACAATTCATTAGATTAACTTGGTATGAATTTTTGTTCTGAAAATTACGAAAAATATGAATAAATTGTGTTTGTTGTTGCACTTGCTGAGGGGAAAACAAACCGATTTTTAAAGGTATTTATCGGAAAAACGACTTATTACAGAAATGTCTAAAATTCAACCAGCATAAGAAGGGCACCGAGATCTATCGAACTGTAAAGTTAAAACTGAATCGCCTGTTTAGAAACCGAAATAATTAACATCAAAGTCAGTACTTTTTGCACGTTCGGCCTATACCTTATACAGAAAAAAGAAAAGTACAAGTAAATAAACTCCTGTAGGGACAAAATGGTATTATACAATTGCACGAAAAACTATTTAAAAGTAAAAACAGTATCATGAACATTATAAGCGAATAACGGATAATTTTACCCGCACAGTTTTAGCAAAAAATCCAATCGAAACAACTAATTTGACGTAATTTTGCGTTCACGAGAGACTGACAAGCGGCAGTGCGGCAAGACTCCTCTCTCCCTCGCACCGCGCTCCATCGTTCACGGTACCACACAAACTTTGAAGTGTGGCAATAATACAGAGTCACGTGGTAGGCTTCGTGTGCAACGTTGCCGTGATCACTTCTGCGACCGTTGCATGGCGGTAGTGTGTATGCGTCTACATCAGTGGTCGGCAAACTTTCTGCTCACTTTTCAGGTATGGTCAGGCCCGTCCCGGCTTAATTTTTTCTACTACTTTTCGTTCTATTCACGGACCTCAGTGTGGGTGAGCTTTCTCCAGCAAGGGTCTTTTGTCCACAGGCAGGTCAAAGTAAAGAAATTTAAGAACTTTTAATTTTTCAACTAGAGATTTGAAAATAGCATAATCAACATCTACGAAATTTTCCGATTCCAATGATATATTACTTGCCTAAGAAAGTTGAAAATTTGAAGGAGTTTAATATCAAAAAACTTTAGCTTAATATTCAATTTTATACTAAATACTTCTTAAATTTTCAACCTTTATAGACAAATTACATATCGTTGAAATCGGAAAAATTCGCAGATTCCAAAAATATCACTTTAAAATCGCTAATTACAAAATTAACGATTTTTAAATTTTGTCAATTTGTTCTACTTTCCAACAAAGGACCCCTGAGGAAAGGGTCGGTCTGCCCAAGCTCGCAGGTACCTGCCCAGAAAGTAGGTCGTTGGGCAGCCCGGGCAGGGTGCCGACCACTGGTCTACATAGTCTGTAGGAGTGTGGGTACAGATCTCGACTGTACTCTAGCAAAAGTTTCGATGCGCCGCTAAGGCATCACCTACGAGCGGATCATCGTACAGTGTTTTGAGCTCCTCTTTGGTACCTTCCCCCAACGTTAGGAGCAGAACGAGTCCGGTCGTTACCGATCATGCACGAAGCTGCAAAGAGCCGGTTGGCGCGCAATTTAAATGCCTACATTTAAAGTTTGATACCATTCGCATAGTTCATACATTAATTTAGAAAGAAAAGTTTTTTTTTCAAAATGTTTGTAATTATTTATTCATGCTAATTATATATATTCTTCACAATTCAAATAGTGCATGGGCGTATTTGAATTGGTTAAAATGCTTATGAATGAATTTCATTGTATTATTAGAACTAATTTACGGACTGAAAATGTAGAATAGAATAGAACTTTATTTCTCCATGAACATCCTCATTGGACTTTTACATATACTACCTTTGTACCTTCTGAGTATAATACTTTTACTTTGGCACTTTTTGCCATGCTTCGTAGTTACAAAAATCACATGTTTAGCTCATTCATGCCATTCTCTGCTTATTATTCTTACAATCATTTATTCTGAAATTGCTTAATATTGCCACTTGATATTCTCCCTTTCATGAGCCTTATTCTGGATAATCAAATCCATAAATACATTAGTATTTGAATTTCTAAAAAATTTAGCTTAACTAAACTTGCTTCCCGGTAAGAAGAGAAGAATAAAGAAAAATTAATATTTTAAGATATAAACGAAGGAGTGAGCATTCTTTAATTTTTTTGAATGTGCTAATTTTCCATCGGGAGAAGTGCCCAACGAAAGAATAGGTTTATCTCCGAAACCAATTCTTTTCTATTTCCTTAACGATTGCCACTTGTGTTGTGTTCCATGCAGGCGAACATATTTTCCATTTTTTTAATTCCTCTTAATGCGAGCAGTAGACACACCTCTCATGGTTATTTTTAATTCCATACTTACATGCTGTATTTTCGATTAATTTAATTCTTTCTAATCCGTCCACAAAATGTGTGTGCTTACATGGTTTCTATTCCTCCGTGTGCAACATAAGTTTAGAAATTTCAATTTTTTTTGTTGGTTATTTTTAATTTCATTCTGACATGCTTCATTTTCGATTATTTTAATTCCTTCTAATCTGTCCACAAAATACCTGCACTTGCATAGTTTCTATTCGTTTTTGTGGGATATAAGTTTGGAAATTTCAATTTTTTTGTCTACCATAACGGTGGAGTGATTTTAATAATAATATTTTATACTGTCTTAACTTTTCATCCTTTATCTTTACCGTTTTCTGCTTACCACTTTTTTCTGTATTTGACTTTGAATTTATGGTTTAGGTTACATTTTTGCAAGTTGGCCACTAAACATCTCCTCTCTCCTCTCCTCTCCTAAACCCTAAAAACGATTTCAGATGTTTAGCAGTCAAGTTGCACAAATTTAACCTAAACCAAAAATTCAAAGTAAAAAAAAAAATGGTAAGCAGAAAATTAAAAAAATTTGGATTTCGACTATGCTGGACCAATATTACTACAATGTTATATAGATCGTTTTTTTGACTCTGTATACTTTTTTTGTGTTGCTGTGCAATCCATGCAAATTTGCACAGCAGTAGTGCGTGTTCCAAGACAGATTTCATATGAAATCAGTCAAAATATGTTTCTGTTCGATAGATTAATAAAAAAATGTTCACATAATTCACCCAAATACAATACTTATTTATTTTAAAAAATGCATTTATTTCAATTCACAGTTTCGCCCTAAAAGTTACATTATTCTATTCCGTTCTATTCTTTCTTTGACATTTCTCCACTTTTTAATTCCTTCCAATACGCTTCCATTAAATTTTTCTGAGTGGCTTAAAAATACTAGGTTTTGCGTATTAAAAGTGACATTATTCTCTTTCTTTCTATTCTTTCTTTTGCATTGCTCCATTTTTTAATTCCTCCCAATACACTTCCATTAAATTTGTCCAATTCGATTAAAAGTAATAGGTTTTGCTTTTTTTTTCTACTCGTTGGTGAAACTTTCGATGAAGGAAAATTCACGTATTAATGGGAATTCAGATTCTGCATTTTTTTAAATTCTTCTCTTCTTACCGGGTTAACAGTCTGTTTCTTTCAATTTTCGCTTCTAATTCCATCTTCGATTACTTCCTCGCTTGCTTCTTCTTTGGAAAATTTCAGTTCACAAAATTTCTTTCTTTAATATAAAACTGAGCACTCTAATAAACATAAACCTACAAAAAATGTGTAACACAACTGGCTGACGATTTGACGTGGAAACCTTGAAAATGACATGTAATTTAATTACAAAACCTTGATTTGTTTAGTAATCACTTTTTAAAAGAAAATCATTTTGAATTTTGTAAACTTCGCAAAAATTTGGAAAGTAATTTAAAATATGAGAAGATTTCAAAACATTTAAAAGAAAATGCAGATTTTTAAATTAAATTTCTAAGCTTTTTCAGGATTTTGAAAGGTTTAAAGATAATAAAAAAATTTTCTTAAGATTCCTGTGAAAACTTAATGTGATTTTTTATTTTAAAAAATAATAATTTTAAGAGAATATTTAAAAAGATTTCAAAACAAATTTTGATGTATAAATAAAAATTGAACAATTATTAATACTACTTTAAAAAATGTTCGGTAAAAAAATTGTAATCTCTCCATTTATAATGTTTCTAACTTAAAATTGCTTACGATGACATAATTTTGAAACTTTACAAATTTGTTGATGTATTCATCCATTTAGAGCATTGAAAATGATAGCGTGGTTTACTATTTTTTTTAACATTCAACTGTCAGTTGTGACTTCATTTTCGTAACATCTTAAATATATGATATATATTGTCCTATTACTATAACTTAAAATTTTCAAGAAAGTATAAAAAGCGCAACCGCCTCTTTGTTTATTGCGTAAAGTTCTGACGGGGAAAGTATGTACGAAACCCTCACTTTATTTCTATGGGGGTTTGAAACTATTGTCATGATTAAAAAAGTATTGAAATCATAATTAAATTAATTTAAGGTGACCTAGAAAATTGTACAGTTGAAAGTTTAAAAAAATAAGGTTCATGAAAGGGAGAATATCAAGTGGCAATATTAAGCAATTGTAGAATAAATGATTGTAAGAATAATAAGCGCAGAATGGCATCAATGAGAAAAACATGTGATTTTTGTAACTACGAAGCATGGCAAAAAGTGCCAAAGTAAAAGTATTATACTCAGAAGGTACAAAGGTAGTATTTATGTAAAAGTCTAATGAGGATGTTCATGGAGAAATAAAATTCTATTCTATTCTACATTTTCAAACTGTAAAAATATGAAAATAAAAAAAAAATTAGTTCTTAATTGCATTGCCCTCTGATAGTTTCTTCAGTCCGTAAATTAGTTCTAATAATACAATGAAATTCATTTATAAGCATTTTAACCAATTCAAATACGCCCATGGACTATTTAAATTGTG
>CAKNYM010051849.1:121780-155217 GCA_932195095.1 Andricus curvator | reverse complement strand
AAAAAATAATAATTTTAAGAGAATATTTAAAAAGATTTCAAAACAAATTTTGATGTATAAATAAAAATTGAACAATTATTAATACTACTTTAAAAAATGTTCGGTAAAAAAATTGTAATCTCTCCATTTATAATGTTTCTAACTTAAAATTGCTTACGATGATATAATTTTGAAACTTTACAAATTTGTTGATATATTCATCCATTTAGAGCATTGAAAATGATAGCGTGGTTTAATATTTTTTTTAACATTCAACTGTCAGTTGTGACTTGATTTTCGTAACATCTTAAATATATGATATATATTGTCCTATTACTATAACTTAAAATATTCAAGAAAGTATAAAAAGAGCAACCGCCTCTTTGTTTATTGCGTAAAGTTCTGACGGGGAAATTATGTACGAAACCCTCACTTTATTTCTATGGGGGTTTGAAACTATTGTCATGATTAAAAAAGTATTGAAATCATAATTAAATTAATTTAAGGTGACCTAGAAAATTGTACAGTTGAAAGTTTAAAAAAATAAGGTTCATGAAAGGGAGAATATCAAGTGGCAATATTAAGCAATTGTAGAATAAATTATTGTAAGAATAATAAGCGCAGAATGGCATCAATGAGATAAACATGTGATTTTTGTAACTACGAAGCATGGCAAAAAGTGCCAAAGTAAAAGTATTATACTCAGAAGGTACAAAGGTAGTATTTATGTAAAAGTCTAATGAGGATGTTCATGGAGAAATAAAATTCTATTCTATTCTACATTTTCAAACTGTAAAAATATGAAAATAAAAAAAAAATTAGTTCTTAATTGCATTGCCCTCTGATAGTTTCTTCAGTCCGTAAATTAGTTCTAATAATACAATGAAATTCATTTATAAGCATTTTAACCAATTCAAATACGCCCATGGACTATTTAAATTGTGAAGAATATATATATATATATATATATATATATATATATATATATATAATTAGCATGAATAAATAATTACAAACATTTTGAAAAAAAACAATACTTTTCTTTCTAAATTAATGTATGAACTATGCGAATGGTATCAAACTTTAAATGTAGGCATTTAAATTGGGCGCCAACCGGCTCTTTTCAGCTTCGTGCATGATCGGTAACGACCGGACTCTTTCGGCTCCTAACGTTGGGAGAAGGTGCCAAAGAGGAGCTCAAAACACTGTACGATGATCCGCTCGTCATCACCTTGCCACTCGACGCATCCAGATAGGCCGAACTTTTGGCTGAGACAGCCTTCCGATAAATACCTCAAATGAATAGTAAGTGAAAATACCTAATAATACAGTTTATTGAATAAAAAAGAATTTACTTTTATTTTATCTTTAAATTGTGATTTTGATTTTACAGTAAATATATAATTACTTACCTTGCCCAAAATAGTGCCATCGGATCCTTTTAGGATTTTCTCGTGGAGAATGTCTTCATTTAAAAAATGTTTACTGCAAACGAACTGGCCAGCTTTCACGGTAAAATTTTTCCGAATTAAAGCTTTTTGCCATAAAGCTTTAATAGCTGGGTCTTTCGGAACGAGGAAAAAATTTGCTGACTATTCGATAGTTCAAGGGTCCAATTGCATAGCTGCAGTGACCAACAAACACGCAACCATTTAAAATGGTCATTGTGCCCAACGGACTTGGCTGGTCTATCTATCTGAACAGACGTTCTGACCAACTATTCCTCATGTTACGGCGTGACAATTAATTTTATCTTTATTTTTAACGAAACAAATTTATTTTCAAAGGAGTTTATTGTATTTCGTTAAATTTATTATGCATTTGTACCCCAATTTTAAGAAAGGCTTTATAATAAGTCAAATACACTTCCCAAAATTGGTAAATTGTAGAAATAACCTTGGTTCCTTTTAAGCCTCTGAAATTTATAACTGAGCAGATGTTCATCAACTGCAGAGATTCTTATATACCTTTAGTTTAGCTGATTGTGTATTTTCTATTTTGTCGCCTCTTTATGACTTAATCCTAAGCTACATCTGTAAGCCTTATCAAAATTCCGTATTTTATATATTTATTGCTCAGGCGTGATGATCTGTTAATTGCTAAGGATTAGATCTCCGACCTTCCTTAATTGTTTTACGGTAGTCAATCCTCCGACAAACCTGAGTAGAGCCAGCACATTGTCTTAGGGTTTTCCGAATTTTAGCCAACAGACTTCGACAATCCTTCAAATCTCGTCTTTAACCAATCAGAAAACTAATTTATACAATTGTCGACACCCATTCTATACGTCTTATCACCCCTGAATACCGAGCGACTCGTCAAAACTGACAGATACTTTTCAACCTCCGTAGCGAAAACTTGTCCTCTTGTACCGTGAAAATAAATGTTTTATATTATATGTTACAAATTGACCTTGTTTCATTCAGTCAGAACACAACGACAATTTTTTTTTAACTTTATCAATTCTAATACAAACACCTTAACCAACCAAAAAATGGATGTGCCAGCCAACCATTTCTCTGAGTGGCTCCTATTGTCCATTTCGAAGATTAAATTCTTCCTATGTTCACTATTTTGTTACTTAGTTTTAATTTTGGTTTGTTCAGAGTCTTAATTAAGATATGCTTAATTAAAGTCTTGAATAAAATAAATCAATTATTTTCACGACAAATGGTTCACAATCAGTAATTTGTTCCTTTACCTTATTATGACCTGAAAACTGATCATTTCAGTAGGTTCAGTCTTTTGTCTGTTCGATAATTGCTTCCAGTGCTTTAAACAACTTTTCAATTGAACAATATTATGCTTTTTCAACGATTTTGTAGACGAATTCTTCCCTGCTGAAATTCTCTCACCGTTAATCATTTTCTATCTCTAAGATAGTAACGGATAAGGAAAAGTGTAGAGTAAGCAAATATAGCATGATAAATCCATTTTTTCAACAAACAAAAAATGAGTTATTCATGTTTTTAGTATTTTCAGGACTCGAGGAATATGATTATTGATCCTTAATTTACACCAAAAAAATTCTATCCCATTAAACTTGCACTTTAAAAATGACGTAATCTTTAAAATATATACATTAAAATCCGCATATTTTGTACTAAAGTGTTTAATATGTTATAAAAACTGCATTAATCCAAGCTCATAGATTAAATAATTCAATAATATTAGATGACCAGGTAGATGGTTTCATCTACATGATCCTATTTGAATTTTTCTTTTATCTCCGGTGTTTTTGAAATACAGCATTTGTCTCATTATTGAGGAATCATCTCGAATGGATATAGCATGTTTTGTTTTTAACATGGGAGATGAAACATGGAAGAAAAATTTTGTTTTGAATTTTTTTAATTGTTCTGCTGTGTTAGTTTGAGGTGGCACAGAGGAACAAAAAAGAGTTTCTGTGGACAAATAAATTTTTAACCTACAATATTCTTTCGATTAGGATGCTATTTCTAAATGAAAGCTTTTTAAAGTTTGAAAAGATTTGTGTCTTTGGACTTTTTATACAAAATTTGTTTAATTTTTTATTCAACAACAAAGTAGACTTTTTTTCAGCTGTCCAAAAGTACCATTTTATTACAGATTAATATAAGACAGAAATTATTTCTAGAGGTTGAAAATAATTTTGAAAAAACATCGTATTAATTTATAACAAAAAATAATTAACAAACGTTATTTCGTGAAAAAAAATTAAGCTCATTCGTTCGAAAGTAACCAAACTGTAAATTATTTTTGTTCAATTCTTTTTAAAAAATTGAGCGTATTCATTGAAAAATAAACAAACTCGGAATTTGTTTATAAAAATGGTTCAAATAATAAATAGTTCTTGTGAATTTACAAAGCGACATAGCAAAGAGTCATCGGAAAGACTTTCTTACTTAGTTCAATCCGTGAAAAAGTTGAGCCTATTCGTTGAAGAATAGCCAAACTGTGATTTTGTTTATGAAAATTGTTCAAACAATTTCCAAATAGCATATATTTCCAATTAATATTAATAACATTTCTCACCCACTGCAAATTATTACTAGTTGGTTTTAGCACAGATATAAAACCTTCTTTGATAAATCTAAAAATCTTTTGAAAAAATGGTACTTCTGAAAAGTTAAAAAAAAATGTCAACTTTGTTCTTAAATGAAAAATTAGCCAAATTTATTATAAAAAATCTCGCGGTTGGCTTCGCTCGCAAGTTTGAGCGTGCCTAGGGCACGCGACTGTTGTTTCCCAAGCTTCGCGCTCGATAATATATTGATGTCGCGCTTCGCGCTCGATAATGTATTTACCTATCGCTACGCGCTCGGTCTTTGTATTTTCCCAACATTTGTGCAGAGACCTTTTAAAATTAAAGGTCAAAGCATCGACAACTGTAATTTGGTGATTGTGAATTCTCTTTTGTTAAAGCTCCTTCGGATTTAACGAACACATTCTCATCACGTATCTTCGTGCTTTGTACTCGATTTTGTCCAAAATTTAAACTTTTCTACATTATGTAAAATTTAGAGGCCTTTACCAGTATACACTTGTTGAAATTTAAATAATCATCAACGCATTTCGAACTGATTTTCAGTTCCTTTTCAAGATGTATACATTTTTTTAAATATATTTCGAAGATTTTTATATAAATCTGAAAAATGATAAATATTCTAACATCCAAATAAATTAAGAGGTATTCTAGCTTCTAAATTTTGTTTTTGATCGTATGATAAATTAAGTATTTACCTTAGTAAAGCAATGATTATTGAAGTTACACATTTTTACATTGTTCAAGAGAAAAGAAAAGTTTTCTATATTTAAAAAATTGTTGAAAACTTTAAATTTGGTGAAAGTCATTTTTTTTAAGTTATATGAAGAGATAACTCTAGTTGAATTAAGAATCTATTAGGTTGGATATTGGAGTAGAGAAACAGGCTCGCCTGGAAAGATTTTTAAGATGTAGTTATTTTCAGGAATAATTATATATAAAAGATATACAAAGTTTAAAGTATAAATTTTTAATAACTTACAGGTATCCATCTGGAGTATAAAAAAATTTAGTTACATTTTTAGAAAAGTTTTTTGGAGAGAACGTTTGGACGAGTGACACAACACGCGGTTAACGTTATAACAAAGTTTTCAGATTAGATAAATCAAAATATTTGAGAGAAAAGCAGAAAAGGTAGTTAAATTAAAAAAACAATTATAAAAATTTTAAAATTTAATCAAATTTAATTTTTTTAAATTTTAATTCAATTTTTATTTAAGTTCAGCTTTTCAATTTAAATGTAATTTTTTAATTTAAATAAAAAATTTTATAATTTTTTTTTTAATTTCTAAAATTAGTCTTTCATTTAAATTAAATTCTGTTGCAAGAATTTTTACATTATTCAAATCAAAATCAAAAGTGTGTGTAAAATCGTAAGCGTGTTTTGCTAAAACTATGTTATTTAATTTTTTTTCTATAGATTTTTCATGTTATTTAGGTGTAACTGATAATGATCATCCAGACTGCCCAATGTATACTTTTTTACAATTTATGCATATAAATTTGTATACTGTATTGGCTACATTTTCTTTCTTAGTAACATCTTTAAAATTTAGAAAAAAGCGTTTTATTAAAATTGTTTTCTATTGAGAAAACAATTTTAATATTACGTTTTTTTTTTAATTCTAAAAAGGATTTCATCGAAATCTTGAATGAATGGAAATACCATCATTTTTTTAGGTATATATTGAATAATACAAATTATACACCTAAATAAGATGATGGTATTTCCATTAATTCAAGATTTCGATGAAATCTTTTTTAGAATTAAAAAAAAAAAGTAATATTAAAATTGTTTTCTCAATAGAAAACAACTTTAATAAAACGCTTTTTTCTAAATTTTAAAGATGTTACTAAGAAAGAAAATATAGTCAATACAGTATACAAATTTACATGCATAAATTATAAAAAAGTATATATGGGACAGTCTGGAAGATGTTAGATCTAAAGAACATAAACAATCTATAGAAAAAAAAATTACATAACACAGATTTAGCAAAACACGCTTACGATTTTACACACACGTTTGATTTTGATTTAAATAATGTAACAATTCTTGCAACAGAATGTAATTTAGATAAAATACTATATTTAGAAAGGACTTATATTAAAAAGGAAAAAAATTCTATTAATTTCAAAACTGATATACAAGGTTTAAGTAGTATATACAATAACCTATCTCACTAATAAAACCTTCATAACATTTATTTAAAAAAAAATGTTTATAATTTTTTTTTAAATTCAACTACTTTTCCCGGTTTTCTCTCAAATATTTTGATTCATCTGACCTGAAAACTTTGTTATAACGTTAATCAAAAAACTGTTCTAAAAATGTAAATACATTTTTTATACTCCAGGATGGATACCTGTAAGTTATTAGAAATTTATACTTTATACTTTGTATATCCTTAATATATAAATATTCCTGAAAATAATTCAATCTTAAAAATCATTTCAAGCGATTCTGTTTTTCTACTCCAATATCCAAAATTAATAGATTCTTAATTCAATTGGAGTTACCTCTTTATGTAACTTTAAAAAAAAAAGATTTTTACTAAATTTAAAATTTTCAACAATTTTTTAAATATAGAAAACTTTTTTCTTTTCTCTTGAACAATATGAAAAAGTGTAACTTCAACAATCTTCGCTTCGCTCAGGTAAATATTTAATTTAGCATACGATCAAAAACAAAATTTATAAGCTAGAATAAATTTTAATTTATTTAGATGTTAGAATATTTATTATTTTTCGGATTTATATAAAAAGCTTCTAAATATATTTTTAAAAAATGTATACATGTTGAAAAGGAACTGAAAATCAGTTCGAAACGTGTTGATGATTATTAAAATTTTTAACAACTATATACTGATAAAGGCCTTTAAATTTTACATTATTATTAACCAGTAAAAAAAAAATTTTATATAATTTTCTACATTATGTGCAACACTTTTATATCAAATGTATATTACATTTATTTCTGCACCTCATCTTGGGATTGCTTATTCAGATATTGCAAAATAAAGTACAAATTTTATTTATCATGATTACTTTAATATTTGTTTCTTATTTTGCACTAATTTTTATTCTCAGCTACCTTGAAAAATGTATCATTTCAATAAATTTATATTATTACAATTCACAATATGCATTGGTATTGAAACATACGTATTTTCATTGTCATGTTATTATAATTGAAAAAAGTGCGCATCACATAAAAAAACAATTTTGTTATTAAACGTTTTATTGCAGCTTGTGTCGTTTTTCCATAAATTTTACTTGTTTATTTTTAATGTTATATCTTAAATTTAAACTAAAAATACGCATACTAGCGTAAAGTGGTTCTAACCAAATTTGTAAATATAATTTAGGCGAAAAATTTTGTTGAATGAATAGTATATTGCGTGACGAGGGTCGAAAGGCAACGATTCCACAATTGTGAAGTTAGCTGCCCGAGCGAAACGAGGGCAAATTTCACAAGAGATATCACATATCGATAATCGAAAATTAAACTTGAGATGCCTGTGGAGAGGGTCGACAATCGAATTTTCTACCCGCTCCATAGGCACCGAATGTCGAATTTTCGATTGAGGTATGATGAAAATGTTATTTCGTCTCTTGTGTCGTTTTTCCAAGAATTTAATTTTTTTAGTTTTAATCTTATTTTTTACGATTAAAATAAAATCTACCCGTCCTATCTAAACATTATTAACAACAAATTTGTAGCTCCTTTTCGGATGAGCAACTTTTGTCTATTCATTTTTTTCATCATGTGTGTCGTTTGTCCAAAAATTTAATTTGTTATTTTTAATGTTGTTTTTTTACGAATAAAACAAAAACTACGCATCCTATAAAAAAATGATTATGGCAAATCTGTAGCTCTTTTTTGGGTGAACAGCTTTTGCTTTATTTTTCTTCGTAGCTTGTGTAGTTTGTTCAAAAATTTAATTTTTTTCTTTTTAAGGGAATGTGACAGACATACATAAATACCTACATTACCGACCCCACTTTTTCAATTTTCCGATTTTTTTTTTTTTTTTGAATCTAAGAACTTTTTTTGTAAATAAAATATCGGGCTGAAACTTTGGAAAATGTATGAGAAGACCAGAAACTACGTTTACGTACTTTATTTGAGGATTGTTGCAAAAAATTATTTTCGAAGAAATTAAAACTGGGTGCATTTTTTGAACCTAAGAACTTTTTTTATAAGTGAAATATCGGCTTCAAACTTCGAGAAATGCAACAGCCGACAGTAAAGTACGTTTATGTACATCATTTGAGTATAAAAGATGCAAAAAGAAAAATTCCAACTAAATGACAACTCCGGTCGCCAGTTCGGTTGATATTCGCATGGGCACGAAAATGCGAAGTCTGGCGGCCACCTAACGAGGCCAATAACGATTTCAATACTTACATAATTCAACATTGAGAAAACATATTTCACTCAACTTTTATGCTGGACACAATTTTCAAACAATATTATTATAAGAAAACCGCATCATCTATCTTCGACAGTGTGGGCATGTCTGTCACATACCCTTAATGTGTTTTTTTACGAATAAAACAAAAACTACGTGTCCTATAAAAAGTGAATAATAACAAACTTGTAGATGTTTTTTGGGTGCATAATTTTTGTTGATTCACCTTTTTCCGCAGCTTGCATAGTTTGACCGCAAAATGGAATCTACGATTTTTCAAGAAAATCCACAAAGTCGTTATGATAATCTTGTAGGGCTTTCAAAAAGCAACGTTTTTCTTTTTTTGACTTTTTTCATATCATGCGTTGTTTGGCTTAAAATGTTCATTTTCGTTTTTTTTTTGTTTTTAAAATTCTATAACTCTGATAATTTTCTATTTATCGAAAAAAGTCGTGAGGATAAATTCTTCGAGTTTCCGAGTACTACGAATAGCCACACATAAAATTTTTAAGTCTTGAAAAAAATTGTCTTAACAATTTTGGAAATGCTCTGTTTGAATTTTCATCCAAAATAGCTGGTTAACGAACTCGATATTTCTTTTTGGTTTCTAAAACTATGTGCCAAAGCACAATCCAATCCGACTAGTCTTTCAAAAGTTATCCGGTAATCAGCCGACAACGACATCAATGCAGGGAGTCGCGAAACGTGGAGATTTAAAGAAATTCGCGATAGTCCGTTTTGACATAAAAACAATACCTTCTGATTATGATGAGAATATAAAAATCGAAACACAAAAATCTTTCTAAAATTTCCAAAGCCATAATTAAAAAAAAGGTACTCAAAATTTGAAAATTTTCGAACATTTTGAATCATAAATTAACTGTGCACGGTGTGCTTGAAAGGGGTCTTAATCGAAAGTCTGCCAACCTGGAGTTTTCTTCATGGATTTGATTCCTAGGCATCCCAGGAGTATTTTAAGCTCAAACCCAAAATCGGCCACCGGGGGCTTTTTGAAAAAAAATCGATTTTAGTATTTAAATTTGCAGAACTGGGGGTTTGCATTGTTAGATTTTCAAAATTCTAGATGGCGGACCAAATGGTGAAATTAATGCTTATTGTGGTAAAAATTAGTATATGAAGGTTTTTGGGGTCGCTGATTACATACCCGTTATCAGATATCCAAAATTCAAGATGGCGGATTAATAATGGTGGCCTAAATTAAGTAATTAAATGCTTGTCCCTGTGGATATTTATATTCTGTGGTTTTTAGGACCGCTGATTACGAATATGTTGTTAGTCTTCCAAATGAACAATTTGCAAGTCTGGGATTTTCTTGAAGTGTTTCATTTTTTGGCATCCCTGGAAAACGCAGTTAGTAACGTGATCCAACGTATGTACCAATTGTTCGTATTTATTCATGACATTTTTCATTCCAGTTTTAGTTATTATACGGGGACAAATTGTAATAACGTTTACCAAACCATTTAAAATACATAAATCAGTGTACCAATAGCTGAAGAGATTGATTCAATGTTATTAAAAAAAGTCTTTTACTAAGACGTGGAAATAGAGAAAAAGATCATGCACAAAGTTACTAGGTATGAAATTCAATTCATTGATATTACACTGAACAACTACAATTTTTATACAGTAACAGGTACATATTAAACAATCGATATTTGTATGTATTTCATGGCGCATGGGAAAACTAAGCCAAATAAAAAACATTCGTTCTGAGAGTTCAAATATTGATTCCATAGAATCAAGCCCTTCAAGAAAATCCCAGGCTCCATTATTAAAACTTATTGAAACTGACAACATATTCGTGATCAGCGGTCCTAAAAACCACAGAATACAAATATCCACAGGGACTAGCATATAATTACTTCATTTAGACCACCACTGTAGATCCGCCATTTAAAATTTTGGAAATCTGATAACGGGTATGTAATCAGAGACCCCAAAAACCTTCATATACTAATTTTTACCACAATCAGCATTAATTTCACCAAATTGGTCCGCCATATTGGATCTGCCATCTTGAATTTTGATAATCTAACTATGTATTCGTAATCAGTGACCCCAAAAACCCTATATACACCTACTCTCATAGAACTTTAGCTACTAGAAAAATGCGAACTTCAAAAGTTTAAAACGCAAATCCACAGTTCTGCAAATTTAAATACTAAAATCGATTTTTTCAAAAAGCCCCCGGTCGCCGGTTTTGGTTTTGAGCTGAAAATACTCCTGGGATGCGTAGGTATCAAATCCATTAAGAAAACCCCAGGTTGGCAGACTTTCGATTAAGACCCCTTTCAAGCACACCGTGTATGACTAATACTTATGACTAACGTTAAATCGAAAGTTAATTTTTCAAAATATGAATAATATGCCAATGAAAAGCCTTCTTTTTAAAAAAGGGTGTATACCAAAATATTTCTACTTTACCAGCATGTTGAGAGCGCGTGACCTCGAACGACCCGCTTCCCCACAACTACCATTTTACACTTGCATTCCAGCAGTTTGTCGCGCAAGCATTTCAGAGGATTAGGAAACGGACCGAGGTTAGCACCCCCGGTATCGACTCCACATCGGCCGACGAGCAGTCCCCCTTACCCCACTGACTACGGAACAGGTGCTGGTAACAATTATTTCCGAAATCAAGTCTTTAAAAGTACATGTAGGAACCCTCGTTGATGAAAATACAAAAAGAGTCAGAGAGATATCTACAATAGGACGAAAAGCGGGATTAAAAGGAGAAATAGAGACGGACTACGAAGGAATCTTAACGTCCGACAAAGAAGAAACGAGTGAGAAGAGTCAGAACCTACCTGACACAACGCCGGAGGAACGCAAGAGAGGGAACCAGGCGGAACCAACGCACACGCTCACGAGCGACCAAGAGGGGGCTGTGCGACGTGCGTACAACAGTGAAAGAGGAAACGTACTTGACCCTGCGAACACCTTTAGAAGCGAGCGAGCAGCAACGCAAAGTAGGGAAGGAAACCAGCGTGAACTGCCACACACCCGCAGAAGTGAGTCAACAGTAGCGGAAAGAAGCGAGAGAGAAAGCTACTCAGCGAGCGACGAAGACAACTCGCGTCAACCAACACGCTTCTGTGGAAGAGAACATATATGAGAACGGAAAGGATGGAACATGAAAGAAACCTAGCCGATGACAATATCTCGGCTCGCGACGCTATCAGAGCTATTAAGCCCCTAAATGGGCAAGATGATGCTGGATAGAGGAATTCATCAGGAAAGTCCAACGAATGAGGCAGCAGTGCAGTCAACCAGATCTGCTGCTAGATTTTATACTGTCGGAAAAAATTCAACAACATGCCGAGAGAGCAATCCGCTTCAACATGATCTACACCTACGAGGATTTATATGAAGGCCTACGGGAAAATTTGAAACAAGTGGGCTTGCAGGTTAAAGCCCAGAATCCATCAAATATCGGGGAGGCCCAGAATATGGCTACAGAGATGGAAACTTGTTTAAAAGAGAGTCAACCAAGAGTATCGACACGTCAATCTCAATACCAACCCAAAAGGGAATTCAGACCGGCAAATACACAATCCAGATTTCAAGCAAATACAACACCGAGAGTTCAAAACCAATCAATGTCACTAGCCAATAGAATGAACATGAAATGCCACAAGCGTGGAAAACTGGGACATTTTGCTAGCCAGTATTATGCAAATCAAAATTTTCACCAGGGACATTTCTCCAAAAAACCACCGAACCCGGTAGGGAACATTCAGGAGGAAAACACAAACTATTTATACCAACAAAAAATGACTCAGGAAGAAATAGAGGAGCAATAGGCCTATGAGGAACGGGAAGAATATCAAGCATATGCGGAAAACTCCTATCTACTATACGAGGAAAACGACGAGACGGAACAATATCATATTCCTGTTGATTTTCCCCTACCGGAATATGGAATAATAGGATTGCTGTTTATAAGTAAGTATGAAAGATACTCGCTCACCCCAAAATTCTTGATACTAGGCAAAAACAAGTTGCCCCTTCACAAAGACGGGCACTATTAAGGGTGTCGCAGCCTCACGTGTCCGGACTTATATAGGTATATAAAAATAAAAAAAATAAATCGAAAACTCCTTTTCCAAAAATCAGTTGAAGTTTTAGTTTTTGAGTTATTAAATACTTAAGCTGGACCAATCAGAAGCGCAGTATAAACAGTCGTGCGTACGTGAGCATCAGTCCTTCTTCTTCTTATTTGTGGCTTCTTACTATACAGCAAATGGCCAGAACTAACACACAGATAAAAAAAAATATTTTAAGAATCCAGTCAAAGTCAAGTTGTCCCTCAATGTTCAAGCCACTACATAACACGTGCCACTGTCTCATTCCAATGGCGAGACACAGTAAGCAGACGCACCGAGACGTAGCACACCAGGGAGGGGAAGGTATGAACGCCAGGCGGAGGAAGGATACACACCAGGGAGGGGAAGGTATATGTGGGCAGGAAAAGTATAAAGCGAAAAATTTTCACGACAGAATCCTTCAGAGAGATTACAAAATGACATTACCCTTACTAAAGAACCCACCCAACTCGCTTATTACTTCACCATCCGGTTCACGCAGGAGATTATTAATGTCAACCTCTTCAGGGGATATACCCGGAAATTTTCGATCAAGAAATCCAAAAAAAGCAGGGCGGCCCTCAGAGAGATGTGGGCACTCAAAGAGGAGGTGGGGCAAGTCTCTCAGCTCAGCCCCACAGTCGCAGTCAACAAGGAGATTCCAACCCATCCTTCAAAAATGGGAGCCCGTACATATATGGGAGGATCTGAGTCTAGTCACCAAGTTAATAAAACGCCTCGGAAAACGAAAGCCCACGGACCATGGCCTTCTAGTTTTGAATGCTACCCGCTTAAGTACTCCCTATGGTTATCAAGTTTCTCACAATAAGGCCACAGCCAACTCTTCCAGAATTCGAAGTCACCCTTTATAAGCCCCAACACATCGACAACATGCAAGCCGGACCTAATTCTGAAATTCAAAAAGGACGCTGCCTTAGCGAACCCATCAGCACGCTCGTTACCGTAAATGCCTACATGAGCCGGAATCCAAAGCAAACCAACCGTCAAACCGCGAGAGAAGGCTCGGGAAAGTAAATGCCCGATCTTACGGTCCGAAAATCGGTTCTCAATGCAGTTAATCGCCGACATAGAATCTGAGAAAATGACACAAGGAGAGATATTCATATTTAGAATGTATTTCAGTGCAGAGAAAATCGCATAGAGCTCCACAGACTTGATAGAGGAGCCCTCCTGCAAGGGAAGCCCAAAACTGTAGTCCATCTCAGGAACACAAAAGGCAGAGCCAACCCGATCGGTGCCGGGATCCACCGAGCCATCAGTAAATATCCTCACCGAGTCCGGATAGGACGCAGAGACCAGCCTGTCGAACGCCTCTTGCGGATCGACCGAAGCCCTGGTAAGCCCACCCGAAGACACAGTCTATCTCAACCTTTTGAAGGAGCTCCTCCCAGGCATCATCGAAGTAAGCTGGTCTAAGAGATCTACCGCAACTCATCAACACACCTTGGATCGAATTGAAAGAAGAAACCAGGACAGACTTATCAGCCCTGATCTGAATTTTCTGCATTTCCTACCCCTCGTCTCAGCCAGGAGGACGGAGATGGGAGTAGAGCTCATACAACCCAATAGAACTCTAAGCGCCTGGCACTGAACACGGTCGTGAATGCTCAAAGCAATAACCCGCGAATCGCTAATGGCTCTCAAAGCGTTCCCGGCAACGTACTTAATGTGTGAAACCCAGGTCAGGCGCATGTCCAACAAAATCCCCAAGTACATCCCGGTCGACTGACATATAATCAAGTGACCACCTACCTGCAGGAAGATCTCCTCCAGGACCACCCGAGATCTAGTGAAAACACATAACTCCTGAACCCATACCCATCTCGGGATCCATTCCTCCTTCTCTGACCTAAACTCCAACCTACGCTGAACCATTCTCTCAAACTTGGGCTTGGGGTTAAATATGAAAAAAGTCAACCTTGTATGTGGTTCCATCAAGACCAGGGGACGTACGATCCTTGCAGGAGTGCAGAGCCGTCCTGAACTCTACCTCCGAGAACGGACGGTTCATAGGGTCGCTCTCATCAACCGAATTGGGATCAGTAACAACCCCAGTGTTCTTAGAACTACAGCGAGAGGCCAACGACCGCACAGTCCGCCAGATTCGGTTGAAACCGCTCGAAGGATTAAGAGAGTCACAGAACTGACGAAAGGAGCAGTACTTCTGATTGCGGAGGAATTGTTTTACTTCATTGTCAACCTGCCTCGCCTCCAGAACACCCTCTCTGAACTGGTCTGCCAGATTCCTCTTCAAGGCATCACGCATCCTAGCCAAAGCCGCATCGCAGTCCATATTCAACCAGAACGGCTGGGCTTACGCCTGCCTCTGCGGGAATGTGAACGATAGGCCCCACAATCAACCAAAATACGAAACACGGAGTTTACGAACTGATCATAGACAATCGCAGAATTTATACCCTCTTCCAAAACTAGGACCAAATCCAGGATGAAATCCTCTGTACCTTTCCGAAAAAGAAACCAGTCAAGGTTCTTTACATTAAAACGATTGGAAGAACAGCAGAATGTCGATGGAGTTGCATCCAGAACACCCACAACAGGGAAATGATCCGAGGAGAAAGTATCCTCAGAGACTGAGACCGAAGACAAGTGAGCAAGAGCAGTCGAGATAAAGATCAGATCCAAGTTCGCACCAGACCAAAGTTCACACTAGACCTACCAGGCAATGGAAGAAATGTCGGACAGGAGTCATTCAAAGGAATCAACTTCCGATCCGAGACCGCACAACACAGCTGTCTGCCGATTGCATTTTTCCACTCAGAACTCCACACAGGGGAGTGGGAATTGAAATCTCCGCATAAAAGGATGGCATCACAGCCATCAGCACAGCCAATAAGATCACACCAAGAGTCATAGCACAGATTGACAAGCGGAGAATATACTGAAAAAACGGCTACGGATCCAAGGGAGGTAGAAACCACAACTCCCACCGCATCAATTTGACTAAGCCAATCGCCGCGAAGGTCCAAAGAACTAAAAAGGAGGTCTCTCCTAATTAAAATAGCAGACCCACCACCCCTACCCTGAGAGCGGTCACATCTATGCGTGATATAACCGGAAAACTCCCAGACAGTATCAGAGGAAAGCCAAGTTTCAGTGAAACACAGAATATCAAGGTGATATTCAGACAGCATTGCGGAGATCTCCGCTTCTTTCCTAAACACACTGTGAGCATTCCATTTGGCAAATGTTATGGACTTTGTGTTCGGCTCCATGATTATTTACTTTGTGAATATACCAAAGATTTGCCCAAGGAAGACTAGGATCAAAATAAACTCAAAACTTAATTATAAGATACTACGAATAATTAAAACAAACCTAAAAACTAATTAGCTACCTAATATTTACAGCTATGATACATCGTGCAGAAGCACACGAAACTTAACAACCAAGTTATAAAAATTAGGAGCGAGCCAGAAAAGTACGATGCTAAATCGAGTGGATCTTGGATCTCTCTCTAAGAGATACATTAAGACCAGGGTCAGGGGGACGCAAGGTGGAGACTTTTCAGTGGTTGCTTTATTGATACAAGGAGACGTAAAGCCTTGACCACCCTATAGAGGACTATCCAGGAGTGATTCAATGGAAATCATGCTGGCTTGAGACGCATCAATCAGGTTATCGACAATCTCCTCTACGGAAAAATTATGAAATTCCGAGCCATCAACTATTTCCACTACAGGGGAAGCGGAAGAGGGGGCTCCCGCAACAGAAGAGACAGCAGGTCTAACCCCGCCGAGACGAACAGCCTAAGAGCATGGATTGACTGGACTAATATCCGGCACATCAACCGTAAGATCTTTTTGAGAGACAGAGCTCATCCTGAGCTGAGATCTAATAACTCCCCGAGATAGGTGGGTCTCCTCGGCCTGATCAAAACCACAGTCATTCCAGTACCTGTATCTCATGATTTCAAACTCATGCAGGTAGACTGGACATGTCCTTGAGGAAGTCAGGTGAAAGCCCCTACAGTGGGGACACCGGGCGTCGATGAGCTTATTGAGGCACTCATTTGTATGATGAAACTCCCCACAGAATTCGAAAACTGGTCTAGTAACCCTACATTGGTCAGCAACATGCTTAGAACGTTGGCACCTAAAACATCTACGTGGAGGCGGGATAACGGGTGTAAGAGCAAAAGAGAAACCTGAGAGAAAGATGCTACGTGGGACTCTCCCCACTGATGGAGAAAACTCAACCATGTCAGAGGGAGAACCGTCATGGTTAGTTCTGCGCCTAACCGCAAGAACAGTTTCTTTGATAGACGGATCGATGGGGTTATAAATATTACCCGCAGAATAGGTGGTGGCTACATCTCTGATGAAGGCCTTTTTCATGATCAAAGATTTAGGGATAAATAGCCTATGGCCTCCAATTTTAAGGTCCGGAGAGTCAAGCAAAAGGTTAGCATCCCTCCAATCGTCACAGAATATCTTGACTTGATTTAGACCGTTCCTAAAGATCCTCCTACCCCCACTTAAAACCGCATCGATTGAGTCAGCTAGGGCGAGGGCATCATACATACCCATACTCCTGTTAGGGTTCAAGTTTTCCATGAGTACTATGTAGGTAGGAGAAAAGGACTCAGAGAAGCGAATGTTGGTAGAGTCCGGTCCCTAGTCCAGAGGAGAAACTCCGGAAGGATATTATCCAACACATCAGAAACTAGCGGCACAGCATTCCCAGTTTCATTCCGCTCAGAGGACACAAGGGAGGAAAATAAATCCTTCGGCGGACTAGTCTGGTCAATTTGCTCTGACGTGAGAGAAGAAGGGAGAGGAGGTGTTTTCATCGTGGAAGAGAAGGAAGAAGAGGACAAACCCTTATTGTTACTCTTCTTAAAATCCTTAAGACCCGTAACTAAATCTAATTGGTTAGGAGAGCGACGATATCTTCTTTTGTTATTAGCTTTTTTAGAGGGAGAGCGCGTAGACTGGGGTGGGATTGCATTTGACCCACTGGCACCATAGTTGATGAGAGTTTTAGCCCTAGGCATACCATCCATCCCCAAATTAGTCCGGCCTCCAGGAGGGGGGTCCCTCCGTAGGCCTCTGCCCAAAGAGGCTGATTGGGAATCATCCTGAGCTCTATTTTTCCCCGGGCACGTAGAATTTCTGAAGGAGGACATTGCGCCACCTATAGAAATGTATGGGGGGGGGGTAAATACCCGAACAACAAGTATCAAATTCCCGGGGCTCGCCCCCAAAAAGGTTAACCTAAAATAAAGTTAAACATACATTCCGAAACGAGAACAGCATTAATAAGCGTAGCTTAGGGTTAGTCAAAATAACTAATTGGAAAAATAATAAATAGTAAGGAAGCAGGGTGCGCAGGTAAGTTAGTAAGGCTGCAGCATAACGCAGGGATGAACCAAAATAAACAGGATTAAATTACAAAATAACAGAACTACAACCATAGTTTAATTACCAAAAAAGAACAACCGGAAAATAAGTTCGCTGGAGAAAAAAAAACGGAAAATTAGCAGGAAAAGATAGAGGCAGCTGAGGGGATACAATTTTGAATCGGGTGAAGGAAGTCATCAAAGGAAAAATGACAGCTAAGGTAGGGTTATGTAACGTGGGTAGGTTAGGTGATAAAGGGAGCGTACAGACGATATACAGTCTTGTGGGAATTGTAAGCAGTCATAGAAAAAGGCGCGAAAGTACATAGACGCCAAAATTACGCACTCACATACCACAAGAATCATTCAACAAACCGTAAGCATGAAAGCGTGGAAAGTCTTCGAAAAGTCCCGAGGGATTGAGTAAGCGTAAGGAAAGCAAGGAATCATTCAGCAACTTGTAGCAACAAGCAACAGTCCCGCTCCAAAGCACAGCCGTGACGTCACAGGCACAGAGGTACACCGAGCACAGGTAGCAAGCAAACGCAATATAAACAGTGAAAGTTCCACAAAAAACATTTTCCACAACTTCAGAGTACTTTAGAGACAACAGGGAAGCGTGGAATTTCAACACGCCTTACTTAGATTCCACAATTTGGCATTCACTCACGGAGCTCCACACAGCGAACTTTACACCTACTCAAAGCCATGATGGCCGACGCCTGAGCATCAGTACAACGCCGTGTTATAGAAGCGAGCTTCGAGGTGGGTTTAGCGAGGGGAGAACAGCAGTCACTACACTACGTTGGACTCCCGCTCACGTACTCACGACTGTTTATACCGCGCTCCTGATTGGTCCAGCTTAAATATTTAATAGCTCAAAAACTAAAACTGATTTTTGGAAAAGGAATTTTCGATTTATTTTTTTAATGTTTATACAGTCATATAAGTCCGGACACTTGAGTCTGGAACACACTGTATAAGAAAAAAACTCAGATCAAGTATGCGTTATCCAAGTCAAAGATACGAATTCAAACGTATCGATCGAAGGAAATAAACATATCCCAGATGGCATTTACTCTATACGTCAAGGAGAATTATGGGTACCAATTTATAACTACGAATCAACCCCGTTCAAAATTCCAGATGAAATAAACTACGAAAAAATCCTCAATATACAATCTCGCGACTAGACTCACACAAAAGGAGGGATCGAATGTACCACAGGCTTTAAAGGCACTAACAGAATTTTAGAACTTCAGAAAATTATGCAGTTGAACCACATAGAACCTTCAATTCGACAACAAATTAACAAAACTGTTACAACATATCATGAGGTCTTTACACTAACTGGAGACCCATTACCATGTACACAACTGACATAGCACGAAATTATGCTGAATTCAGGAAAGATAGTGAATCTAAGATCACATAAGTTACCACAAGCCCACAGACAATTCACCTTGGAGCACACGCAGGAATTTTTAGATAAAGGAATCATAAGACATTCCCAATCTCCGTTTAACTCTTCACATTGGGTAGTTCCCAAAAAAGGAAACAAACTGAGAATGGTCATCAAATCCAGACACATTAATAAGGATACCGACCAAGATGCGTATCCCTTACGAGGCAACCAAAAAATATACTGCATTCTCAACATCTCAAGGCCACTAGGAATACAATCGTATGTCTTTCAGTCTGAAAAATGCACCAGCCACATTCCAAAGAATGCTGGAAAACGCCTTCAGAGGTCTAATTGGCAGAGAATGCTTTGTATACATATACGACATAGTAATCATAGGCAAAATCCTAGAGGAGAACAACCAAAATTTGATTAAAGTGTTTGAAAGGATAAAGGCATTAGGACTGAAATTAGAACCAACAAAATGCGAGTATTTACGACCGGAACTTGAGTATTTAGGCCATCTAGGCTTACCGGGTAACCTGAAAATACTTTTATAAGAGTTCCTAACTAACGCTGCCGTGCAAATGAAAATTAGCGTATCTGAAATTTTTGTCGAAATTGAAATAAATTGGTCAGCACATTTATGATACTTCCCTTTACTCAAATAATTTACAGTATCTGCAAAAATCACCTAAATGCAAATGTAAAGGTCCGTATCTGCAAAATGACAGCTTGCGCCTGCACATGCCATAGTTGTACCTGCATTTGTTAACATACATGCACTATAGATTAGTAAAAAATATGTGAAAAATCTATGCTTCGCGCATTTGAAGATAAATAAATTAAATGATTTACAAAAATAATAAATTTAACGTTTTTCGAAGTATAAAAGTATTTGGTATCCTGTTTTATCGACTGTGGTGATAAAGAAGTTTCGATTTTTTGCGCACTTCAATAAATTATTAAAATTGTTTCATTTGTTAGATTTTTTTAATACATGTATCCTAATATACAAACAAATTGAACCATTTTCCACATAATTTCTAGTCAACTTCATATTATCTCTTAGAATTTTTTTAGCAGGTACTGCATATGCGCTCATTTTCATTTGCAGGGCAGAACAGGAAACACCAGATTCAATATCCAGATTTCCTCACAATAAAAGTATATCCCTGGGATATCCCAGAACTGTCCCCACGATATCCCAGGGATATCCAAATTTCCGCCTCGCGGGATATCCTTTTATCTCCCAAATTAGATTTTCTCTCAATCCCGAACGGGATATCTTCAGGATATCCCAACATCCTTTGGAAAATTCCTAGAAACCTGGAAAGATAAGGATTAACATATTTACTTGTGAAATCCAAAAGGATTTTATACATATTTCTCTCATGATTGCCGCACTGTATCGCTGCCAAGCTGATCTCGAATATTCGCTGGAATTCGGTGGATACCAATTTTTCTAAAAATCTAAAGGACTCTGCATCAAATATACACGAACCAAGAAATTAATTCTAGTGAAAGCGAATGGTTCTTACATATTTTGCAGTTTATGACTTTCTGTTTCCTGACAAAATATCTCCATTAAAAAACTGAACAGTTTTTGCATCGTCAATCGTCAAAGTTGCCATTTGTTGTGTATTTTATTGGGAAAATTCAATAATTACAGAAATGTTCTCGTTGTCGAAAATTCTTACAATGTTGAAGAAAATAATGTCAATTTTTTAAGTCGTTTAGACGCGGATATTTTTTCATAGTAATAAACACTTTAGTTTCATAGTCATAAACACATGTTTAGTTTATGGAAAAATATTTCGCAGGATTAAAAACAGTCTTTAAATGTTTTAAACATGCAAACGATCGAGTGCACATTATTTGTGCATATTTGTGCACACAGTAGTGGAAACGAAACACCTGGCCCGTGAGTAAAAATCATGAAATTTTCCCTCGCTGAAGACCCCTGCTGTAGGTTATCCCATGAGCTATCCTTGGGTTAGCCTGGGACATAAATAGGATATCTCCCGGATATCCCATGCTGTGCGAGTTGTAACTTGGACGCATTTACTCCGACTTCTGGAGTTCCGCAAGGCACAAATTTAAGCCCAGTGCTTTCTCTAATTCTTTTTAATGTAGATAAGTAACCAATACCGAAATGTAAAAAAACCCTAATATTTGCTGATAACACGAAACTTTTTGCGAAAGAAAACTCTTGTTAAAGATAGTTTGATCCTATAAAAAAAACTGGGTATCAATATAAATAAAACACAAGTAATATCCTTCACGAGATCACACGATCCAATTCTTTCTGAATATCAGATAAATGAACAAGAGATCCAGCGAGTCTACTACATAAGGGACATAGGAGTCATCTTAGATTCATTGTTTACATTCAGGGAACACATGGAATAAATAGACTTTCGAATCAAACTTTCAACTTTATTAGAAAGTTTCCCATTACCTTTGAAATAATACCCAAAGATAAGTAAAACGAGCCGTTGCCCGAGGAGCATTGGAAGGGGAAATGAAGCGTGAAGGGGGTAACTGGTTTGAAGTCAAATACTCGAAAAGAAAATTTCCAGGTTATAAATATCAAATTTCCTCTTACTAAAATCACGAATAAACGCATTTAACAAAAGGGTTTTCTATGTATAATTTTATGTATTGCGAGCTTATTATATTTAAACAAAATAATATTTTGGTAATTTATTGTGCATAAAAAAAACTTTGAGCGAAAAAGAATGATGCAGGAACATTTTTCCAAATTATAAATTCATTTATTAATATATAATGCACAAGTACGTAGTAGTAGGTACAAGAAACGCAGTGTTTTTTATGTTTTTAACTAAGTGTTGAAGCAAGATACTTTGTTTTAGGAAACGTTCGAAATATAATATTATTGCCAATGCGTAATTATATGAGAAAATACACAGCCCATATAATTAGAATACTTGAGAGTGATTTACTCAAATAGAATCAGTGCATGTTGAATACGACTTGTAATTAAAGAAAATTATTTAAAATAAGTAAAAACTAATTCAGGTATTGAGCACTTAACAAAAATTTTAAATAAGATGTACAATTGCACACTGATAAATTAAGAGGCATGTCGATCAATAGAGGCAATTTGTTTACCCGTTTCTGCCAGCAACTTAGCTTTCTTATTTTTTCAGATCTTTTTCTTCTCTTTTTATCTTCCTCCTATTTTCTTTAGCCTTTCTTTCTTCGGTCTTTTTCCTTTTGTACTTTTCCAAAGCATCCTACCATTTTCCATGGGCATTCCTCATTAAAAGAATTAACTCCTTAGAGATTTCACCGTTCACAGAAAACCCTCTTTCTAAGGCAACATTTCCATGAGATAGTGTGAAGAAAAGCTTTAATACTTTCCTAAGTTTTCCCGTATCTATTTCTGGTCGCCTTGAAAGAGTTTCCATCCAAAAGTCGTCTAATCTTACATCCTTTCGACAGAAGTTTCATTTGCTCGATTACGTAAGCATCTGCCAACGTTTTGCATTCCCGATCTGCATTCTGAAGAACACTATCAGAAAGAAGATTCGCCTTTAAGAGAATATCTAAGGCTACGCGCAACTGATTTTCTGCTGATTTCACAGAGAAAGATATTTTTGCCGGGTTTAGACAAGTAAGAGCTTCTGTCAAGGGATATTTCAAAGGAGACTTTTCTAGTAAGTTTGACACAAGATAATGAAGGCAGTTCCTGCACTCTTGCTTGAATTGAAGTGTTTCTTTAAGGCTCGCACCTTTGCATTTTCCCACGGCGTCACGAGTGGCATAATCAAAATCAACGTCTTTTGCGTACATCAGATAAACATATAACTTGTCCGCCTTTTTATTACATCAAAGCGGTGCAACGGCGTTTTTGTCATTACGTCTTCGTTGACAAAACGTGTCATGCAATTATTTGCGAAGAGCGTCAGACTATCGTATAAAAGGACCCCGCACGAAATATGAGTAAAAGGCCTTTCGGTCAAATTCGCTATAACTTTGGGGAATAATTTTTTATGTGATTCTGATCAAAATTTGTTATGGGAATAACCCCCAATAATCAAGTGTTTAGGTATTAGAAACTCCGGAAGGTAGTAGAGTGTGTTATTCTTGTGCTTGTGGTGACCGGTACCTACAAGTATATAATTCTTTACAACTGTAGTGTTATTCTTATGTGATTGGGTATGAACCAGAGAAATCCTGTGTGTTTGTGTGTGATTGTGTGTGTGTGTGGGGGGTTGTATTTGTTGTGTGTGAAGGGTGTGAAGATAGTTCGTGTTTTGTGTAAGGATGAGTCAGAGAGTGTAATTGTAAATGAAAATGGTGCGTAACGGTGTAGAAGAGTGATTAGGGGGAGGTCTGGGTGGAAGTGTTTGTATGAAGAGAGGAAGTTAGTGTATATGATTGACTATGGTGGAAGAGATTGTTATGTGGGAGGGTCATTGGGTTGGTACGATGTGATCAAGGAGGGGGGATTTGCATTAAATAGGTAAGAAAGTACAAGTCTCAGCAGAAAGAGAGGGCGCTGATGAGTGCGACTGAAAATGAGAAAGAGTGTTTGAAGTGTAGGTTGAAATGACGGTCGAGGGGTTATTAATTATGTTTTAAACAATATGCGATGTGTGTGAATGAATACGTGTCAGTATTAGTTTGAGGCTTGGAAGTCAATGAGGGTAAGCATAAAAGATGTTCTGCATTTTTCAGTGTGGAAGGTAATTAATATACTGTATGTTGGTGTAAAGATGATTGGTATGTTGTGTATGACTGGGTACATGAAAGCGTATGTATGATGGGAGTACTAGATTGGTGTGATAGTGAGTAAGGTTGAAGTGTGTAACCCCTCTTCCTCATTTTTAATCGCTTGCATCAACACCCTCTCTTTCTGCTGAGACTTGTACTTTCTTACCTATTTAATACATATCCCCTCTCCTTGATCACATCGTACCAACCCACTGACCCTCCCACATAACAATCTGTTCCACCATAGTCAATCATATACATTAACTTCCTCTCTTCATACAAACACTTCCACCCAAACACGAACAAAAAACATCCCCCCTCCCACATTTGCAAATATCACTCTCCCCCTAATCACTCTTGTACACCGTTACCCATCATTTTAATTTAAAGTTATACTCTCTGACTCATCCTCACACAAAACACGAATAACACTACAGTTGTAAAGAAGTATATACTTGTAGGGATCGGTCACCACAAGCACAGGAATAACACACTCTACTACCTTCCGGAGCTTCTAATACCTAAACACTTGATTATTGGGGGTTATGCCCATAACACATTTTTATCAGAATCACATCAAGAATTATTCCCCAAAGTTATAGCGAATTTGACCGAAAGGTCTTTTACTCATATTTCGTGCGGGGTCCTTTGTACTAACGGAGCATCCAACTGATATTCAGTTAGAAGTGGTTCTAAATCCTCAGCCAGTGATTGAAAAAAGGCAAGCTTCGCTGGAAAAAGTTTATCCTTTAACGCCTCGGCAACGATGTTAAAGTTGTTACAGGTGTCGGTGTTTTATTTGTGGCTTGAACGTGTTCCACGTACTTTTTTCAAATTTGGTAGAACTTTTTTCATTCTTCGTGAAAATTTTGAGTTATCAATCCAACGATCCTGGCAAAACTCCAGTAGAAATTCCTCGGATTCTGTAATATCAGTAAAATCTCCACGACGCGCAGGTGTTTCTTTGATTAAGTTGTAACGTGCTCTTAAAAATTGAATTACACCCCAATTAGCTTTTGTAATACCTATCTTGAAAGATCCATGAACCACGTGAAGACCACACGAATCTAATTCCAGCAGTTGGGGTGAATCAAAATTGGGTCGTAGCTCTGAGTCCATCAACACCTACAAGATTCTCTGGGTATCGATTTCATTTAGTGCCGTTTTAAGTCCGTTGAGGAGATCAGTCGCTGTCGTATGGTGAAGAGAAACAGATGTCAAGTACCGTGCACAGACTTGATTTTTATCATTATCCCAGAAACGAACATTCACAATCAGGGTGGCGAGTAAAAAAGGATTTCAAAATTCCCTGAATTTTCCCTGAACGAAAATTGAAATTCCTTTATCACTTCTCAATTTTTTAACAGAGTCTGTTAGCCTGTTACCGTGCTTATTATTATTTAATGAATGTGTCGTTCGCATAAAAAAACATTTGAAGTAAATTCTACCTGAAAATTACATTATTCTTTAAAAGCCTCTTCTTAGCTGCTGCCGTGTTCTGAGATTCGACTTCTTTTCAGCGCTCCTCAGCTGCTTCTTTAAAACGAGAGTACGCATTTCGCGCTGCGAGAATGACTTCTTTGGTAACATTGAATTCGTCGAGTATTGGCGTTTCCGTGAGAAAGAACAGTGATCATTTTCATACCTTTTTCGATGTTTTCACTAGGCTTCTTGGCCTCGAAAAATTTGATCCAAAAATGGTCCACACGTTGACTTTTTCTACAGAAATTTTTGAAGTCTTCTTGAACTTGTGGAAGCTTTCACATATTCCTGAATTAACTAGCTGCTTTGTCTGCAATATTGCCATCGAGCCAATTTTTATCAACGAGAGTCGTTAACAAAGTTCCCAATCTTTTTCCCCCCAGTTTTAGATCAGCTGCAACGTATGGATCAAAGCAGGAGATAGCTTTTGTCAACGTATACGCAAGCGGTGAGCGTTCTTGCAACTTGCTAATAAATTTGATTATGCAATTCCTGCAGTCTTGACGGAACTGAAGAATTTCGTGGGCAGTGCAAGCCTTGATCTTCATTAGGGCAACTTTGGTGGCGACTCCGAGGTGAATATTTGCAACTGTCAGTAGATTTTCCTCATTACTCACATCAACGTCGTGTAATGGGGGTTGCTTTTTCCATGACCTTAGTCTCAATGACACGTTCCATTTGATCACGCATACCGGTAAGGGCATATATAAAAATGGTACAAGAGGTGAGTCTGACTGGAATTCGGTCAAGAAGGGCTCGATGTCCTGCGACATGGATTTGAAAAAAGGTAAGTTTGCTGTGAGCAAAGGGTCCTTACAGAACTTTTCAACAGTTTTGAAGCTATTGCAAGTCAGAATTTTCGAATTTTTTGAGTTCTTATCAACGTACTGAACGCACTTAATAAAGTTGGGGAGCATGTCGGAAGCCCGCTGAGCGACATTATCATTGTTCAGCCATCGAACGGCACAGAATTTTAGTGGGAAAATGGAACATTCAGTAGCGGCGGAGGTCTGTCGTCGAGCTGGAACATCCTTGAAATGATTGTAAATTGCCCCTAAAAATTGCTCCAAGTGCCATGTTATTTCTTTGAAGCCACCTTTGAACGCACCATTCAAATTGTGAAGCCCACAATTACCAATCTCCAAAATTTCAGGATCATCCTTATCCGTTTTTATATGGCCTTTGATGTCTTTTAAAAACTTAAAATTAACATACGGACCATCCATAGAAATTTGAAGAATCTTCTTCAGTGGAAGAGGTGATATGCCTTCCAAAAATCCGATGAGCAAGTCTGATGCTCTGGCAAGCATAAAAAATACTGACGTGAGGTATCGTTTCTTCAATTCTCCACCATCTTTTGACCAAAAACGAACATTTAAATCTATTTATTGTTTTTGAGCAATTTTGTTGAGCGATTCGTCAAATCCTACTGTGAAAAAATCACATTCCATCACCTCGTGAACTAATTGTTTACTGAAGTACGGTGCCAAGCCAAATACAATCATGTAGCCAATCTTATCGCGATGCAGGTGCATTTTTTTCAATTTCACTGTCGGGAAACATTTTGCAAAAAAGCTTCACGTTTCGTCCTGCTGAGACTTATGCGCCATAACACTTTCAATGACCCATATTATTTCTGCTCTGGTGACATCATCCTTGATTAAAAAACTCTGAAGTCTAAACGGTGGCTTCTCCACTGTTTCTATCGGAGCTATCTGTGATGTAGAAGGAAAATTTGCAACTTGGATAATTTTTGGCACAAGATGGTTTGAAGCAGACTTTTCACTGATAGCACTAATAGAATCAGTTTGCTGAGAAGACGCGTTGCAAAGAAAAGATTGCAATGTATGCATGGTAGTCAAATCATTAATCACTTTTTTGTGCTTGTCACCTTTCATATGACTGATCAGAGCTCTTCGTCCCATATTGCTCAGGCTAAATGATTTTCCATTCACACATCTAATATACTTCGCCGAGGTTGCATCATTTTGAACTCTTACTAGCCACGGTTTGAATTCAGGATCTGTCAACCACTGAGTTTGAAAAGTGCTCATTTCCAAAAGACGTTAAAATCTACAACGGAGGAAAATTATTTTTGTTCAAGCGTAAAAAAGAGAGAAAATGAAATTTGAATTTGTGGTAAATGATAGTGTATTTGAATATATTTAATAATAAAATTAGAAATCATAACCTGATTTTAATTTTCATTTATATCATAGATAAATATTATTTTGGGAAGAACGAAGAAAATATGAATGCCTTCATGAATGTGGTTAAAAAACAAACAAATATCTTATTCTGCTCTCGTATACGATGAGATCGGAAAACACACAAATTTAATATTTTCAGTGAGTTCCTAAGGATAAATATATTGATAGATTTCAAGAGAAATTCAGATTCTGCCATTGGATATACAATTTCTCAAATGCCGATATAAATGAAAGCACATCAATCTTTTGTTTTCTTTTCTAACCTCAACCTAACCTCTAATCAAGCGGAACGAGCTGCGAACTTGTAACTTTGATGAGGAATAGAAGACGGCAACGCACATTCGTATAATGTAGTAAATGAAACTTATCGAAAACGAAAAAACTAAGGATATCCAAATTAAAGAATTTTCACAGAGACATCAAAACGATTCAATACAATATAATATGGGGAATCCCTCTCTCTTGAAAGCTGTGACGTCATCTAACGAAAAGATGGCCGTATTCCCGTAGGAAAAACTAAATATACAAGCCAATAACATACCACCACTGAACCTCGCAAAACCATTGTTATTGGCTAGGAGGGCTGGTGGTTTCACGCTTCGACACTCTATTGGTTGTTGAGAGAGGCTACGAGTTTCAACACGGTAGGGTATCATTTGTCCAAGAAATCATTTTACCAAAAAAGAAGACTAGATGGGAATAAAAACACGGTACTCCCGCGAAGTCTTCACACAGTGGTCACCAAATCTAGTTCTTTTTTGGTGAAATGAGATTTTGGTAAAATGATTTCTTGGACAAATGATACCCTACCTTTCAACACCTTGTCTGTCTTTCAACCATGGTTCAATTATCATTAAATTTACATGGTTCATTTGGAATCTACTTTCACATTTGATAGCTGAAATCCAAATTTCCTGATTTCTACCAAAATTCCGTGATTTTTCCAAACTTTTCAAATTCCCTGATTTTTTCAGGTTTTCCAGATCGCTCGCCACCCTGCCAGTCATTTGACTTTTCTGTGCTATTTTATTCAAAGCCTCGTCGAAGCCAATAAGTAACAATATGGTCGAGACTCTTAACTTGGTTCACGAGATTTTTTTTTGAAAAAATGGAGCAATACCATCAACGACGCTGTACGTAATCTTGTCCTTATATAATCTCATATTCTTTGCAACTTAACTGTCCGGGAACACTCTCGGAAAAAGAGAAACATTGCTTTCAGCAGTACGCAGAGAATTGTAATACATTACTGCTTCTATACACCACAAGATTTCGGCTTCAGTCACGGTATCCTTAGTTGCGTATAGGTCAAGACAATTTTGTGAGAAACGAGTATTAGGCAATACATCATCTCGTGAACAATTTCCCGCCGATGGAGTGGACAAAGAAGACGGTTGTGCTGGAATTACTAATTCAGCAATACATGCAGAGGGCAGTTCTTTGAAATATGTAGAACTATGTGACGAGTTCATTGAAAATAGGCGTGGAATAGACACTGACTTCTCAGCAAAATCCATTAATTCTGTATGTCTTTTACTTTTTCATGACTTGCAAGCGCAGTACGGGCCATAGACTCAAACGAAAATCACCTATTACATTTCGTACATCAAGCATAAAAGGTTTGCTTTTCCTGTTCCATCCATGGAACTTCAGTTTTCCAAGCTACTTGGAAGTTTGTCTGGCTCTTCATTGTAGAGAACTGGTGAATGAATCTGAAAATTAACATAAAAGGATCATTTATACACGACAAACATAAAGAATAATAAGCATTATTAATGCAATAATTTAAGTGTTGTTCCTCAATAATAAAATCGATTGAGATTATTGATGAACATTAGGCTTTAGGTTCGAGTGAAAATGAACACAATTCGCTTAAAATTACTTCAGACGCTTCGGCACACGTTGGTGGACCACTTCCGTTATTTATTCACAAAAATTTGTACAAACATGGATATATAATGCAATTTCGATGTCTTAATTAACTGCAGAGGCTCAGATAAAACGACAGTTGTGATTTTTATAAACATATCCTTGGTTTAATATTTTTTGAATTTTAATTAGTAAATAATTCTTAGTAGCAATTTTTAATTTCTTTGATATTAGGGATTAATTATTACAAATTGATTACAAAAAACTACCTTCAATTTTCATTATGACAGTTTAATTATAATTAAATGTGTTTATAACGCACTCAATATAAGATTCACTCAGTATTAAAATAAGTAATTTTTATAATTAACCAAGGATCTTTATAATAATAACAACGGTAATGTTAACTAACTCTACGCAGATAATTAAGACATCAAAATTACATTTGCCAAATGTCTAAAAAAAAATGTCAAAATAAACAACTGAAGGGGGTTCTAATTAAAAAGGCCTTGCTCAACAAAGTAGAATTTCATAATAATAATGGTTATATCTCTTAGATAATGTAATTTGTTTAGAGCTTAAACATTGTTTTTAAATGTTACAAAACCTAAGAAATTTTAGATATAATTTCTGAATACTTTTTTTTATCATATTTAGTAAAATTCCTATAATGATGTGATGATATACATGACAATCATGACAAACCATCACTGAGAATCGACACTCATAACCTCAAAATTTTAAGTATGTTTTTATAACTTTTATCACGACAATACAAAATAGTTCTCTTAATATTATTAGTTTTACCGCAAGCTTTCACGTACCTAACCTCAAACTTTAAATAGATTATGTATGATTCACAATCCTTCAGTTTTAATTTTCAAAATCAATCTCCAAACATCTAAAAATAGCTTTAAAAATTTGCGAAATTTTCCACTTATATTAACATATTCTGAATATTTTATTCGCTGAACCACCATAAGAAAATCTTTTATCAACAAGCCTCAGACAAACTTCGGTTTGCATTAAATAGAGTGTTGAATCATGTTCAACAGTCATGTTAGTAGAAACAGAATGAACACATAATTATAACACTAACATAATATATGTTTTGAAGAATACAAAATCAAAAACTTACCAAATTATAAATTAAACATCAAAGATCCGAATCATCGAACCGGCACTACGAGGACCCGCACAATTCAATCTATTATTTTTGTAAAGTGTGAAGTTCTCTTCATTGAATTTAATCAGATGGGCGAGCCGCGAGTCGATCGTTTCGATACACTAACCTTACTTAACTATTTTTCGCGCGAATTTTGAATTTCACCATCCATTTATATGATTTAATCAGTAAACATTCAAATTTATTTGTCCTGTTATCACGATTAATAAAACAAAGCACATTTTCGAAAACTTTAAATGTGATTCCCGGTTGGAATTTGCATTCCCGGTTAATTCTCGGTTTTATTTTACTTCCTGGCTAACTCCCGATATTCCCGGATAGTAGACACCCTGGTAGCGGAGTGAGTAGAGTATTGAATTTTAATCCTAAGAGTCCAGCGTTCGAGACCTGGTGCCGAAGGAAAATGATTATTTATTTTTCTGAATAGAATTCGTTATACTCTACTGCATTTGAAAGTTTCCCCAAACGAATCATGTTCCAGCTTTACGCAAATTTTGCGGAATTTTCGCCTAATCAATTATCTCCGTGTAGCAAAATTAAAATATACAGTAACAATGAGGAATTCAAGTAAGAGGAAAATTATGTATATAACTCCAACATTAAAAAATGCCATGCATTTGTCTTCAATGAATATAATCAGTAGGATCTGGAACATACTATGCAGAGCAGGAAATTGACGATTCGGATATCTACAACAAGCTTGTCCAGCGAGGAGAAATTCACTCAAATCCCAGATGGTGCATTTCCACCACCTTTTCTCTCTGCTCAGCTCGAGAACTCGGATGGTGGTCGCTTTCTGAAGTAAAATGGGAAATCAATAAAAAAATGATGAAAACAAAATCAAAAAATGATTTAGTGCAACTGAGTTTCAAAATAAATAAAAATTAATTAATTAAAAATTAAAATAACTAATATATATGCACTAAAAAATGACTTATTCTGATAAATAAAGAAGGTACGTGATATGTGATTTGGATAGCTCTGAAAATAACTTAGTATATTGGATGAGACACAATGACGATGAACCTGTTCTTTTTATTGAATTCACGTGATCATAGTAGGCACTAAAAGACAACTGACCAAGAAGTCACCCGAAAATTGACTGAATACAGAGTCTGCGTGTACAACATGCGACATCAGACTACGAAAGTGTGTGTGTGTGTGAGCGTGTGTGTGAACGTGCGCGCGCGCGTGTGTATGTATGTGTGACATCTTAACCTAAGATAGTATAAGTAAGAAACGAATACAACAATATACTCTCAGTCGTGTGATTAAATGTCGAATCTCGAACATTCCCGAACGCTTTAATAACTGCCTGGGTAAACGTTATATTATCTTAAATGAATGTTTGTAGACTCACAGAATACAAATAATTTTCTTATTATTATATTTAATTGTTACAAACAAATTTTATGAACAAATTGGCAAATAGTTTTGTAATCGGTAAAAAAAACTTCTTTTTGCTAAAAGTGCTTCGTATTAATGTAGGAATGATATTTAATGATAAAAATAATTAAAAAGTTAATAATAACCATTGTATTTGGTGGAATATAACAATCTAAATGTTTATAAACAATTAAAATAAACAAATTCCAAATGTTGGCAGTTTCACTTGGAAAAAGTCGGGTGTTCAATCGCAATAGCTTGAGAATGAATCATAACACTGCATGCTAAGATTCAATCAATGAAAAATCTTTTGAAAATAACCCACCGACTTGGTATAGGCAAACCCCCGATTTTGCGAACTTACTAACAGTTTGTGTGCTAAATCAGTGTTAGTAGCAACACGAGAAGACTTGGGTGAATTGTACTCTCGAATATTCCTGTAGTCTTTACATCGATCTTCACTGGCTTCTTCGAAAAACTGTCCAATTGGTAAGAGAAAATGTATCATAAAATCAGGTCCACGTAATAATATCTTACGGAAGGTTACAGACATGCAGTACCACTAGAGGAATCAAGTAAGGTTTATACCTCAGAACGCGGCGGCTTTCCACCGATTTTAATTAAACCTTTTGCATTTTATTGCTAAATATGTATAGTAAAAAGTTAAACAAAAAAACCTGTTCGGTAATTTGAAAATCAATTTTTTTCATAAATTTCCAAAAATCGATTAAAGACTTGAATAACTTCAATAAATTGAGTCCTAAAGCAACGAAAACACTGTGTATATGTATATTGAGCTTACTGATTAGGAATTTGAGGTAAAAAAGTTTAAAATGGCGGACCAAAAGTTTCTAACACTTATAAACATTTGTAAAAAAAATAATGACAAGTGATTAATATTTGGCATGCATATTCCTACGGGCATAAGAAGTTATTAAAAAATAATTTTGAACCGGGATAAAGGGCAAAAAACACCTTTAAATCGTAGAAACTACCCCCAAAAAATGGTTTTTGACGATTACACAGGCCCACAAAATTTGACAAAGGTCCGGAACCAGAGACCAGACCTAGTATACCCGAAGGCTTTTGCTGCGCTGAATCCGAATCCGACCGTTATTTTGATGTTTTCGAGGCCCCGCAACATCGCGAAAAATTTTTTTTTTTCACAAACTGACAACGGCATTGTAAAGAACTACTCTTCACCTTCAAAATGCGATCCCTACCTTTTTGATAGGATTTTTCGTAGAAATCT
>CAKNYM010051849.1:95293-111780 GCA_932195095.1 Andricus curvator | reverse complement strand
TCAATTTTTTAAGGCCAGCAGGCTAAAAAATAAACGTTTATCTATTTGGTTTATAAACATTCAGATTTTTACATTCTACCAAATATTATCAAAGATATATTATTTTCAGGAATATCTGTACCCGTTCTGGCGATCGAAGAAAGTGTAAATGTGATAAAACCTTAAATTTAAATATTTTGTAACATGAATTGTTTATAACAATGGTTATTGTTAACTTTTCAAATATTTTTTTAACTAGCAGTCATTCGTTCAATACTTTAAAACATTTCCAGTGCAATAACATTTTTTTCTACGCGAAAGAGCCAAAATTTATCTAATTTGTTTATAAAAATATAAATTTTTATATTTAAAATATTTTGCCACAAGAATTGTTTATAACAATGGCTATTATTATCTTTTTAATTATTTTTGTGATTAAATGTCGTTCCTATATTAATAAGAAGCACTTTTATGGAATAATAAACAAAGTTTTTGTATTCTGTGAGTCCCCAAAAATTCATTTAAGACAATATAAAGTTTACGTCAGCAGTCATTAAAGCGTAAAAATCGTGATGTAAGAAATTTCAGTTTTTCCATACTTTGAGTAAAAAAATTATTAATAAACAAATAGAGGAGACAAAAGTTCTGTCCTCGAAATTTTTCAGAATTTAATGCACTTTAATTTTTTTTTAAATTAAAAATCGGACCAAAAATGAAGGCTCTGGTCATTTTTTAACGAAAAAAATGCATTTCCTCCCACTGTGCGCCTCGTCGTATGACGACGACGAAACTAGCGGCACTGACACTGGTGCACTATATAAAATTGACGCATCAAGTGAAAATATTCTGAGAACAGATTTGCTGCAAGACAACAATGATGAGAGGTAGCTATTGGATCCAACCTGTACTGCCACGCAAATGAAACAGAGCGTATCTGCAGTTCGGATAAGCCATCCGTCACTTTTATGAATGTTTAAAATAGTGCTCGAATGTCCATGATTCTGATGGTGTTAATTGAATATGCATTTTGCAATAAGATATACATTATGGGTTTCATATAAAACTACGAGAATTCAGACTATTTGAATCCCTTCTAAAGATTCGTAAAAGTGACAGATGATGACTTATCCGAACTGCAGATACGCTTTATTTCATTTGAACGGCAGTGTAGTCCGGTGCTAGAACTTGGCCGGTTAGAACCCAGCCAAATATCGTCTGATGGGCTATCAGCGTATCTTCTGCTTTTTTCCTTAATCCTTCTAGAATAAAGAACGAATAGATATCTGCTCCTAGCAAGATGTCAGCTGTGGATGTTGTGGTAAAAAAATAACTTTTGGTAAAACGTCTCCAGCCCAATTTGTGATTACAGAAAGTTTACAAATCTTCATTCGACAGTTAAATGATAAGGATTTTGATATGAAAGACTCAAGATATCCTGTACCCATATGCGGATCGTGTAGATTGACTCTACGAGAATGGGAGACGGGGGTATCTAAAAGGCCTTTGACGTACATAAAAGAATGCAGTTGTGCGATATGTGGGTGTGCTAGACAAAAATGACATAAAAATGTTATAAAAGGGAGATATAGATCGCGACTCTTGAATATGGATATAAAAAAATCAAATTCCAGTAATAAAAATCGTGAAAAGTCTGTATCTACATGCAAAATGTGTTTTAAAAAGATAGAACAAGGTATCAGACCTTCTTATACGTCTTCTAAGGCATGAGAAAACCTAAAAGAGTTGATTAAAAAACTACCTATTAAGAAACAGGAACAAATAACAACTGCTGCAATTAAATCCAAGATTAATCTAAAACGAGAAAGTTCTTTATCAGGTAAACAGGATTATAAAAATATTGAATTAAGTCTTGCTACTGGTAGCTCAAAAGTAAGAGTTGTTCTTAACCCCATCGAAAAAAAAGATGTGTTTTCTCAAGAAAATCCAGACAAGTATCAGGTTTACACTGGATCATCGTCAAACAAAATTAAAGTTTTTACTAATCTTTTGAAGTCTTGTGCAGGGAAAAATCTGTGCCACAGAACTATAGAGACCGTGTTAAGGAAAGGTAAAAGATTTTGCAAGATGTTTACAAAAGTGATACCTATGATTTTGAAGTTGATCATGAAAAGAAAAAAACAGTTGTATGAGTAGATGCTGAGGAGTTGGTATAGGCGGTGGTTAAAGAAAGGTAATATCTAGGTTGGTTATAAAATAAATGATTGCTAAGTTTTTCTTTTAAAATAATTTTATAATGCGGTATGTGGTATGTAAATCTCATTTTACTTTATTCCATTCTACTCTATTGCATTTTGTTTTAGAAAGAAGCAGAATCAAAGTAATGGCAGGCGGCGGACAGGATTTTTTAAAAATATGTTCGAAAATTATTCTCCTAATTTAAATAAAGTTCGGAAGGAAGATGAAGGAATAGAAAGCTACTGCGAACCTAAAATAACAATATATGCGGAAGGAGGATCAAAGATTATTAAGGAGAACTGTTCGAAGGAAATGCCTGCCGAAAACTTTTAAGAAATTCGGATGGCTTATCAGACAAAGATGTTTTTCAAAATTTCTCTCCTTTGGGTGTTACACCATTTGTGTCAGTGTTAAAGAAAATGAACAAAATTCTGAAAATGTATTTTTTCGATGAAAAGAAATGGCTCATTTGATGAAATTTCCAAAAGTTTAAAAAATCTCAGGAAACTATTTAAGGCAACAACCCTTTCTATGACACTCAAAGTATATATAGGTATTGAACATTTAAAAGAATGTCTTAGAGGAGAAGATAAAAGTTTAGGGCTATGGTCAGAACAACCCGGCGAGGTTCTTCATCGATAATTTCTTAAGTTTTGGGAAAAGTATAAAATCAATCTTTTAGTGAACAACAGACAGTGCCAAATTAATGGGGTCAAAATCGATGTCAGTTTATAATATAGATATCATATTATAGTGTAGTATATGCGGCACTCAAAACACAAAAATTATATCCATTTTCACCTATCTCTTACGGTTAACAAGACAATTGTTGTTAAAAATAACAATAACGGTGGTTCCTCTCAGGTCCCAGTGGAACGTTCCCAAGCGGCGGACATTTTACCCGTTCCGGGAACGTTCCGTGCTATTAGGGTCCAAGTTATCACCTGTCGTTAAAATGTTCTTCAGTAGAAGCTCAGCCTCACCTTCCAAACTCGTCTTCGTATGATGTACTTTCTGAACACTTGTAATAAGTTCGTGGTGGATGACGAGCGACTAAAATAGATCTCTTGAGTTTTCCCAGTCTCAGTTTTCCAAGACAGTGTACTTACCGGAAAACTTCGGTGGAGCTATTCGCGAGTTTTCAGGCGATTCTCCGTTTTGTGTAGGTTTCCGCTGAAGATTTGAAGAAGTCGTTTGCGAAGTACGTAATCCTCTTGTGCTTTTCTGTTCGCAACTCGATACAAGCAACACGATTCTTTTGCATCTCGCCCCAGTAGCTTTCGATTATTTCTAATTGCATTTGAATCGCAATTGTAGTGATCTTCTGCTTTCTATGTTTGCTGAGATTCGTGACACATAGATTAAGGAAACCATTTCTGAAAACGCCTCCCAGAAAAATCTTGAAAAAATCAGAAGAAGATTCGCGTTAACGCTGTGCTACGGAACGATCCCTGAATACAAGCCTGTCACAGTCTTAAAATTCAGTGTGAGGAAGGTAGACGGAGCGTGCGTAGATCACTGCTAATAATACCAATGGAGCATATAGAAATGATGTTGCGAGAACGAGGTGTAAGGTTCACCCACCGTACGAGAGAGCAACTGAACTCGTAAGATACTGGTTCTCGGTCTCACTCTGCCATTCATGTACCGAAATAACCGAAGTTTGCAATGCAACGGACTACGGTTACTCGATTTACACAGTCACAATACCCACTGAGTTTTATCAGTACTGATCATATATCAACTGATGATTAAATCTTTGTGAAATCTTCAAAGATTTAAAGATTTCAAAATATTTCACACAGATTTCTAAGATTTCACAAAGATGTCAAAAGATTGCAAGCAAACGTTAACTGCAACTAAAATCTTACATATATTAAAGAATAAATAAAAATATTTCAATGTTATTGGTGTAATTACTGTTGGGTTATTCTAAATAAACATAAATCCACATACCAATTATAAATCATAATTTGACAATTGAAGCAACGGCCATACCACGCTGGAAACACCAGTTCCCGTTAGATCACTGAAGTTAAGCAGTGTTGGGCGCGGTTAGTACTTGGATGGGTGACCGTCTGATACTACTGCGTTGCTGTTGGCGGTCGTGGGTGTGGTGAGCCCACACTTGTAGTTATTTACTACAAGAAACTATCCACCTAGAAACACTACCCGAATCGGGTAGTGTCACGCTTACCCCTAGAGGCTCGCCGAAAGGGAAATGGCTTAATGGTATAGAAGCCGCGCTTCATAAAGGGGCTTAAACACTGAAATTTCAATTTCGAAAAAAATGAAAAATAGTGAATTTACATTAACTTGAATTAATAATCATATAAATACTTTCAACTAAGGCTACATAATTTTATATATCCAGTTTACGGAATTTTCAGGTTCATTTGCACTTAAAACTGACAGAAACATTTTATAGGGAAGGGGAGGCAACTATAGAACCAAAATTTATTAACAATGTAATTCGGATACCTTGAGGTCTTGAGAATATTAATGAAAGGAAGGAACGAGGTGTGATCAAAAAGTACCCTGATTTTTTTTCGCGTGGTATACGTATCCGATTGAAACCTTTTTTCCTAATGTTGGTACACATGTCCGTGACATATTCGTCAATGTTCAACCTTATTGGATACACAGTTTTTTTACAGTTGACGAAGTAAGGCACATTTTTGTGTGCCCGTGATTTCTTCATTTTGAACAGAAGAATTTGTATTAAATGTTGGTTTAAAAATATTTAAAAATGCACTAACCTGTTGGAAATTTTAAAGAAGGCTTTTGGCGAGTATGTTATGAGAAAAACCAGTTATTGTTTATGAATAGTTCGCTCTAAAGACCCAAGACCAGAAATACGTCTATTTCGATCGAATGTTAAGGTTTTCCTTACTGTTTCTTCGATACTTACGAATTTTTCCGGAAAGGTCAACTTTGTAAATAGAATCATTTGAAAGATTAGAAAATTTCGCGTCGAATCTGCCTACGTTCAAATTATTTTAATGAACGAGTGAAAAAATATTTAATTTTGAAGTTAAAAGTTTTTTTACCTAAATGAACATTTTGAAACCTTGAGTTTAACTTTTTGCCAAAATTAGAATAGTGTTCCTAAAAATTTGGAAAAATCATCAAATAAAGAGTAAATCCTACTCTTTAAATCTAAATCAAGATCAGGATTAAATATCATGCAATTACAGAGTACAAAATATTTACTCGTATAATATTAATTTTTGGTACCCGAAAGTCCGAGATTCTTCGTTGACCTTAATTTTTCATCAGAACTTGCACCTTATAAAAAAATGAACTTTAACGAAGAATCTCGGACTTTTGGCTGCCAAAAATTAATATTGCACGAGTAAATATTTTGTATGAATACTCAGCATTTACGTAATATTTAATTGTGCTCTTGATTTCGATTTAAAGAGTAGGACTTACTCTTGATTTTATGATTTATCAAAATTTTTAAGAACACTTTTCTAAATTTGGCAAAGAGTTGAACACAAGATTTTGAAAATGTTCATGTAGCTAAAAAAAACGTTTAACTTTGAAACTAAATATTTGTTGACTTGTTCATTAAAATAATTTCAATATAGGCTGATTCGACGCGAAATTTTCTAATCTTTCAAATGATTCTACTTACAAAGTCGTGGATTCAGTTTCTGTACAGATATTTGTCTTTGAAGCGAAGTATGCATTTTCAAACGGTCAAAGGAAATGTACCCAAACTTTCTGTCGATGGTGTACATGGATTTCCACGTGGATATTTTCAACTGGGATCGATGCCTCAGTCTGTGATATCTTATGGGGACTGCTTTGAAAGGGGCCATAACGATATTGATGATTATATATTTTTTTTAAATAAAAGATCCCGAAACTTTTTGATCATACCTCGCAAGAATTATTCGATTTTGCGAATTTTAGCGAATTATTATTATTATTATATAATTATTATTATTATTTTCGAATTTTGGATATGATTCGAGCGATATCCGAAGAGCGGCGTGTGTTTTGTTTGTGCGCATGCGTAGCACGCTGCTGGGCGAATGAAAATAAGCTTATCTGTAATTTTGGTCGAAATTGAGATAAAGTCGTCAGTACATTTATGATACTTCTCTTTACTCATATGTGTATAAGAAAATAAAAGTTCACAGTGATAGGTAGTTTAACTTTTAAAAAATCATTTACCGCGCTTTTTTGAAAACTCAAATTTTCATTTTTCGAGATGATTTTTTTTGTGATGAAAAATTTTAATTTTATGTACGCTTTTATACATAAAATATGTAGTAAAAAAGTTCCTATAAATCTTCGTGTCAAATAAAAACTGGGTCTTCTATAGAGGTTTTTGCAGCCCTATTTGCGCTATAAAAACCTCTATAGAAGACCCAGTTTTCAAGTGACACAAAAGTTTATGAGAACTTTTTTACTAAATATTTTATGTATAAAAGTGCACATATAATTAAAAATTGTTATCACAAAAAAACATCTCGAAAAATCAAAATTTGAATTTTTAAAAAAGGGCTAAATCGATTTGTTCCCTTCTTGGCTCAAAATATCTGGGCAATATCAGATAACTGAATCCTGCAGAGAGTTTTTGTTGAGTAAGAATTTTCAATATCCTTAGAGACAAGAAACCTCTATATAAGACCCATTTTTCGTTTGACAAAAAAAGTTTATGGGAACTTTTTTACTACATATTTTATGTATTACAACGTACACATAATTAAAATTTTGTTTTGCGAAAAAAAAATCTTAAAAAATCAAAATTTGACTTTTCAAAAAAAAGCTCGATCGATTTTTTTTATTTGTCACTTAAAATATTCAGGCAACATCAGAGAATTAAATCCTGCAAAGAACTGGCGTTGAGTAAGAAGTTCAAGTTGACTTTGATTGAGGCTCACCGTGTTGTGCATGCACATTCCAAAGTCGCGCCTATATTTATTAACATAAATGGACTCCAAATTCATACAACATAAGCGAAAATTTTCCACATTGTGTATTTGAAGATAAATAAATTAAATTATTTACAAAAACAAGAAATTTAACAATTTTTTAAGTCTCCTGTTTTTCCGACTATGGTAACAAATAAGTTTCGGGTTTTTGGGCTCTTCAAAAAAATGTTATATTGGTTAACTTTTTAGATTTTTTAATACATTTATCCTAATATACACCAAGTGAATCCTTTTCCACGTAATTTTTTGTAACTCATACCTTATTTATGCGTTACCACAATATTTCTTATAATTTTTTCAGCAAATACAGTTTTCTCAATTGAGCACCTCAGAGCAAAAGGAAGACTCCGCTGAGTCGAGAGGAAAAACGAGACAATTATCGTTGCGCTGTCTTGCTCTTCAGGCATTCTGCGTAAGAGGTTCTCTCTCTAACGGTCATTGTCTCGTTTTTCCTCACGGCTCAGTGGAGTCTTTCTTTTACTCTGACGTGCTCAATTGTAGCCGCGATTATAGCACACAAACCGTAAAATACCAAAAATAATTAAAATATGTTTATTTTCCCACAAAATCGTAAAATTTTATGTTTTTTTTATGTAAAAAGCCAGTGTTTAATTATTATCCAAAAATGGTAAAAATATATGTTTAGTACGTTAAAATGAATTTTCGACTCCAGCGTGATACGCTCATTTTCATTTGCACGGCAGTACGGACGATAGGGGACGAGCGGAAATCATATTGATCGTAGGTTTAGACAGATCGGCTAAGTTCAGAGATATTGTTTTTACGTATCGTGCAGGTTAAAATGGGGTTAACCTTACAGGATTTTTAAAGTTAAATAAAGTAATAACGAAGCAAGATCTGTATTAATTTATTAAAATTAGGGATATAGGCGAGGAGTTAACAACTCGTTAAGTCAGGTGTACACATTCGCTGAAGTCACTGGTGTGAATTCACTTGAATTCACATGAAGTCACTGAAATCACTTGAAGTCAGTGTACACTCCATCGGTCGAGTCGTGAACCCTTCGGATATAGCTTTCATAAAAATGTAAATTTAATATATTCGACACAGTAATACGGGAGGAATCCACGGTCAAATATGCAAAAAAATTTGTTTTTCTGCTATATTTTATACCCTTTTTTAATATTGAAAAAAATGCTTGAATGAAAAAATATTGGTATCTCGTGAAAGCATCATTTTTCAGTCACAATATCCTTTACAGATTACATTACTTTGTATATTCACTCTACGAAACAGAATTTCGTATCGTGGTGCAAACGCCATTTTCATTCAACTCATCGACATTTAAAAACGATTTTTGTGTAAAGAGCAATATATCAGTTTACATAAATGAGGAAACTGAATCCTAATAAAACCCAGAAACTAACTAATTTTTCTGCTAAGATCCCTTTTCCGCGATGCATATTCTGTTTGCCTTTCTAGAAAATTAACACAGTTTTCTGATTAACCTTAATTCTGAATATTATTGTAAGATCCACCTTTTTTAAATTAAGGTTTTTGTTTTAAGAACTGTACAGAATCGGAATAACAGGGAAACATTTTATTCTTATATTTTTACCTCTTTTCTTAGTGACGTTTATTGAATTTTTTTATGTTTTTATAATACTTAGATCCGTTTTTGACAATACGATATCAGTTCATCATTTGTATGGTTTCTCTGTACTGGGGAGTTTTGCTTCCTCATAGAGGGAGGTTTGTGAAAACCTAAACTTTCCAATCTACTTTTTTGACACATTTCAATATAATTCGACCCCAGGAAATACAAAAAGGAATAGTCATGAAATTCAGAAGAATTGTAGCCTTAATTTATTTCCATGTCTGATAGGATTTTGAGGTGGATCAGCCAATTAGAAAAATTTTGTTTGCGTTTAGAAATTTGAAGAAAAAAAATCATCATGTTTATATGAGAAAAACTTTTTTGATATGCGAAATACAACGATAACATATCTGATGTACGAGTTCGTGTCTTTGAGGCACATCGAATGACCTACTGTCAGTCTTGCCAGATGAGATTTTCCAGTTCTCCCTAGACGCACTAGAATTTCCCCCTAAAAACTCCTAAGTCATTTGAAATACTCCTAAATATACTCCTGAACTGTTTTTAGCATATAATATAATATAATGTGTATTTGCGTGTTTGTGTTATTATATTATTATATTAAAGATATGTTGGGTAACACAGAAAAAACAGAAGATGTGTATCCAGATACACGACGCAGATTTGTTCTGTTAACTTTTGCACTGTGTGATTTTTCACTAAAAGGATTCGAACACCGTTTTTGAAACTTTTTTCCCGACATTTCTTTACAACTATCTTAACCGAGAGTCATAGCATGGTACACTGACAAATCAGTAACGGGAGAAAACCGGAAAGTTCGAAAAAGGATTACTCAGGCTCTGACTTGTCTCGGCGCGCTCGACTCTATGCTTCGCGTTGCACGCTCCAAGCGGGCGGTCACACAAAAAAAAATTTTTCTCAAAAAGTATTAAACGGTCCACTCCCAAATTTGAACATAGTTCTGTGTACTTAACGAACAAATTACACAACAAATGATTCAATTCAAACATTTCCCTTTTAAGATAATTCCATTTGTTTACTTAATTGTTGCATAGAAAATACTAAATACCGTTTCTGAGTTTTCATCAAAGCATGGACTTAATAGTAGATCCCATGGCATATTTTATTTATGTATTCTATACTCTTCGTTGAATATTAGAAGCAGTATTAAAAAAAAAAACATTTTTTGCACTTCAAAAATAAAAAAATCAATAACTTAGAAAATTTACATATCATATTGAAAAAAATACGTGTCATTTTTTTTCCTTTCTAGAACGAGGAAAAAAATTTTCAGGTGAATCAAAATTTTGATTGTAAATCAGATATGGAATGACCCATATGTGATCTGAGCCTCTGATTGGCCTATCTTGTATTGTTCAAGTTTAAATAATTCCGAAATCGCATTTGTTGTTCTTTATTTAAAACTTCAAAAAACTCCTAAATACTCCTGCAGTCAAAAATTTCTTGCTGGAAAAGTCCTAAAAAAATTGTACTCCTAAAAATTCTCCTCGCGGCCCAAAATCGTCCTAAATCTAGGAGTAAAACTCCTGATCTGTAAACACACCCAATTGTAGAACCTTTTATGACCTAATAGTTCTGATTTATGAAGTTTACACAACAGGTGGAGTGTCAGCAGATGCGCATGTGCGGGGTAAAATTATGATCATAATCGTATTCTGCACATGCGCATTCTCTCTCGCGCGTGTACGATTATGGCCGTGTCAACCTAACCTTAAATGTCAGACTGATCAGAATGATCATACCTTTGATCATGGAGAATAGAAATAAGGAGACCAAAGTAATGTAACCGAAAGTAAGCAAATGTTTGTCGTATAAAAAGGGTTACAATACTGCCCGAGTTATGGCGCTAGTGTTGCACGTAGAAAAATGGCCGCCGTATATGTTGACATCTTACATTATTTACCAATGTGATTTTCATAGAAATGTAGAAATTATTATTAAAACGCAGAAAATTTATTTCACTTATCTCGAAATATCGGTGATTCTATGTAATTGAAGTGATCCTGCAATGGACGTGGTAGGTACTTCAGATTTATTGCACAAACGTGGAAAACAATAAGGATATAACTGATCAGTGTTCAATCTTGTACGCATACACATCACAGAACTGATATCGGACTTCCACTTGAATATAACAGTTTTTACATTCCAATATTCTTTAACTGCCTCAACAAATTGTTTTAGCCATTTAGGAATTTTGTATTTTTGTTTAGGGTTATATCACAGGTTATATTTACACGGACCATGACGGCAGCCATCGTTGCCCGTACCACACTAGCGCCGCGTTCGAGAAGATCTAGCATTTCGATGCGTTATTGTACATCCGACAGAAAAATGCTCGTTTTTGGTGAAGTCAATGTACAGGACTTTGGGCTCCTTATGTCTATTCTCCATGCCTCTGATATATAAAATATCGTGTGCACCATTGAGGCAAATGGCTTTTTACTCTCGCGTCTTTGCAATACCCGGCTTCGCCTCATGCTCGTCTGCGTCTCGTTATTCAAAACTCACGCTCGAGTAAAAAGACTGAGAGACGTGTCGAATGACCTATTGAAGAACCTTCTATGTCCTGTTATGATCTAAGAATATATGTTTGGAATTTTTTTAAATATATTGTTCATCTTGTTTATATGAGGAAAAGTTTTTGAATATTGGGAACACAGCAGGACTGTATATGATGTATTTATTCATGTTCTCCAAACGCATCGGTTGACTTACTGAAAAACCTATCATGACGTCTTATGATCTAGCAATACCTATTTATAATTTTTCAAAATATATTGTTTATGTTATTTATATGAGAAAAACTTATTTAATGTTGAGAATACAACAGGACAGTATATGATGTATTTGTTTGCGTTTTCGAGACGCATAGATTGGTATCTATTGAACCTTTCATGAACTCGTATGATCTAGCAGTGCATATTGATAATTTTTCGAAACCTATTGTTTATCTTGTTTATATAAGGAAAACTTTTTTAATATTAGGAATATAACAGTGAAGTGTTTGATGCAATTGTTCGCGTCTTCGGGACGCGTCGATTGAGCTATTGACGAACCTTTACTGACATTAATTTCATGTTCAATCAATAGCGACTTATAAAGTTTTAAAAAAAGGTTACATTGTTTATATGAGAAAACTTTTTTTTTTATTTGGAATATAACACTACCATGAGTTTGAAAGTTGCTTATTATAACAGAAAACATTGATTGATCTTTTGATCGTCTCTTTGATTTTCGGTAAGAGAGAAACATACGCTTTCAAAAATATTGAAAGTGTCTATTTTTGTTAGAGAAAAACCTCCCTCTATGAGGAAGCAAATTGACTGAATACTTATGAGAAAGCAAAATAATCATAAAGTGAGCACAAATAAATACATCCATAGTGAATACACCCATAATACCTCGCAGCGGTTTTGTTAGATTTACTGTATTTTTCAGGTTTATAAAACTAGTTTACAACCATGTGGTTGAATTTATTTTCGTTGTTTGGTTCTATTGACGAAATTTTTAATATAAATTCGTTTATAAGCAGTGCTAACGGTGGACATTTAAAAAATTACTTAGGCCCTTTTTTGACAATCATTCTTTTTAATCAATTTTAAAAATTATTGGACATAAAAATAAATAAACTCAAATATAAAATATTAGTATAATCTTTATGACAGAATTTTGTAGAGGACTGGTAATAGACCATCGACTATGATTATACACTGGGAATCCCATTCAAGTGCGGTTTCGGGCATGGTCCGAAACGGCCTTCGAACGTAAACATTCAGGGCCGCATGACCAATTTTTGTTGGACTTGGACGCATGCTAACAGCGACGCAACTAACGTGCTGAGAGTACTGCCCTCGTGCTGTTTGTCACACATAATTGAACACCGTCTGTCTCTCGGTCCCGCGATCCCCGCATCGCCAAGATGCCGAAGAATCAAATTCTTGGAACGACTTAAATGGGATTCCAGTGTATTCTGTTTTTATAAAGAAATATTTAGTCATCGACAGTAACTGTGGAAAGGTCATTCATTTTTTTACAAGCAGTTTATTGTGGTATATATTATATTAATACGATAATTTTAAACTTCGAAAGAGTCCTATCCGCTTTCCCATTTCTTATTTTATTCGTTCTTTTTTACATATATCTGTGAAAGTGTAATGACTTTTGGAGAAAGAGAACCCGGCTGGCAAATTTGACAAAATTTATGAAATAAACAATTACTGTTGACGACTCTAAATATTACTGGATGAAACTAAATATAATCACAATTTAAACATGTAACCACAAATGACATACACTACCAAACATATAACGATCATCACTGATGATCGCCAACAGCCATACCACGCTGAAAAAACCAGTTCTCGTCAGATCACTGAAGTTAAGCAGCGTTGGGCGCGGTTAGCACTTGGATGGGTGACCATTCGAGAAAACTGAGTGCTGTTGGCACATCGTGGGTGTGGTGAGCCCACACTTGTAGTTATTTACTACAAGTTATCAACCTAGAAACACTACCCGAATCGGGTAGTGTCACGCCTACCCCGAAAAGGGAAATGGCTTAATGGTATACTGATGAGGCTTTTGCCTGTGTTGAGGCGAATGTGGCGCCGCGGTAGGGATTAAGAAGGTACTTCTAAGTCAAAAATGGACTCGAACGGAAGTTTCTGAGGTTACTCAGTGTTTTCTATTGGTGATTATGTGAATGGAATTATCAGAGCGTGATCAACTATCACGCGGATTCTTTTGTGCTATAAGAAATAAGGATCAGCATTGGATATATATTTTGAGAATTTCTCATTTTTTTGAGAACTGAAAGGAACAAACTGGATGCATTTGATCGGAATTATGTGAGATTCTGGATGAGCGAACTGCGTACTCACTCTTAACCTACAAGTGTCCATTGAAGGAAGTATCTTCGGACATATCCGATTTAATTCCATCGAACGAGGTAACATCTCCGTATCTGTATCTTTAGGTTAGATCTTCGTGATGTGTTTTTTCCTATTTTGGCCTGCACGACTCGCTTGGTATAGTGAAGAAGAAATTGGAGAAATCTTTATTTGAATTTACACGGCACAGCTCGCCGACCCGTTTCCAATATCGTTTGAGGCTCAAAACAACAGAACCGTCAACTCTCGTGAAGGTCAACAAACAAATAAATATTTTCTAAATCTACTCAAATAAACATCTGCTACTCTTTTCCTTAATGTTCACTAACTTTCCTTTTACCTCACTATCCTCTAAATTTCCGTTATATTTTTTTTTGCGCTTGGGACGTGCATGATTTAACAGCGTACTTCTACTTTATTGGGCTTAGTCTTTTAATTTTTACTGAATCCATGATCACTGCTTATTGACCCCCGCTACTAAAATTTATCTAGCTTAAGTTTAAGGGGCGGAATACTCTGTGCACTCGATTGTTCTAACTCGGCCTAATTTATCCCTTTTTATGTTTTCGGCATCCTCTACCATGAACCCACCCAGATTCGCCGGGAAGCCAAGTTCTCAGGGTTTGGGCTCTCCTCTACGGAATGTGCGTGGTTTGGTCCCCGGACCTTCGCATGGGCGGGCACCGGAAGTTGCATCTTCCTTGTCTGTGAGTGGGAATTTCTCAGGACACCGGTGTGCATCCCTCGTCCAGGCACCTTCAAGAAACCCGGTTCTTCCCCACTTCAGGCTGCCGCTCACAAAGAGAGTCGCCTTGATCTCACAAATAAAAGTTTCGAGGGTAACCAACCGAATCCGCTAATGCACTCATCACTGAAGGAGACCCCAAAGTATTTGACTGAACCCCATCCCCAAAACGCCAGTAATGAGAATCGTTCAAATGAGGGGTATTTGAGAGAAGACTCTCTAGGTCATCATTATCCTGAGGATCACATTCAATGGTCGAAGCCCGATTCTATTTCAACCCCTATACCCGAGAAATGCCTCCCCCATTCTTAGTTTTTCTAGAGAGCCGAACCGGAGGAAGAAATGTGGGGAAGTACGACCCACTCGCATTACCCGATGGGATCAGAGCGGTCATTTCCGGTCCGAGACAAATTTTTCTAAACGAACAGAACCGCGTTAAAATTATTTGTAAACACAGGGAAGATGCGAACACTCTCGTAATCTCTCAAGATTTAAAAGAGCAGGGATACGCGGTTTCCACCCCCCCCCCCCCCTTCTGATCTATAAGAAAGCGTTTATAAACGGGGTGCCGTTGAGGTATTCCGCTCTAGAAATTTTAAACAGAACAACGGAGTAGGTCAGGAGTACAATTCTGTCCATCAGGCGCCGAATGAAGGTGGATAACACGCTGGCCGAAAGAGTAGAATTCGTCTTTGCCTGCTAGAAGGTTCCTCGTCTTATCTTCCTATTCAGTTTCGGTTACAACGTCACTTCTATTATCCTCCCTCCTAAAAGATGTTATTCCTGCCAGCGCTTTCGGCATGGTTCTGAACAGTGCAGGGCTTCCAGGCAGACTTGCGAGTTCTGTGCAGAGTTTCACAGGAAGGATGAGTGTCCTAACAAGCTCGCTCCAGTTCGTTGCGCTACTTTGGGGGTTGGACATATGTCCTCATCCAGACTTTATACCATACACCTCTTCGAATTTGAAATTATGAAATACAGATTTTGGAACGACTCTGGCTTTTTGGAAGCGGAGACAGCCTTGAGCGAAATGGGCTGTCAGCACCCAGGAGGTCGAGGTTCTCCCCCCCCCCCCCCAGGACCTATTTATCGCAGCCCTCCCAGAAAGGAGAGTTCTCCCTCTGGTCCTCCTATCCCCCCCTGGTACGGTATCCACGGAGGGGGGAGATGATCCGCTAAGGGCGGCAGCATCCTCCCTCCTAGAACTCAGTCGTAATACTGACTTCACTCTTCAGGAGTACCTGAATAATTCCTCGGGACGCCCAGCATTTACAGATATAGGTCATAAGGGCTCTTCAGCTTAAAAAGCTCATTCTTCTGAAGGTTTCATAATCTTTGTTAAATCTTAGGAATTAATTTATGTTTACTTTATTTATTTATTTTTTAAAGCCTTAGGAATATTAAAATCTGTTAAACTTCGTTACTCCTAGTTCTTCATTTTCTTTGTTCTTGTCTCTATTAGAATTAATCTGTTATGGTTAGGGGCCGTGCACAAATTACGTAAACTCCTGTAGGTGGGGGGGGGGGTCAACGATTTTTCTATGCTGTCTTACATGGGGGCAGGGGGCGTGGTCGAAAACATTTCTCACGTAAGATTTTTGCAAACTGCGAATAACTAAAAATCAAAAGTAAAACATACTTTTATAACTTTTATGTGGAAACAGTTGTTTGTCAGCGCGATCTAGTATTGAAATTTCCAACCATTTCTGGAGATTATGTATTTCAGGTTATGTGGGGAAAATCCAAGATGTCTTCCCGCCAAGTGGCAAACAATAATACCAATTGCATGGGAAGAAACATTATTTTTTTATAAATTGAAACAGGAATGATTTTTACCACAAGTGTATTTAAATATTGGTTTTTATTTTCCAAAAGGTATTTGATTAATTAATAAAATCGATTATTTTTGTTTGTAATGAATTTATTATTTAATTCAATAGCATTTGAAAAAGAACACATAATATTGCTTAGCCCGTGACGTGCAGCCATCTTGCCAGGTGACTTCACAACTTGAAATACCTTATTCAGTTACCATCTACTACCTCTCCAGTCGGCATCGTCGGAATTTGTTTAATCCTCACCCTTTATACATAAATACCGACGGCGAAGACGTGATGGGATACAAATTG
>CAKNYM010051849.1:68605-80293 GCA_932195095.1 Andricus curvator | reverse complement strand
GTTATCGAAGCGAGCGCAGAGGTGGGGTTAGCGACGGGAGAACACTACGTTGGAATCCCGCTCACGCACACACGGCTGTTTATACGGCGCTCCTGATTCGACCAGCTTGAATATTTTATAACTCAAAAACTAAAACGTCAACTGATTTTTGGAAAAGGAATTTTAGATTTATTTTTTTTTTATTTTTATACGGCCATATAAGTCCGGACACTTGAGTCTAGGACACCCTGTGAGTATATTTTTTAAGCAATACTTGCTGCCAAAAAAGGCGAAATGGTACAGTTTCGGCAAATTTTGGACGAAACTTCGCTTCGATGTATAGAGGGAAGTTCAGATCGAAGTTTTATATCAAGTAATGATATTAACATTTAATGTTATTATTAAGGTTAAATATTATGTTACCACTGTAACATCATTATTAATTAATAATAAATTAAATTTTTTAATTTAAAAAAAAAAGTTGATATAAATTAAAAAACAAAAATACGAGAATTGAATCTAAAACTACATATGGACTATAGAACTACAGAATTTTAATAATAATTCCTTTTTAATCGATATATAATTTCTTACATAATTCTCGTACCGTTTGTTTCATAATTAAAACTAATGTTTAAAATTTGTTTCAGAAATGTTATTCAGTCATTAATAACTGATAATAATATTAGAATTTAACATAATATTTTGAATAATTGACGTCAATAAATATTAATATCAATATTTAAATGGAAATAACAGAATATCGATTTGAACTTCACGCAAAAAAATACGCGAATTTACGTCCATAACTCGAGCATTAAACCTTTTTTGGCAATAAGTATTGTTTAAAAAAATATTTCAAACTTTCCTAATAACCGACTAGTAAAAAAATTAGATAGAATTATTTTTATTTTTAAAAAATTGAATTTTTACGATTTTTCCTATGCATTTTTTTGAATCTAGGCCTCGTGAACAATCAGCACCACGTTCAACATTCACTTTCAACTCGTTTTGACGATTTAATTTAAATACTAGTTTATGAATTAATAATTGAAAAATGAGGTTAACAACAATGTCTTGGAAAATTATTGCAACTGTAAGAAAGATGAAAAGCCTGCTGTTGAGCATCCAAACTCGGTATTTACTATTTTTCGAATTGAAAAATATTTATTTCAATTATAAATTATAATAAGTAGGTCAGGGCTCACCACTTTCAGCAGGTGTTGGCTGCCACGACAAGTGTTTGGCTGCCACGAAGTTTTTCTGTCATTTTTTTCTTCGGTTTCCAGGAATCTTAAAAAGGGTTACGATCGTTACGGTCACGGCTCGTTGCGGCTCATTGTTCACACCGAAGGGTCTGATTTTTTTCTACTTGAATTCACAATACATTTCATTTTTTTCATTTCAAACTGTAATTTACCGTGAAGGATTAGGGACGAGTCGAAAGACAAGTTTGACGAAAATTTATGAGGGCCTGTTTGACCTAGTCTCGCGGCTGCCACTGGCAGTCTTTGCAGCCAATGGCTGCCTTTTGGAGAGCCCTGAAGTAGGTATTCAAAATATTTCAATCTTCCTGATACCTTTCAAAATCCTTAAATAATTTATAAATTTTATTTCGAAATCTTAGAGAATCTACATTTTGTTTTAGATTTTTTTTAATCATTTCAAATTTGAAATTTCATTGAAACTTTTTAAAGATTTTAAATATGTGTTTAAATAATTCGAATTTTTTCTCAAATTGATGAAAAGTATAATAAATTAAAAATTTAAAGCTTTTTCGGGTTTCAATTGTGTGCGAAACTATGAATCTTGTCGACGTTTCGTAAACATTGCAGTTCACGAAGCATCGGCAAGATTCATAGTTTCGCACACGAATGAAACCCGAAAAAGCTTTAAATTTTAAATTTACTATAATGAATCATCGTGAAAGCATTAAATCTATTATTGATGAAAAGTCTTTGAAAATTAAAAAGATTGCCTTAAATATTTCAGATTTTTTTGACATCTTTAGAAATAAATTGAAATGTTATTTCTCAAAATAAAAAGTAATTAAAAATTTTCCCAGGAGTCTTAAGAAAAACTTTTATTTTATTAGAACATTTGAAAAATTTTCAAAAGCTTTTTTTTATTCTTAAAATTTTACATTTTATTTATAATACTTGATCGGTTAATCGTACGGAAAATTCTGTGATACTAGTAACTATACATAGTGTGATCTGTAAATGCCAGGTCTTTTTTTCGAACATGCTTAAATTTGTTTTGAGAATTGTAATATTAAATTAAATAAAAATGTTGTTTCAATTTTTTAAAAGTAAATTTATAGTACTGGAGAGCCCTGGTGCTATACTTGACCAATTAGTTTTACGAAAAATTCTATAATACTAACCAGTGCCAAAATATAAACTAAAATCTGCGTGAACCAGTCGATTTATTGCTCTATGTCAGTTTAAAATGTTTGATGATATGGGCAAATTACAACTATAGTACTTGAATTTTCGGTAAAGCTATGCATAGCCTGAAAAACACTTTTAATTTTTAACAGATGGAGGCAAATAACATAATGCACTCATTCTAATTTGAATCTTTTAATTGCATGTTACATATCGTTGGAATCGCCAAGAAACGTAGATTTCGAATATAATATTTCTGATTTGCTCATTGCAAAATTGAAAAAATGTATGTTTCGTATTTTATTCCTCAATAATACAAAGGACCCCCTGCTTTCAAGGGACATCGCCGAATTAACAGACTACTGGGACATACAATGAGAAATTTGTGTGAAGCCTACACTATAGATAAGCGTATATTTGAATTGCCTTGTCCTAATCTTGAACAACTACTACCTGATAAAAATTTGTAAATCGATCATAAATTGAGCCTGAAGGTCGTCACTGTGAAAACTATACTAGAGACTAGAGTTTAGACTCTATGATTACGGAAATCCCCGTTAATTGTATTCATTTTCCCAGGATACATGAAGAATAGAGCCCTACTTTATGAGCTCTCAAAGCATCTATGAACGCGCGACATAGACATATGTTTATGGCAATGGATGGATTATAAGATTTAAAATTTCTCTATTATTGTAGGGTAAAGCTGTGTGGTTTTTCCCAAGCCGTAAATTTATTCTGTTGCAGTTTATACGGTATAGTACTAACAAAAATAGTGCGCTACCCGCGTTTAGAATATGATTTTTATTTTGATTGCCTAATTATCAAATTACATTTTAATTATGCATAAATTGAAAGCACTATAAAGTGTGATTAATAATCGTAAATTAAAATAAATATTAAAATAGCTGCAACAACTTTCATGCAATTTAATAAATTAATTTGAGATTTTATACCGTAATAGTCTTTCTTATGTTTTCCATTTTCGACACTGAACCATTTTGAAGATTTACAATTAAAAATACTTTAATTTTAACGGTTTTTGAATTTAAAATTCTTACTTTTTTCAAATTTACAATTGAAAGTTCATAAATCTCGTATTCATTGTTGTTGAATACCTGATTGGTTGCATACTGCGTGAATATGACTTGAAGTGTCTATTTTCAGTTTCTCCCTTTGAATTTTCTGCAATTTTATAAACCACAATTTTTAGATGAGGAATTTTAGTTCTAACAATTTATTTCTAAAAGAGTAAATTTGAATTGTAAATTATTTGTTAATAATAAAAGCACGAATTTTTTTCTAAACTTTTTAACCAAATGTTTAAAAAATTACAAAAGGATTCTATCCATAACCCCTCGATAAAATTTACTTCTGAAAGTTTTTAAACATTTTCGATAGAAGAGAACATTTTAATTGTAAATGTTTTCTAATATTGGGAAATAATTTTGCTCTTAACATTTTTCTACCACACTATAATTTTCAAACTTTATCGCACTTTCAAAGAGATGTAAAGAATCAAATAACGGACAAAAACTTACAATATCTTATTTATTATTTGAGCTTTGATTTTAAGGTAATTTTGTTAAGCTTTGAAGAATTGTAAAAAATATTAAGAAAACTTTAAATTATTTCAAAAGATATTTCGAGCTTTTAAAAGTTTTGTAAAGATTGTAATATCATTCAAAATTTGAAAATATTTCAAGAAATGTTAATCAAAATAAAGATTTTGGAAGATTTTGAAGCTTTTTAAGGAATTTACAAAGTTTTAAGATGACCCAATTTTTTTGTTACGGTTCCAGCGAAAAATTAAATTTATTTTTTATTAAGAAAAAATAATTTTAAGAAAATATTTAAAAATATGTTTAAACATTTCAAATGATTTCCTATCATTTCGGAAAAGAATATAGAAGATTGTAAAGCAAAATTTTTTTGCTTTGCAATGTTACAAAATTTTAGAAAAAATTCGCATAAGTTTAAGAGATATTTAGAAGTTTTGTGAAGATACAAAGATGATTTTAAACTTACAAATATTTCAATAAATTTAAAACAAAGGTAGATTTTTGAAGATTTAAAACAAAAACTTGAGAAGATTTTAAAGAATTTTGAAAGGTTTTAAAGAAAAAGGTTAATGGGAAAATTTTTAATGATTTTTTTATTTTACAAAATTTAATTTACGATAATGTTTACCAATATTTTCGAAGTTTTCAAAGATTCTGGAAAGGTTTAAAAATTGAAAAATTAATTTTAATAGAATATTTAATTATAGTTTAAAAGATTAGATAAGATTTCGAAAATTGTTAAAAACGAATCGCGAAGATTTTAAGACAATTTAAGGGAAAAATCGAGTCAGTTTAAAAGATATTTTAAATATTAAAATATATGAAATATTTTAAAAACACCTAAATATCTTTTAAACTGTATCAAATTTTTCCTACAATTTGTGAACACATGTAATAAAATAAACAAGTTTTCATTAAAATTCTCTAGATTCTTTTCTGACACATCTGAAATCTTCCAAAATCTTTTCGAATCTCGAGAAACTTAGAAAAATTACATTTATATAGCCTGAAAGCAAATAAATAAAGAATCTTTAAAAATAGTTATTCCAAATTTGTATTCTGTATTAAAAATTATTTTTCCCTTCAAATTATAATTTGCGTCATATTTTTTTTGTTGATTAATCTTTTTTTTATTAAAACTGCAACTATTTGGTTTAAAATAAAAATCTTTCTTGGTTGAGGATTCAGCTATTTTGCTGAAAATTTGTCTCTCAAGATTAATTCAACTCTTGTTTGATTTAAAATCAATATATCTTTTAGTTTGGTTACCAACTGCTACCTTTTTCGTCGAGAATTAATCTCTTTTGGTTGAAAATTCAACTCCTTGGTTAACATTTTATCTACTCCGTTAAAAAGCTATTTTTGTTGTTAAAAGTTTATAATATAGTTGAAAATTCGTGTTTTTGGTAGAAAATGAATCTTCTTGGTAGAAAATTCATATATTTGGCTGATAATTCAACTATTTGATTAGAAATGAACTTTTTTTTTTAAATTCGTATTTCGAGGTTAAAAAATTAAACTGTTTTTTACACAATTAGTCTCTTTTGGAAAATATTTTAACTTTTGTGGTTAAGTTGAATAAATTCAACTATTTTTGATTAAAAATAAAAAAATCTTTTTCGATTGAAATATCGACTATTACATTTTTCGTTGAGAATTCATCTTAGAAAAATTATACGTATATAACATTAAAAACAAATAAACGGAAAAAATAAGAAGTGATTCGAAATTTTTATTTTGTATTAAAAATTATATTTCCCCTCAAATCGAAAAATGTCAACTATTACATTAGTTATATATATATATATATATATTCCTTCCTTTCCTAAAAGATTATTATTATTTCATAAACTCCAAGAAAACACTGATACTAATAGGAATAAAAGATATTGTGGATACAAGTTATTATAATCAGAAGTACTCCGGTAAATTAGTGCACTTAGGTACACAGTTGCTTTCAAAAAATGCAGTTGCAAAGAGTATATTTACTCAAGTACACTCAATTATACATATTTAACCTGATGAGGCACAACTAAAAACGGTTTTTCATATTTGTCATTCTTCGCATTTTAAGTTTTCGCGCCAATGACAAGTGCGCGAATACCGCCTGCGCAAAAACAGTTGCGCGCTGGCCGATTGCAAGCTATTTTTCAAAATTCAATATCTTTTTCAATTTTGAACAAAAAACGTCGAAAGTTGGTCAACAAACACCGACAAACGATTCCACGAAAATTGGTTGTAAAATATTAAAAATTAGAGCGCTAGCTAGCTTATCTTAATTGCTAGGTGAAGTTGGCACCCCAATCTTGAAATATTAATAACTTTTACCATTTTTACCGTTAACCACCGAAAGTTGACCTACAAACACCGTCAAACGACCGACAAACGATTACAAACAAAATAAATTGGATATTCCAAATTTGGGGTGCTATCTTCTCAGGGGTTATATCGGTCTGTAAACACAAAAATAAATCTTCTACAGCGTTTGACAGAGATAAAACGGCAATAAAGTATTTACCTGCGGTCCTGCTTCGTCCTTACACAAACTGTAACAACATCCCATTCTTATTTGATATAATTAACAAACACTTTCAACTGACAAAAAATCACCTTAGTATTTTACTTTCATCTGCGCCTTAATAGACTTTGCCTTTATAATAAAAATGCCACCAAGGAATAATCACATGGACGTATGAATCACATGATCCAACAAACTATGGTCCCACCACTTGGGGGTACGAAATACGTTCAATCCACGTCTCGTACGACGACCTCCATATTGGTTACCATGACAAGGCAGATACGCTTTCCTGACTACGATTGAAATCATTTCGCGTCATGATGTAGCACAGCGTTTCTCAAACTTAGATACTTAAAAGTAGATAATAAGAATGTAGTTAATACCTCTTTTATTTCTTGAAGATACATAGTTTTACATTTATTAGAAATTGTAAATTTGAAACTATTAATCCCTAAAGGACACTTGGGATCACTGTGACCCCACGGGCTTTCCGATTGTCCACGTTTTTTCAAGTATTTTCATTGGATAGTTTAATTATCATTGAGGGTTTGGAAATATTTTTTCTATTTTATTTTGTTTTAACATCACTCATGATTTTTTTCAGTCAAAAATATCTGGAGGTGTATTTGAAGGTGTGTCCTTTAAGTGTTAATCTATCATTATAATGAAGAAATATATCGAGCTGCAAATACGTATAGTTAAAATGCATAAATTAAAAGAAAGTTCTTTCACAACTTATGGATGTATTTTTTTGAAGAATTAAATTTCATAATTTTGTTTATTGTATACTATTATAAGCACAAATTGAAATTTACAGTTTTTCATTTTTTATGATGTAGTTAACTATTTATCGAAGATAAAAATTGGATTATCTGATTCGGAAAAATCCACAGGTGATTGGATTAGACACATATAGGGTTGTAAAATTTCATGAAACTTTGGTCCAATGAAAAATTTCATGAAACTTTCAAGGTCTCGTGAAACATTGCAATGTTTCAAAGATGGTGGCGGGAAAATTCAAACCGCTTATAAGTAAAATGAGAAAATTTGTTATTTTCACTTTCAACGACTCTTTTAGAAAAGTGCTTATGCACACAGTGCCACAATTTTTAATATTTTCACTAATATCACAATTTTACTGTAGTAACACTGAGAAGCACTACATTATATTTCAAAACAAGTTTAAACTTGCGGCAAAGTGGCATGCGCATATAGAAGTTCTCTCCTTTCCCTCAAAATGTTTCATGAAACCGTAGAGGGAAGATAGGTATAGAGGCGACAATGCAGTGGGCAGCTTGAAGCACGCTAAGGGGAGCGAGACGGCAGGGGAAGGCTTGGTTTAGTTTGGGAGCCAGCAACGCGTGGCGCTAGTGCCACGAACCAGTGCTTCATGCCTAATCTGTGTGAGTGGGGTAGGTGAAGAGAGTGTGCCGTGTACATGAGTCGAACTGCAAAACATTTAGAACCCTTATACCTGGACTGGTCTTTCCGAACTCTATTCTGGCTGTTCACTTTCTTTCAATATTTTCGTGAATGGAAATATCCACCTATACGATTTTCATTTGAAACTTTGTATTTTAATATTTTAAGTTTAAATTTAAGAACAAAATAATTTTTATTTGAACGACGCCATTAGAAATTTTTTGATTCGCCCATCAGAGGAATAATTCTTTTCTTAGAATGATTAATTACAATAGTCATTATTATTGCAATATGTGAGCATTTATTGAATAATATTTGCTTTTAAATTGTAAAAATAGCAAAAACGTGAACTTATTATTGAATACACAAATAAAAATGTACAGATCATGTCCTTCGCATACAATAATTATTTTCTTAGAATTATAATAAAATGTGGGAACATTTTTTACATTATTTGATTTTGTACTCATACATTCTCTACTCTCATACTTATCTTTCTGCACTCGTGAAAAAAATCTGAATAATGTAGGTACAACTTTGAAAAAAAAGCTTATAAATAAAAAATATTTTATCATTATCGTAGGTACAGTTGAGCTCTCGGATCCAATAACTCACCCGACTCTCGTACTATTTTACAAAGTACACATTTCAGTCAATTTTTAATGAATTTATTTAAAATATTCCAGACATTTTCTTTGAACTATTTAGAACAACTTTCTCGCTGGAAGTTGTTTTAAATCTGAAGTTGCCTCGATACTTTTTGTCTCCGAAAGTAGAAGAATGTGGTTACCGCTCGGCCTTAATTTTCAATTGGATATTATTAAACAAAAGGTCATTTTCAACTTTTTATTATTTTGCAGGCATTCACTGAGTATACTTTGTATGTGTACTCAATTTCAAACAGTTTCAATAAAATTTGTACGAGTTTTGATGATTTATGTTTTAATCACTTATTGAATATTAGGAAAAAAAGTTTCATTTCAGTTTTTAATTTTTATTCTTAAAACTAATTTTAGGACATAAGAAATTTTAAATTATTATTATTGAAATTTTGTCTGAACTTGTAAACATTTTTTAACACAATTAGAATTATTCCTATATTTTTTCCGAAAATATTGTTTCAATTCCTGCACAATAAAAAAATTTGCCTAAAATCTTCCATATTCATTTCTCACAATTTCAGAAATCTTCTCAAATCTTTGTAAATATTCTGGTAAAATTAATTTTTTAAAGTGAAAAATCATTTTCCATTTTCGTAGGAATCTTAAAAAATAAAGTCTTACATATACATTATACATTATTTTTGTTTTTGTTTTTTACTATATCAGCGGGTATATTTGACATTTCAGCAACATGATTTTTTTATCTCAGTCAGAATCACTGAAACTGAAATGGGTCTTAAGATCACATCCAATGTTTTCAATAAGGAAGTTTCGTTAAGGGGGCCCTTTTGACATATCAAACGTGTTAGAATAGATCCATTTGCTAAACCGTTTTTTTTTGTTTTTTTTTAACAGTTCCGAAAGTTACTTTTGCGTTGACAACTAACTTCCATTGGATTTCAGAGTAAAATATCGAAGAGGAAAAAGGAAGAGGACGAAATTGTCAGAAAATTACGTTGAGAAAATAATCCGCTATCTTCCACAGGTTTTGAGTTATAATATATTGAAAAATCGCCACTTTTTTGGATTTTCAGCGAAAAATCACTACGTCTTAAAGAACACTGTGTACCTTTGCACCTAATTACTGTACGGAGAAGTATTCCACAGGTGAGTGAAAGTATACTCAATTTGCTGTGATTACAAAGAAAGAACAATATCTTATCTATAATAGGTCATAATTTAAGATCCCTGAAAGTTGACCATTTTGATGATGCGAGAGGATAAAATAGAGTCTACAAAAATCTGCCTGCATCTAAAAAAAGTCTATTAGTCCTATTAATTTGGGGAATTACAAGGTTTCAAAAATTTCATTTTTTGTTGCATTTTTCACTGAAAACGGAGAAGAAACTGTTCAAAATATTATCAAACATTCTCAGTAAAAACGAGAGATCTTTTTTTTCGGTATCATATTTTTCGAGTCCTTTGTTGAAATATGATAACTTCATGCTGTTATTATTTTTAATGTAGAAAAACGACTCTGGAATCCCACAATTGGTTTCATTTTAGTATGACTGGAGACAGATTTTTTAGTCGTATTTCAATGCCTGGAATTAGCTCTGAAATAATAGTATTTTTACAGTGTTAACAAGAATGTTGATTTTCAGTGAATTTCATACCTACTAAAAAATCTTGTAACTGACTAAATTTTCATGTGAAAATTTCAAAAACTTGGCAGAGTACATCTTAATTTGCACAATTAATTGAATTTGCGAAATCGAAGATGGTGAAGTAATTACAAAGTAAAATTGGATTAAAAATAGCACTGTAAAAGTATAAGGAATTTATTTTTGTGAAAGTATATTTGAAAAATGTCAATTTTAAAGCTCCTAGTCACCAAGAAACTTTATCTACGTTTCTGTAGTGGAGAAAGACTTGCAATTCCAATAATTTTTTAGAACCAAGAAGTTTTAATTTGCTTGATTTTAATTAATATATGTCCTGCTTACAAAATTGTATATCTACATTTTTCAATACTCTATTTTTCCTATTGAAAAAATCAAATGATCTAGAAAAGAGGCGATTACTGACTCAGAATTAATTAAGTATAAAATGCTACCATAGGGAAATTTTAAATGATTATTTTCATTTATTTCTTCTACCTGAGATAATTAATACACTATGCTATACATTTGAAAATTCATTTTTAATGAAATGCATATTTGGCAAATATTCAAAATCGACGAGATTATTAGCAGGAGTTCTTGGTTACGGTGAAAAACTGGCAAGTAACAATTTCTTTCACTTGCCACGCTTAACTCAGTGGCGTTTACCACAATTCGCTCTGAGCTCGAAGGGGTGCGCAACCTCTTTTTAGGATATAATCTGACGGCTATGCTGTCTCATAAATTTCATTGGTTGAAATTGAAAATATACTTCTGTAAAATGTCGCAGTGTGAAATGAGCCGTAAATTTCAATGGTAATTTGAGAATGGTTGAGATTTGTTTTTCGTTTTCTTGCAAAGAGTGTGTTGAAAAACATGTGTCTGTCAATTTCTGCTCTGAAAAAGTGCTCTGGCTTTTTTAACAGAGCGAAATCACAGAGCAGTAGTGTAAAGGTGATTTTACACCAATGATGCCAATGTTGGCGCCTTTTGCTACTGCGCTTGCGTTTGGGCCGCGCACTGGTTGGCCGCAGTTGGCGCGCAATTCAAAATTGGAATTAAAAAAAATTCTTGTAAATTGAAAAAATAATTATTGAAAAATGCACAAGAATGTATATAAATTGTACAACTTCTGATTTTAGACATCTGAAATTAAATTTTTTGTTAAATATAAGTTATTCTTTGGAAGTCAAAGAAAAGAAACTGTTATTTAAAAATGTATGTGTTATGAATTTTTTTCTTGTCTCAAATTAGAAGTTGTACAATTTATATGCGTTCTTGTGCATTTTTCAATAATTATTTATTCAAATTGCAAGAATTGTTTTTAATTCCAATTTTGAATTGCGCGCCAACTGCGGCCAACCAGTGCGCGGCTCGAACGCAAGCGCAGTAGCAAAAGGCGCCAATATTGGCATCACTGTTTTACACCTCTGCATGCATGCACGCGCGCATTTGCAAGCGTACTAGATTTATCAGAGGTTGGAATGACTGCTTGTAAATGCATTCGTACGCACATGCATGCATGCACAGGTGTAAAAGCACCTTCAGAAC
>CAKNYM010051849.1:11520-58605 GCA_932195095.1 Andricus curvator | reverse complement strand
CCTAAAAATACATTATTAGTGAAATTTATTGGCTTTTCAATCTTTTTCTATTAAGAAATAATAATTTAAGATTTAAGAATCTCAGATTACATAATTTGTACATTTTATTAGTCATTATATATTGTTTTTATCAAATAATTGCATATTTTATTTGTCACTTAGTCTTTTCTTGCAAAAAATACTCATGTTTGTCCATAAAATGGGACTCCAACATAAAATGACACATCAGCATGCGAATATTCTATTTGTCACCTCATCTTAATTAGTCTTCTTATATTGCGTTCCAGAAAAACTATTAAAATTGTTCATTCTAATTATTAACAATTTTATAGTTGTACAGAATTGTGTTTTCTGTATTTTTACTGCGTTTCATTTCCCTGCTACTCCATCTGTTGATCCAAGCCATTTAAACCAGCTCTTCTTACCGACTTTCATTACTTTTTTCACAACGTTTGCTTTTCTCTTATATCATAATACGGGCCCGATGAATAACAGTCTGAAGATAACCGCGCGTTGGACAAATTATGCTTTGGAGAATCGATGCAACGGCACAACCGACGCCAAGAATCGATTCTTCGAAGGAATCGGAATCGACTTGGCTATCCCTAATCCGCATAGCTACTTCCCATGATCTAATACACGTGGCTATCCTAGGCTAGCGTCAGGTGAACACTGTGTTTTTCGTGGACAGTTAATCTCGTATTTATAAAAGTAAGTGATTTTATGTGAAATAACTTCGTCTGTCTTTAATTATGAAACAGTATTGACTCAAGACTCTGGCAGAATTTACATGGATATAAAAGGAGAATATTCATAAACTCTCTAATATACCTTTTATAACATTATTTATAGGAAGTCCAGCACAACAATTTTTATCTTCAATTTATTATAACTTTTACTTTTGAAACTAAAACACTTTCAAAACAAACGATGCGACGCGCGACACTTTCAAATCAAACGACGCGATGCGCGAGAAATTCGAGGTTGGAAAATTGAAAATCGTCTGCTACAACTGGCTGCAGATTACACAAGGCAGCTGCAGATTGCATGAAAGTTCAACGTTCCGAACTTTTCGACGCCTTCGGCGCCATGCTGTGCGAAAATCACAGCGATTGAAATGGCGCCCTGTGATTGGTCGAGAACCTTGTGCGCCATGCGTTGTGCGCTGTGGAAATGTGTGTGCGCCCTGCTTAATTCTGTAGGAACTGAAACACACGTAAGCATATTGAGTATGGACATGACCTTGATATTTACCGGATATGACAGACAGCGCCCGCGGCGGCCAAAGCCGAAAATTTTTTAGGGATAGAAATTTGAAATTTACATAAGATAGCACTTATGCATTGTTTTTAAATATGTTAAATGCATAACTGATTGCTTTAAGAACGTTATAACATTTTTCAAAACGAAGCAAAGTAACAGAGGAAACTTTCTTGCTAAAAGATTTCGTGAAAAATTTATCTTTTCATTCCATCTAAACTCGTACTAGTTTCGTTGTTGGTCCCGAACATAACCTCAAAAATTACCGGTCGAATGTCAACAAGCGGATTGATGATGAATATTTTGATCAAAACAGGATTTCAAGCTACAAGTCATTCAATCGATTTTCACCCGGAAACACTTAATAAGGGAAAAAGTTTAGCAGTAATTCATGTGGTGAGGGTGCAAGAGTTGAAAGTGAATAGAATAAGCAAAATTTAGTGCAGCGTAATCAGACAAACGTCTGTTCGTTTTCCCCCATACGACGTTAAATTACAGGTTTTTATTAATTAAAAAATATATTGTAACATAAAGAGAAGTATCAGGGCAAACTATAATTATAATTATAAATTTCCTAACATTGTTCTTTATGTTAAAAATATTAATAAATTAGAAATGAGATACAGGACACTCACTGTGAAAAATTCAAGTAAAAAATTACATATAGGATTGCCTTAAATTTTCTTCTTGATAAATGTTTCTGTAAACATTTACCTTCACTTTATGGACTTAACCATAAAAATGTGCCAAAGAAATCTTAGGACATAAAAATACCAGTGGTATTTTTATCAGGAATTGTGTAATTTTCACACTAGAATATCCGTATGTTTGAAATAGAGACCCTGAAAACTACCCTTAAAACCAAAAATGTCAATTTTTTATGATGTCGACATTTTGAGCACTTTATTCTCGATTGTTTTTAAATTAAAATTATTTGTATCAGTCTAGTGGAATATTTATCAACATTGGTCAATAAACCATTTGGTTAAATAATTTTTTTTCAAAAATCCGTTTTTTTATAAAAAATATTCATTTAGATTAAAATACAATATATATTCCTTAAATATTCTGGGATAATTGAACTTTCTAACCTCAAAATCTGACAACTAGCATTACTTTTACAAAAATAATAGATTATATATATACGATTACATATAATATTACTTACCCAATTAACACAATAATTTGTCCAGATACCTTTTTCGAAAAACAAGAATATTGAAGTGCTTTATGTGATATTTGTAATCCGATATACCTGCCATAGACAGATACATTCAAAACTCAATTCCGCTCAAACCGTTTAATAAACGATAGTTAAACTCTAATTTTCAGTATAAATTTATTTATTTTTAATCGCATGTAAACAAGTGGAATTCATCCCTAAAAAATTGCCGCTTTGAGGCAACAGATGGCGCCAGGCTGTTTCCGCGGCCGTACTCAATATGCCTATATGATTACAGGGGTGGGACTCCGACGCCTTAAATCGAACGGACCTCTCTTTCTACCATGTGCGATAGACAACGAGGCGCGATCGAAACTGACACGATGGTTTCGGAAGCTCTCTTTCTATCGTATATGGTAGACAGAGATCTCATAGTTATGAAACGACAAGTACAACTTGTCGTTGGCAACTATCGGACCCTCTCTGTCCACCATATACGATAGAAAGAGAGTTTTCGAAACGATCGTTTCAACTTTGCTTGCACCTCGTTATCTATCTCACATGGTAGAAAGAGAGGTCCGTTCGATTTAAGGCATCGGAGTCTCACCCCAGCCGTGGGACTCCGATGCTCTTTCGAAGTCGAAAATCGAAAGAACCTCTCTTTCTATCTCCACACGTTAGAAAAAGAAGTCCGTTCGATTTTCGACTTTCGACACGGTATCGGAGTCCTACTGCAGATGGCACATAGTGTAACGTTATAGATTTTGGGGTCTTAGAGCCCGCAAAAGAGATACGTTTAGTTAGACGAAGTGTATCTCGGAAACTAGTATCGACTAGCGAGGCATCGATTCGATATATCGATTGATCGATGTTTGTTCAAATTCAAATAAGAATTTAAAGTTGAACTAATAACTATACTTTAAAAATAAAGAATAGGAACAATTTAGAAGTAATACTTCTCATTTAATACTCTCTTTTTCTGTCCTGAAATAATAGAAAGAATTAGAATCACGGATTTAATTCGATATCCGGGAAATACTTATAAACTACTACGCTCATTGAGCTATTTTTAGTATCAGAACGTGCCTTAGAACAGCTTCTGACAGGAGATCATATTGTAAACATCCGGTCACAATTTGGACTTTGGACCAAAGTTGTTTAGAAATGTCAATCAACGAATGAGTCATATTGCGTCTTAAATCTAATAGGCGGAGCCATGCGACCTAATTTCTAGTTGGTAAAATGACTATTAAATTCCACAATTATAAACGATTATGAATTAAGTGATTTGCTCTTTTTGTTAACTACGAAACTAACAATTTGTGAAGTTGATACAGTAATGGTGAAGACTCATTATTAATAAATTGTGAACCATTAACTGTTAAATCTAGTGTACTTTATTTCAAATAAATTCCTTTTAATGGTTTTCGTTTCAACGAATCAACGGCAACAACGATCCCGTTCTGATGTCCAATCAGCGAGCAGAGAATTATTGACAGAAAAGCTAGGACATGCGCTGACAACTGCGCCCTCTTGGCGGATGCACCTAAGAGTTACTTTGAAGGCGCACGTTGCGCGTCGGTAAATTATGAAACTTAGCAATTTCTGAAATTATTTATCTTTGAAGTTTCTGGTTGAAGAGTTACCATTAGCACTAACTGTAAAGTGCACAATTATTTACAAACAGAGTCCATTATTTTTATTTATAATATTACCGTTGTCTTTTATTAAAAGTCCCGCATTAAGAGCCAAATTTTATTAATTAAACACCAAACTTTATTATGATGATAGACAATTTTTGAAAATAAAAAAGTTACATTCCCAGCAAGTGGACGTATTAAATTGTTCATAAATATACACAAAAAATGAGTCCATGATTAAACAATAAAAAAAAATTATTTTGCTCAAATAATTTAATTGATAATCAGAGAAAGGAAAAATAGTTTATTTTTTATTTATATTTTTTTAATTTGTTAAAAAATATACTAATATTAATGATTTCATAAACAAAGCGAGATAGGAAAAGAAGAGGACATGTTTGTAAATATCCTAATAAAGAACAATTAATTTTTATTTCTTGACTTTTTAAAGCGGGTTTTCTTTCCAAAATGAATCCTATTTTTGAGCTTGTTCAAATGTGTTCGGTTTTTATTCTTGCCGCTAAATTTTTTTTAGTTTCACTCAAAAAAGTCAGTTGCTCAAAAAAGCCTGTTAATAAGATTTCTGGGAAAGTTTCAAATGATTTAGATTTTAGAATGATTTATTTAGAACAGAATTTAAAAGATTTTAAGACAATCAAAACATTTTGTAGGAAAACTGAATTATTTCAAAAGATATTTCAAAGGTTTTTAAGTTTTATAAAGATGTGAAAATAATTTAAAATTTGACAAATTTCAAACACTTTAAACCAAACATATATTTTTTAGTAGTTTGAAAAAATTTAGGAGCTTCTTAAGAATTTTGAAAGAATACCAAAAATTTTCTTAAGACGGTTTTAAGGCATTTTTTTAATTTTTGAGAATTTTCCAAACTTTAACAAACATTCGAGTTTTGAAGAGATTAAATATTTTAAAACTTAAATAGTGTACCGAAAATGTATAAAATATTCTAAAATTTTCGACGTATGTGAAATCTTCAAAAATCTTTTAGAATTTTCTCCAGAATCTTAGGCAAATTATATTAATATAACTTTAAAAAAAAACTGATAAAACGTGATTTCTTGTTATCAAATCTCGAAATATACTTTTTCGAATTTAACTGTTCAAAAACTTTTAACAAATAAACAGTAATTCGAAATTTTTATTTTTTATAAAAAATGATTCTAATTGGAACAAAATAATAAGCTTTCAAGAAAGCCTCTTTTAAAGAGTTGCTATTCTTTTTATTCCATTTGTTTGGTGAGTTACATTTCTCGGAAACTCTACGTCGGTTCTATGAAGTAGAGGTGACAAGACTCAAAAGATTCCTCTCGCGCTTTCAAAACAAATCCACACTTTGACTTACAATGCTGTCAAGGAATAACGGTTTTTAAATTTTCTTTTTCGGGATTCTTCAGTCGTCTCATTTTTGGAAATGTTTAAAAGTGTTTAAAAATATTTTTCAATTTTCTTTAAAAATTATTTTTTCAAAATAAAAAAAAAAACATTAAAAACTTTCCCAGGAATCTTAAGAAAATTTTTTTTTTCTTGAAACCTTTCAAAATTCTTCAAATGGTTCAAAAATTTTATTTCAAAATCTTCAAAAATCTACATTTTCTTTTAATTTTTGAAAAATCTTTTCCATATTACAATTATTTTTTAAAGATTCAAAACTATTTTTCAAATGAATTCGAATTTTTCTAAAATTTTTTTTTAATTGTGCACATTTATAAAAATTGCCTTAAAATCTTCCAGATTTTTGTTGACAATTTTTTTTAAGTTTCTCAAATGTCTTAAAATGTTTTTGAATATTCGCTTAAAATTAATTTATCAAAATAAAAAATTATTTTCAATTTCCCAGCAACCTTAAGAGAATGTTTGTATTATCTTGAAATCTTCTTAAATCTTTTTAAATAGTCTCCCTAAATTATTTTTTAAAAATGAAAAAAATTATTATACATTTCCTTAGGAAACTTAAGAAAATTTTTGTATCCACTTCAAACCTGTTAGAATTCTTAAAAAGCTTTCTTTTTTACAAAATCTATATTATATTAAAAAAAATTTGAAATCTCAGCAAAGAACAAACTGAACACGACCACTAAAAGTCATATTCAACAGAATGCGAACAGTCAGGTTTTCGACAACAATGTATGCAAATTCTTGTGATACAACTTTTAAGAAAAAGGATATCTTGCTTCTAGTTTTAATTATATAAATTAAAAGATTTCAAAAAAATTGAAACAAAATGTAGATTTTTAATGATATCGAACAACAAATTTAGAAACTTTTTAAGAATTTTGAAAGGTCTCAAGAGAATGAAAGAATATTCTTACGATTCATATGAAAATTTGAAGAGATTTTTGAACATTTCAAAAGATTTTTGAAAATCCCGATAAAAAATCCAGAATGTCTTCAGGAAATTTTTTTAATTTTTGAAGATTTTTGAAAATTTTAAGAAAAATTCGGGCCCCTTTGAATGTATTTAGAAATGTTTGAAGTGTTGAAGTGATTAAAAATATTTTGAAACTTGAAATGATTTCCGATTACTTATAAAAGATTTAAAAAAAAGAACGAATTTTGAAGAAATAATTAAATTTTTAACTAAGAAGATAATTTTTTAACCAAAAAAGCCAATATAATAGTTCAATTTCCAACCAAAAACAACGAATTTTCACAAAATAGTTAAATTTTCAATGAAAAAGATGAATTTCTTACCTTGGAAATTAATGTTCTACCAAAACAACAACGAATTTGAAAAAAAATTAAATTAATCATAAAAAAAAAATTGATTAGCAGTTTGAACTCGAAAGTTCATTGCCTCACTACCCGATTCGGGTAGTGTTTCTAGGTGGATATTTACTACCAATGTGGGCCCACCACACCCACGACGGGCCAACAGCAACGCAGTATTCCTGAACGGTCACCCATCCCAGTACTAACCGCGCCCAACAATGCTTAACTTCAGTGATCTTACGAGAACTGGTGTTTCCAGAGTGGTATCGCCGTTGGCAAATTAATCATAATTAATAAAAAATAAATAAATTAATAATATAGATTGATATTCCAGGTTTGTTATAAAGCAAATAATAAATAACATACTCAGTTACAATTAGCCTTTCGACCAAAATCTGCTTCAATGAATTTGGCCAATTTTAACAAACGTTGTTTTTTTTTAGGAAAATGATAACATTTTCTTAAGATTTTACGATTTTCAGGAAACTTTCAAATGAAATTTTTCATTGATAAATTATGTTTAAAATTACCTTAAAAAAGATTTTCAAAAATTTGAAAGTTTACAAGATTAAAATTCTTCAGAAGATTCAAAAATATGTAATAATGTATTTCGAATCGTTTTAAGAGAATATTCTTAAGATTCATATGAAATTTTGAAAGGACCGAATCCATTTCAAATCAGGCGAGTTGTACACTAGGGTGGTCCAAAAAATGCTTTTCGAGCTACAGGGCAATTCTCCCCAAAAAAAGTTTCCATTTCCGAAGAAAAAAAATCCCTAATTTTTTTTTCGAAATTCGAATATTAACACGTGCCACCGGGCACTTCAAAATCACATTTAATTAACATGGGGAAATTTTGGATTTTCGAAAAATTGAACTCACACTTCAGGGTTTGATCAAATCAAAAAAATACATTTTTACGTATTATTGTTACTTTTTAGCAATTTCCGTCGTCTTTTTCGTACAAATAATTACTAATGGACAATTTAAATATTTTCCATGACTTTTTAAACAATTTTTAATTGTTTAAACAAATGTAACTATTTGAAAAATTATTTATTCCCCAAAAATGTAAAAAATAATCGTATTTTCTGATTAAAATGTAATAGTTTGTCATTTTTTGGAGTAGTAATTTTTTTTAACACTATGTAATTATTTAAACAATTACTTATTTTTTATTCTCAAAATTTCTAAAAATTGACCCAGAGATGTCCAATTTTTTCTCAAATTGGTATCCTATGCTACTTTTTGTTGAATAATTATATAATTTTGATGCATATCTTTTAATGTTTAATAAATTTCTATTTGTTTAAGCAACTTTGATTTGCTTAAGCAGTTTTTTTTTCGATAACTTAAAAAAAAAAAAAAAATACATATAATTTTTTTTCTGACTGTATAGTGTATAGAAAGAATATATTAACCATTTTTTAATTGTTTAAACAAATGTAATTTATTTAAACAATTATTTTTCCAAAAATATTTTTTAAGTCGTATTTTCTGAATTAAACATAATATTGAATGATTTCGAGTAGTAAATTCTTTGAAAAACGTCACAATCACCTCCATTTTTAAAAGGTCTTCGAGCGGCAAATTTGAAACAAGTTCAACGCTGCATGTGTGAATTACAGAAATAACTTGAAAACAGTCTTATAAATAATCGTATGAAGCTAAAACGAAAATCAGCGACACGTTTTGATATTTATAACGAGTATGAGAATGTAAAAAAGCAATCTGTTGAAACTTGAATCATAATTTGCATTAGTGAATGTGCTTTTTTATAATATAATTATGATAAATATTGTAAAAATATGAAGAAAGCAATAATAAATACACTTTCATAATTTAAATTTTATTATGACTTTCATGATTTATTTAGTAATGCGCCAAAGAAGATGTAAACCATCCATACTCAATTTGAAAAAAAACAATAATTAATTGTATAAACAATAACATAAAGTTTTTAGCAGAATTTATTACTCCTCGCAATCATTCAATATTATGTTTAATTCAGGAAATACGATTTAAACAATATTTTTGGGAAAATAATTGTTTAAACAAATTATATTTGTTTAAACAAATAAAAAATGGTTAATATATTCTTTCTGTACACTATACAGTCAGAAAAATAATGATATGTATTTTATTTTATTTTTTTAAAGTTATCGAAAAATACTGCTTAAGCAAATTAAAAATAGTTTAAACAAATAGAAACTTATTAAAAATTAAAAGAAATGTATCAAAATTATATAATTATTCAACAAAAAGTAGCATAGGATACCAATTTGAGAACAAAGTGGACATCTCTGGGTCAATTTTAAGAAATTTTGAGAATAAACAATAAGTAATTGTTTAAATGATTACATAATGTTTAAAGAAAAATTGCTACTCCAAACAATGACAAACTATTACATTTAAATCAGAAAATACGATTATTTTTTACATTTTTTGGAATAAATAATTGTTTAAATAAGTTACATTTGTTTAAACAATTAAAAATTGTTTAAAAAGTCATGGAAAATATTTCAATCGTCCGTTAGTAATTATTTGTACGAAAAAGACGACAGAAATTGCTAAAAAGTAACAATAATACGTAAAAATGTAGCTTTTTGATTTTTGGGTCATATTTGGGGCGCTGTGGGGGGGGGGGGTAACAGTAGGTTAGAAATAAAAGTTATTGTGATGCTTTTATTTCACAGGTACTCCTCTTCAATCCCTAAAAAGTTTGGCACGTTTCGATCAAACCCTGAAGTATGAGTTCAATTTTTCGAAAATCCAAAATTTCCCCATGTTAATTAAATGGGATTTTGAAGTGCGCGGTGGCACGTATTAATATTCTAATTTCGAAAAAAAAATTAGGGATTTTTTTTCTCCGGAAATGGAAACTTTTGGTGGGGGGACTTGCCCTCTAGGGTGAAAAAAAATTTTGCAATGCATTTTTGGACAATAAAAAAAAATTATTCATGACAAACTTTTAGCTCTTTTTTGAATAAGCAACTTGTGTTAATTCATTTTTTTCATGGTTTGTGTCGTTTTTCCAAAATATAAATTTTTTATTTTTCAATGTTGTTTTTTACAAATAAAACAAAAACCACGCATCCTATAAAAATAATTAATAACAAATTTGTAGCTATTTTTTGGCTGAACAACTTTTGTTTTAATATAAAATTCAATTTTTAGACCAAAATCAGGGATTCATACAATCAATATAATTACAATTCTATTAAAAAAGGAATAAAAATGAAAACATCTGGTTTCTCTTAAGACGACTTGGACTTATTCCTCCAAAACACTTGGCTCCTGATAACAATTTTTAACCCGCAGATCTTTTAACAGCCTTCACTACAAAACCCACACTCTTTGCAAACAGTACTCCTTCCTCTTTTACAGTTCCCCCTACCTTTGATGATACTAAATTATTCTTTTCTGACATATCGCAAGAAACCCTAATTAAAAAACTCTTAGAGGTAAAATCAAATGCTCAAGGTTGTGATGGTATTTCAATTTTAATGATTAGCTTAGCTTTACCAGTCATTTGTCCTATTCTCTTGCATATCTATAACGCATCTCTACAGGTGGAAATATTTCCTGATACTTGGAAAGAGGCGATTATTCGCCCTGTTCCTAAAATTTCTAACCCTACCTCTCCCAAAGATTTCCGCCCGATATTCATCCTCTGTGCCTTGTCTAAACCTTTCGAACGCATTGTCCATCAGCAACTTACAGCACATATTGAAACTATCAATTTAATGGACCCAATGCAATCTGGGTTTCGTGCCAGGCATAGTACTCTTACAGCTACACTTAAAGTAACTTCTGACCTTAAACTGGCAATTGATAGAAGGGAAATAACGGTTGTTGTCCTTTTTGACTTTTCTAAGGCGTTTGATACAGTTAGCCATAATTTACTATTGTCTAGGCTCAAATCACTTCACCTCTCAAATATGGCTGTGAAATGGTTTGAATCTTATCTTAGTAATCGTTCTGAAAGAGTACAAATCAGCAATGGCGAGCGTTCTGACTGTGGGGAGGTTAAGAGTGGTGTCCCTCAAGGTTCCACGCTTGCACCTACTCTATTTGATATTTATACATCTGAACTTGGTAGTGAACTTCGACACTGCAACTGTCACAAATATGCTGATGATTTCAAGCTTTACCTCTGCGGGCATATTGCCACTCTTAACCCTAGAAGCAAGATAACTGCAGACTGGCGCAAGCTGGGCGCCAGAAAAAGCAGAATCTGTTTGCAGACTGGCGCCCGGCTGGTTCCGCTTTGGCGCGCTGTTCTGGCACCAGAGTCTGGTATAGCAGATCCTGGCCCAGACTGGTCATGATATACACCAGACAAAATTAAAATAACGTAAAATGGTACTAAATAAGTTTCTGTAATAGTTTTACACTATATTTCAGCCTTTTCTGGGAAAATATACTGCGGAGACATCACAACATTCCAGGAGACACACTGAAATATTAAAAACATAACCTGTTGTCGTATAAGCTTGCATGCATGTTTCTGGCTCTTGCTTGCACGCTCGGCAGTTGGTATCGCCTACAGGTATATTCATTATGCGCTCGCGGTAAACTAAGGTGTCTATAACGCCATCTTGACAGGCAAAAAGAAATCCCTCAGTCTCCGATTTTAATCCAGCAGACTTGAGAAACATGTTGGACAGACCCATCGAGAGCTCTTCTCTACGTATAATGCCGTAGAATTTACCATGAAGGGGCTTGTCAGCATGTTCTCTTAGTAGAAGCGTATGTTCTGCTTCTTGTACACGACTTTTGAGCACCAAAGGTGTTAGTGATGCTAGGCCATGTGTTGTGTCGCTTGAATCAAATGGAAGGCCAAGCTCCTCTGCGGCCCTATCTGCGGCACGATATAGAAACGCTGCAGCATTGACGACTTCATGTTGATGTACTAGTCGCATAAGAAAATCTGTGCTATTTAGAACTGAGCAGGCTGTAGCCAGAATCGTTCTGCGATGAAGACACTCTAAGCTGAGCAAGCCTCTACCCCCTTTATCTCGGGGGAGGTATATTCGAGGTACGGAAGATCTAGGATGATGACTTCGATGGATTGTCATCATCTTGCGTGTGCTTTGGTCAAGTTGCTTCAACTCATCGACGTTCCATTTTACTGCACCAAACGTGTAGAGTAGTATAGGAACGGCCAGCATATTGGTCGCCTGGATCTTATTCTTTCCAGATAATTCGGAAGCCCAAATTTTTCTGAGAATTTGGCGATACCTTTTTCCAAGGGCCGTTTTTAACGCACGCACATCATGGGTTTCCGCTTGCGGTATTCCAAGATATGTATATGTTTCTCCAATACCAAGATGTTGAATGGTATTTCCGCCTATGAGTTGAACATCCTGATCATGACGCGATGATGTAGTTTCTAATCTGCCTTGGCGTAGGTGGACGCAGGCACACTTGTCCAGTCCGAAGCTGATGCCAATCGCTTTAGAGTACCTATTTACCGCCTCCACAAGAATGTTAAGGTCCTCTTTCAAGGAAGCAAAGAGTTTAAGGTCGTCCATGTATAAAAGGTGGTTGACCTTATATTCTCTTTTGTTCGGCGGGCCACATAGGTATCCAGAGCTTTTGCCTCGGAGCACAATAGATAGAGGGAAGAGGGAGATGCAGAAAAGTATCGGACTCAGAGAGTCTCCTTGGAAGACCCCCCTCTTATATGTGATATAGCTTGTAGTCACTTGTCAGATGTTATGACAAATCTTGTCCGCCACAAGAGCATAAGCTCTTTTATGCATCTCACTATTTTTGGATGCACCTCCATGCACTCTATGAGCTTAATAAGTAGCTCATGGTTCGTGTTATCGAATGCCTTGCGGTAGTCAATCTAAGCCATGGACAGATTGCGTCGATACCTGATCGAGTCCTGGGTAATACACCTGTCTATTAACAGGTTCTCCCTGCAACCTGCCAGACCTCTCTTGCATCCACGTTGTTCAACTATTGCACTCCATACCGGCTCGATAGATGTTAATATCCTCTCTTTGAGGATGCCAGTGATTAGCTTGTAGCTGGTGTTTAAACAAGCTATGGGCCTGTAGTTCTTTGGACTTGACAAATCTCCGGTCTTAGGGATCAATGCCGTGCGTCCTTCCACTAGCCACTGCGGGACGGGTTGTTCTCCGTTTAAGCAAGTAGTAAATATACGAGCTAGATGTTGGTGCGTAGAAGTAAACTTCTTCCACCAAAAGTTGTTGATTTTATCTGGCCCTGGCGCTGAAAAGTTCTTAGTTCTAGCGATAACTTTCTTTACTTCTTCAGCAGTAATGAGTGGACACTCTTCCTCTGGACCTTGTAACCTTTGCCTTTGGCAAAAGTTACGAAAGAGTGATATATCTGAAGTATCTTCATTTAGCTGATAAGTATCTCCATATACTTGTTCCCAGAAGACTTGAATCTCTTCTCGACTAGGCGGATTTTTAACGGCACGTGACGTTTTATTGAACAGACGGGAAGGATGAGTAGAAAAGGTGGAATTTTCCTGAATCCACTTTACTCGCCGTTCAAGGCGCTGTTTCGCTGTTGAACGAGATCTTATTTTGTGCGTCCAATGCTGCTTGATGGTCAAAAGTTTACACTTGTTCAGCGTGTGATTTTCTTTCCTTAAGTTTCGAGCAAGTGCCCTAACTTTTGGAGTGAATTTTTTATTTAATGTTATGTAGCTAATCATGCACTGAATATTTGATGCATGCCGTCTCGCCGTTTCAATTTTGAACTGAAACTGTGCAATACGCTCGCGAGTCTTACTCAGACGTACTGAAGTATCGTTAGTTCTACTGTCGCTAAGCAGGGAGACCGCCTTCTCGTAAACAACACAGTTCAGATTCCAGAGATTAACATCTTCGGGGAGCAAATCGGGGAGAGCAGTATTAGCTTCAGCTAATTTTTTCCATCCTGAGAAAGACTTTTTGGTGGATAGATCTCCTACTTCTCATGTTAGCATTATCGGCTATCTGCAAAGGTGGTCTTGCTGGAACGGGTGGAATGTTCGATGGAGGATGTTGCTCTTCTTCTTGTTGATAAAGAGCTTCATATCCGTTTTTTCGCAAGAAGGATACCTGATCTCTTAAATACTGAGGCGTTTGATGAGCATATTCCGGGTGCATATTGACCCAACGGTCATGTAACCTCTGCATGAATCCTCTTCGCGCCGGTGAGCTTCTTTGCCAACAGGTAAGGATGTCTCTCCTGAGTTGGTCCGACCATTTAAATCGATTTTCTCGCGTTTGTCCGGGGCCATTGCCTGGTCGTCGCCTCGGTTCGGTCCTATTGACACTCCCAACTGAACCATGGCCTCCTTATTATTATTATTATTATTATTCCATTATTTCGGGGTAGGCGTGACTTGCTCGGTTGGAAAATAGTAATGTGTAGATGGGTATATATAGGTATAAGGTAGATAGGTGTAAGGTATAGATATTTTAGATTGATCTAGACTTCTCGTGTTATTTATTTAAATGACACGTTCGTTCCGCAATACTGCTCCGACCCAGGTTGCTGATCAATCTCTCTAGCGACCACCCCAAGTGGAGAGCCTCACAAAATTGTTATGTGTCGTTCCGCACTTGGGCCCATTAGTATCCAAGGTCTTTGTTTCAGGCGTCATTCACTCTATTGTCACTCTGTTTACAAACTATTTGTCGCCACACTTTTCTGTCCTGGCATACTACTCTAGCTTCCTTCACGACCATGCATTTTTCATGCAAGCTCTTGTGTTTCTAATACTTCTTATGTCTCTTCGGATTAATGTCTCATTCAAAGATTCTATCCATTCTTTCGGCGGTCTACCTCTGAGCATTCTGCCATTTACTTTACCTTTATACACTTGTTTGGTCAGTCGTTCATCTTTCATTCTTTCAAGATATCCGAACCATCTTAACTGATTTCTTTCCCATATGTCAACTAGTGTCTCTCCTGTACCACATTCTTGGAGGATAATCTCGTTTCGGACTTTGTCCATCAGTGTTTTCCCGCATATTGTGCGCAGAGCTTTCATGCCAATCGCGTTAACTTTACTCCTGTCCTTTTCTTGACAGGTCCATGTCTCGCTACCGTATACCCTACAAATAAAAAAGGCCAATTGTATTTAAATGTAAATGTTGAAATGAGCATTTGCAATTAAATGCAATTGGTAGAACTATCATTGAATGTACCTCAATGGATTTGAATTGACGCAATGTATTTAAATCGTAAAGATGCAATTGGTGACATTTCATCATTGCGGAATGATATGTCAACAAAATTCTATAAATATTATTTGTATTATATTGTGAATTTATGTCCAAAGTCACGTTTTATTCTGATTAAACAATCAATATTTACTGGACTTTAGTCCAAAGGTACAAATTATATAACAACTTTCATTCCTTATTATCAATTAACCACTTCAATCTCTTCAATAATGCTATTTATTAACGTATTATTTTATCATTCAATAAATTAAAATTTTATTGCAAAACTCCAATTAAAAACAGTTCCGGTCTATAAATTTATATGCGATTCAATACAATTAGATGCATCACATGACCAATCTCCATTTTTACATTAAACTCTATTGGATAATATAAAACCATTTACAAAATTCTTTTTGAATTGAAAGTCGTAAATTAAATCCAAAAGGCGGTTCATTGGCTTGTGAAACAATTCAGTGCAATAGATCGCACACTGGTTCTATTGCATATCTACAATTCACTGCAGTTGCAGACATTCAATTCAAATCACTGACAAATTTTTCAATTGCTATTTAACAATTGGATATTAAATGCAATTCAACATATTTGACTTGAATTGCATTTCACCAAAATTGTCGATTAAAGATTCTATTTTTGAATTTCAGTCAATCGATTTTAAATGAATCTTCTTTTTGCAGGGTAGTATAGTCGGTACGAATATGGAATTATGTATGGCCATTTTAGCTTTTTTTGATATGTTTTTAATATTTGAGAATGGACCCTGCTCTACCGATAACCTGCTTACACTTATTTATGCGCCTATCTAACTCCCGATATATTTTTCCGTCGCTAGTGAATAGGCTACCCAGATATACAAACTTGTCAACTTGTTCTACTCTGTCATCATTTAGGACAATGTTGCACATTGTTTTCTCATTTTTTCCGTCGAACACCATGATTTTTGTTTTCTTTACGTTAATTTTGAGGCCCATGTTCTTCATGCTTGTATTAAGCTTATTCAACATTCTTTGCAAGTTCTCGATTGATTCTGCTGTAACAATCTTGTCATCTGCGAAAGCTAACCCACGTAGCCTCACTGTTTCGAGATCTACAGCTTCTTCGTCGAAGAGGGCCATTCTTAGACATTTATCCATAAATATGATAAATAGCCAAGAGGACATAACGCATCATTGTTTCTCGCGTTGCATAATATCGAACCAGTCACCCAGTTTCCCATTTACCCTTACACTCGCTTTACTATCTGTATATATTGTTTTTATTGCTTGTAGGAGCCATCCATTGACTCCATATTCTTTAAGGACTTCCCAAAGTTTACTTCTATTTACCTTGTCAAATGCTTTTTCTAGGTCAACAAATGCACAGAAAACTTTCTTTTCTACTCTTAAGCTTTTTTCTGTGATCTGTCTTAAACTAAATATCTGATCTGTACATGATCTTCCTGGCATAAATCCACTTTGGACTTCCCAACTCTTTTCTTCTGTAATTTTCATTACCCTACGAATGAGTATTTTTGAGTATATTTTAAACCATTAGAAATGCACCTTCACAATTTCATTTTAGCAAACTCCTTTTTAGTTACTTATTCAACACATCAAATCCTACCCTCGAAATCACACATTGGTAACACTTAAATTCATAATTAAAATATTTATGAGTATGTGTATGAATGCGTTTTTACTTTTAAGTACGTATATATTTATTCTCTTCCTTTTACGGGGTTGAGGGCCTCCGCTTCCTTCACAGTACGTTACAAAACCACTTATACTACCTTAATAATACTTACTACCTAAATAATAATATTCTACTTATATTAACTTATTTACTATCGCTTTGTCTTAACATAATTATTCTTGAGATTTGCTGACTATTGAGTTTCCTGGGCTTCCTTTTCCTCTTACCATTTCCGTTAACATGATTTTTCAAGCTTTATTTACATTAGTGTCCTTGACTAGGAGTACACGATTGGCCTTTCCCTACTTACTACTACATGCCCTTTACTTTCTCTCACTTCTTCCAGTCTCATCATACAGCTTGCCTCTTGTCCACTTCCATCCAAGATCCACCTTATCCTGTCATCCACACTCTCCCCACCTGTTTCATCCCCCGTACATCTCTCTAAAACATGCCCCCATGATTCTATCTCGTAATAACAGACTCTACATCTTCTTTCCTCTTCATCCATCCAGTACCTACACTCTCTCATTCCTTCTCCCATCCTAAAACCTATAACGTGTTTCCATTTACTCTCATTTTTAATCTTTCTTAAATATTCTGGTTCTCCTTCAGCCTTCACTACCTTATACCACCTGTCTGTCTCTCTTCCTCCCACCTTGATCCTTCTGTGTTACCCCTAGTCTCTTTGTTTACTACTTCCTTAAGATAATCTTGTGCTATCCTGCTTCCCTCCCCCCTCTTTAGTTTCTCCTCAAAGTTCCATGCTCTCTTCATTTGTCTAATAACCATTTTACTCTTACTTAATTCCTCCCTCAACATGTATCCTGGACAGCTCCAGCTCACTCCCATTACCCATCTCAAGAATCTCTCCTGCATACTTTCCACCCTCTTGTGCTCCTTCCATCCCCAGATCTCCACTCCGTAACTTAGGATTGACCATACCAACGCATCAAACATCCACAGTCTCATTTTCCAATCATCTTTAAACCCCATTACTTTAGTCGCACATTCTATCCTTCTCCTCACCTGCAGTTCAACCCCTCCTTTTTACTCAAACCAGAAGCCTAGGTAACTAAATTCCTCGACCTGTTCCACTTTCTCCCCGTACATCTTCCATTCATATTCTACCTTTGTCCTTCTCTTCCTAAACATCATCACCTTCGTCTTATTTACATTTACCGTTAAGTCTTTAATTCTCACATACTCCTCGAACACTCTCATTATGAGACTCATCCCTCTCTCGTCATCCGCTAATAAGACTATATCGTCTGCATACGCTAAGGAATATACCTTGCTATTTCCCAAAGCCGTTCCCCCTTTTCCTTTCTTCTCCAGTTTCTCCTCTAGATCTGCCAACAAGAGACTGAATAGTAGTGGGCTCAATGGGCACCCTTGCCTGAGCCCCTTCCACTCCAAAAAATCTCCCCTTTTTGTTTCCCAATCCTCACCCTTATCTTAGTCTCTTCGAATATCTCCTTTATCCTCTTGACCAACTCTTCGTCCACCCCCTTCTCTTTCATCACCTGCCATAACACCTTCCTGTTTACCGAGTCAAATGCCGCTTTAAAGTCTACAAATAAGGACACTAACTTCCCTTTCTTCCTCCCTAAGTTCCTATTCACTAGATAATTCAGTACGTAGATGTTGTCTACTGTTCCCATCCCTTTCCTGAAGCCCGGCTGATTGTGTGGAATGATCCCTTTCTCTTCCACCTCCGTTTCTAATCTCTTTCAGAGAATCTCCGTATATATTTTGTAGCCCACCGACATAAGTGTGATTCCCCTATATTCCTCCACCTTCTTGCCCTCTCCTTTCTTAATTATCGGCACCACTAACGCTGTCCTCCATTCCTTAGGCCATCCCTCTCATCTCCAAACCTTTTTGCATACCTCCCACAATTCCTTTCTCACCCCTTCTCCTCCAAAACTCAAAGCCTCGTTCTCAATATCGTCCTCACCTGTTGCCTTGTTTCCTTTGAGCCTCCCTATCGCTCTATTAAATTCCTCCCTACTTATCCCATTATTGCTATCATCTTCCCCTTCTATTACCTTCCTCTTTTCACCTAACACCTTATTTTCCACTCCTCCCAACAGTCGCTTAAAGTACTGGGTCCACTCATCCATCTCGATTTCCTCATTGATGCCCTTCCTTCCTCCTCGTTCCCTATTGATCACCTACCATTTTCTACCTTCCCTGATTGATTTTTCCACCTCTTCCATATACCTACTTTTCTCTAACTGCCTTTTATCACTTAACAATCTTTCTTGTTCTCTCTTTCTCCTATTATATTCCTGTTTTCCTATCTCCCCTTTTCTCCACTTTTTACATTTTCCTTCATTCTATCTTTACTCTCCTTACATTCTGCGTTCCACCATCCCCTCTTTATTCGCTCCTCCTCTTCTCTTGGCCTTACCTCTTCTTTTATCCTCTCGGTTAGTTCTTTTATCTTTTCAAGGCGCGTGTCCACGTCTTCCAGTTCCATTCCTCTAATCTCCTCGTTCTCCATTCTTTCTTTAAATTCTCTCAATTTATCCTCCCCCCATCTACCCATTTTTACTTTCCTTTCGCCAGTTCTTACCCTTTTTTCGCTATGCCGCTTCCATCCTGAGCATTTCAATGTCGCTATTAGCGGGAAGTGTTCTGAGCCTATTTCATTACCTACTTCCATTTTATCCATTCTCTTCCTTATTCTTTCTTCTGCTAGAATGTAATCAATCACTATCTCCCCTTTCCCTATAAAAGTCACTTCCCCTTCTTCATCTCCCCTCATATTTCCATTGCAAATAAACCACCCCTCCTCTCCTAACAGGTTCAAAAGAGTTTTACCCTCCCGACCTATCTCCCTGTGCTTGGAATTTCTTCGAAAAGTTTCGCTTTCTTCATCCCATATCCCCCCCCCCCTAACTCTCCTGTCCACGCGTTCAAGTCTCCTCCTATCAAGACCAACTCTTCATTCCTTTCCTCCATCCATTCCCTTAATACTCTCCATCCTTCCTCTTCTCCTCTCCTTCTATACACACAAACGATCGCCACCCTCTCTTTTCCTACCTTTATTCTTCTCACCATCACGCCCTCCAGTTTTTCTTCTCGCTCTTCCACTCTTTCATTTCTCATCAGCTCCTTTTTAACCCCTGACACCATGCCTCCCATCGCTCCTCCCTTCTCATGTTCTTTTCTCGCTTCTTGCATTTTCCATACATAACCCTTCGGCAACTTTCGTTTCAAGCCCTTCCAATCCTTTTCATCCACCCGCGTTTCACTCAGCATTACCACGTCCCATTTTCCAATAGACTCCCAGAACCCCTCCTTCTTGTTTTTAGCCCTGACACATTCCAGAAAGCCACACTCACTCCTCTCTTTTTGTCCTTCCCCCTCCTCCTTCCCGTGCTCAGTTTTTCTTCTCTGGTGGAAACCCCGCCCCGTCTCTCCTAATCTCATTACCTTCGTTTACCCTTCTCTCAAGTATCGATCCCTCTGCTCTCAGCTCTTCTCTCTCTTCGTCCCAGATCCACTTCATCCCATTCACCCACAACCTGTCTTTCCCCATCCAAACATTACCCCCGTTCCTCCTCTCTATCCATGCTCTCCGTTCGATTATCCATTTCCTCTTTCTCTCTCTCTCCATGTCAGGTCCTCTTCAATTCTTTCATTCCTACCCTTTAGTACCCTTTTCCTTTCCATAATTTCTCTCTTCTCCTCCTCGCTTCCCACTTTCACTATGAGCACACATGTTTTCCCTTCTGTCTTTCTCCCCAGTACCTTCACCGACTCCACTCTCACCTGAGCCCCAATATCATTCATCAGCGTCTCCACTTCTTCCTTTCCCGAGTCGCTTTCTACTGTCATTCCTTTAATTACTATGTTTCGCTTTCTTTTCATTTTCTCTTCTCCTTCTAGTCTTACTTCTATTTCATTCAGCCGTATGCGGATTCTTTCATTTTCTTCCTGCAGTTTCTTATCATCCCCCTTGACTACGTCTCCTAATCCCACCTCTTCCTTCTTTTCACTCTCGCATTCTAGTTTCCTGACCCTCTCCTCAAGCAAACTCATTTCAGCTCTCCTTTCTTTCTCACTCTCTATCTGTTTACTCTCTATACTATCCAGTTTCCTAAATACCTCCTCTTTCTCGGCCTTCCACAGAGCATCCCACTTCTCCCATTTCTTTCTCATTTTTTTCACTTCCTCCCTGACTTCTTCCCTATGCGTCCTTGCTCTGTCAAAACCTTTGCAGGTTTCCTCTCTGAGGCCTCTGATGAGTTTCTCGAGGCCTTCTAAACTACTCCCCCCTGACCTCCTTTCAGGTGGTGTTCTCTGCCTAATCTTCTTGAGCGCTTTCTCATTTTCGTCTTCCTCATCTAACTGGTCTCTGACCCTTTTATTATCCTCCGAATGCTCCCCTTCGCTACTCGTGGTCGCTGGTTGTCGCCACTTATCAAAAAAGCCCTTCGCGTTCGTACTGTTTAAACTGTGCGCTCTTTCCCAGATAGCAAAATGCGCGCACGATGCGCGCACAGTGGGGGCACGCGTGCGGATTATCCGCACGTCGTGTCGTCACCTGAGCAGACATATGTGTCCTCATATGCGACGCATATCGCTCGCACGTCGTGAAGGTCGCACGCGTGACGGTAACATGCGGGCCTCACTCGCATTCTCGCAGGGTTGTAAAATATATTGTTTTAAATGTCATTGATGAATAAAACACGTAACTGCTCACAAAAAAATTTTATTTAAATATTTCAAGTTGAAATATATTTATAATATTTTGTAACATTGAACACATCAATATTTGGTTTCAAGTAGCGTATTTTAGGTACTTCACAAGAAATATAATGAAGACCCTGGCGAAAGTTTCGAATACGAATTCCTTCCGGGGATATCCGAACTATTCCGAATCATTCCAGAATCTGTATCCAAGCCAATGCGAATCTTTCCAAGCCAATCCAACAAACATTTTCAATCTCATTTGCTGAAAATCGTTCAAAAATCAATCCGAATGAGTATGATTCAATCCGAGACTTTAATCCGAATGAACCCAAACGAATCCGAATCAAAGTTTGAATCCGAACGAATCAGAATGAATCCGGGCTCGGATTAATATCTGAACTAAATATTCAATCCGAATCAATCCGAATGAATCTGTGTTCGGATTCGTTCGGGTTGACTCGGTTTGAATACTCGGTTTAAATTATTAATCCGATTCCGGATTCATTCTGATTCGTTCGGGTTCATTCGGAATGAATCGGATTCATTCGGATTTATTTTTGAACGATTTTCAACAAATGAGATTGAATGCGTTTTTTGGATTGGTTCGGAAAGATTCGCATTGGGTCGGATACAGATAGCGGAATAATTCGGAATAGTTCGGATTACCTCGGAATGAATTCCTATCCAAAACTTTCGCCTGGGGAGTATTATAAAACATAGTGAAACATATTCTCGAGAACTCTCGAGAATATGGGAAGGTGTTGAAGAAGTTAATTAATTACCAATTTTTGGACAATGTTGTTATTGTTGGTTAATCAATATTTTGAACGTCAAATGTATACATCAAAATTCGACCATTTTCAGAGACGAAAATGATATATAATAAGAAACTGTTGAAAATTTCAACCTACAGTACATTGTTGATGAAAATAATATTTTGTATGATTTAAAATGTTTCCTATTAAAGTATAGAAGGACATGTGCTCTATTAAACTCAAAATTTTATTTTCTATCATACTATTTATTCGCTATGTTCATACGTTCCTTAGAAATAAGATATCAAGTTTACATTCTGGGAAATTAAATAAACGGTACTAAGCAACGTCCGTAAACATGTAAATGTTTATAATTACAAAAAGAAATGTCGAACAAATGTTGGAAACATTTTTGTTTGTAATTATAAAAATTTATATGTTAACACACATTCTTTAGTGCCTTTTGTTTACGCTGCCATACTTTCAATTTGATATCTTATAACGTGTAGACGTGTAATGGCGAAAAAGAAAAAAAAATTTCAGGGTTATACAGCATGCCCTCAGTAGACAAACTTGTCTACGATGCAAATTATTTAAATTCTCCAACACTTTCCCAACTCTGAAAATTGAAATGTTTCTTTTGGTGACAACAATATTTTTGTAAAATACATGAATTGAATAATCATGAAGCTTCTATGATAGTTCCTTAAAATATACATTCATTTGATTTTTTAAAACAATTTTCCTACATATCAGTTGTTTTGGAACTTCACGGATTTTTCTGTTCAATCTTTAACTTTTTGTAAACTTTAGAGAAGAATTTTCACAATTTATGCTGAAAAGTTGCTGTGATTCTACATAAATTTACCTCTACAATGAGCCCAAGAACACTGAGAAATATTTATTGTTTCAGATGTTATTTGAAACTTAAAGAAATAATCAAATTTACACTACTTTTGAAATAATTTCTTTTAAAATTAACAAAGTAACTTTAAGTTGATTTTACGCAAACTTTAGACAGTTTTGAATTGATTAAAGGTCGAAAATTTTAGCTCTATATACTTCAAATTAAGAGAACTTTCGCAATGATTGAAAAAGAGGTGTATGCATACTTTTGATCGGTACTGTATTTGCCTCTTAAAATACGGACAAATTCAATTGTAATGTCACAATTTTCATTTACCGTTTTGCGCTAAAATTCCAAAAAAATATGAAACTCTGTAACATTTCATGAATAATAATATGAAGATTAAATTTCGAGGTTATAGAGATTGTATCTTTTCGCTTATCTGAATTATTGACAACATATTTTTTAATTTAAGTACCCTGCCATATTTGTCATGTATATATATATATATATATATATATATATATATCAATATCCTGTTAATATAAGATATAAATATAATAATACGTATATATAGTGAGTTACATTTTATTTATATTACAATATATATTATATTTGTTATATTTTTATTTTTATTCAAGACCGAAAATGCATATTGCAAAATGTATGTACTCAAATATAAATGCACCGGAGAAAAAAAAGATCAATTTTGTAGGAATATTACACAGACATTCCAAAAAGAAAATAAATCATCGCAAGAAAATAAAAGAATAATTTAAAACAGTGTGACTTCACTACGTGTATACACGCGTGAGGTTAGGTTTACATTATACATTAAATGTATCGTACTTACCAAAGAGACTACGTTGCTACGGCTTTGAAAATAATTGCCGGCAATTAAATGAATTAAAAATTATATATTTTTCCTATATACATATGAAACTAATGCAAAAATAACTATCACAAACAGTGGAACTATAAAATGCTATAAAAGCCAAACTGCACACCGAAAAGTGGTATAACTAACAACATCCGATCATCGTCGGCATAGATCGGAGCGCGTCGGAGGTTATCGTTCTATAACTCTGCTATAAGCTATAACTGAGTAGAGTATAAATACGCGCGTTTTTTAAACTTCAATGTAGAAGAAGAATTATTTATAATGATAAAAACTTGTAATATAAAAGTATATAATATATACAAAAGTGTATAATATACTTTACATTAAAGTAAAAAATTGTTGTTTGAAACATTCCCCTTCTTTCATTTCATAAACTTCAGAAAAATTATATTGTTTAAGGTTTAAATTAAATTTTTTTACAGTGTGATTTTAAAAAAATCGTCTTTTTCCTAACAAATAGCCTAGCACCATGTGCAATCTAACCTTTACAAAAAATATATTGAATTCCAATGTTAGAATTTATTTATTACATTTAAACATTGGAATTAAATTTTTCTTCATTATTTATTATTATATTTTATTTTTAAACACATTACAATTTCAACGAAAGGAGAAATTTCAAAAGTTACACGGCAATCCGCAGTCTACCCTGGCGAAAGTATCGGATAGGAATTCCTTCCGAACCAATCCGAAATCATCCGAATCATTCCGGAATCTGTATCCGAACCAATCCGAGTTAATTCGAACTAATCCGAAATTTTTTTTACATTTCGTTCGATCCAAATTGGTCAAAAATTAATCCGACTCAATCCGAATGAATCCGAAACAAATTTTCAATAAGAATGAATCCGAACTCGGATTGACCAAAGACGATTTTCAAGCCGAATGAATCCGATTCAATCCGAACTAGGATTCATTCAGATTGAAAATCGTTTTTGGTCAATCTGAGTTCGGATTCATTTGGATTGAAAATTTGGTTAGGATTCATCTGGATTGGAAGTTCGGATTGAACCGGATTGAGTCGGATTGATTTTTGACCGATTTGGATGGAACGAAATGTAAAAAAAATTCGGATTGGTTCGAATTAACTCGGATTGGTTTGGATACAGATTCCGGAATGATTCGGATGATTTCGGATTGCTTCGGAAGGAATTCCTATCCGATACTTTCGCCAGGGTATCGATCAGTAAAGTGAAAATATATTTTTGAAATGTAATTTAGGTTTTACAAGTTTTTCAATATTTTTCTTGCATAGGAAGTTATTAAATGTCACTATTTTTATAGAATTAATAATATTCACTTATTATTACTGTATAAAATGCAACTATTATATGTACGTGCGACGCATATGTCCCGCACCATGTAAGCCCGCGTGCCTCTCACAATGTGAGACGCATATGCCTCGCACGTATGTGCCCTCACACAAAATGCAACGCATATGCCTCGCACCATGCACGCAGTGCGTGCCTCGCACGCCGTGCGGGTAATGTGCCTCGCACGATTGTTATCTGGGTTGTAGCCTTCGCAGGTTCGTCGGTCTGCCTCGTTTGCTTGCTACCGTCTCTTCCCCCCAGCATTCTGCCGCGTATTCTTTCCTACGTCACGTTTTCTTTTCCCTCGCTTTCAATCCCCCATGCAAATCGTCCAATCTAGATCTGAAGCCACCACTCTAAAAAATCACTCAAAATCTCTTACACTATAACTCACCACTCTTAAATAACTGTCTTTTCTCATTCATCCAACCCTCACGCTTACCTGTCCCTCACCCCGCGTTAAAACACACCACTTTTCACAACCGTTCCTAACCTCAAAATCCTTCTCTTCCACTTTTGACAATTATATATCATTCACCACCCTTCTACCAACCCCTTCACTCTCACTTATTCCTTAGCCCTTAAACACTCTACTCACCGCCCTTTCTCCTCTCACACTCCCTCTTTCCCTTCACCAAAGCCAAAAAGTTAGCACCTCAAAAATCACCAACAATCGCGATCGGTACCGAAAACGGAAGCCCTACTTTTAAGTATGTATATTTATAGTAACCTTCTTTTGATAGCCCGGATCCAATTTTTTGTATTATAGTTTAGTTCTTTACCTTTGCTAATATCTATTTTTGATTTCAATCGTCAAATCGATCGCCGTCACATTTTAATTGTCATATGTATCACCTGTTCCTTATAGAGCTATTTAGCCCTAGCACATTTTCATGAATAAATACAAATACAATTTTTAATGCCGTTTTTTACAAACAAAAACTAAGCGCCCTATCAAAAATTGATTAATGACAAATTTGTAGATCTTTTTCGAATACACAATTTTTGTCAATTCATCTTTTTTCGTATCTTGTATAGTTTGACCGCAAAATTGAATTTTTTATTATTTTTTGTGCGGTCAAAATTTGAATTTTCGATTTTTCAAGAAAATTCAAAAAGTTGTTATGATAATGTTGTAGGGCTTTCAAAAATTAACGTTTTCCACCTCATGACATTTTTTCATATCATGCGTTTTTCGGCTTAAAATTTGCATTTGCCTTTGATTTTTTGAATTTTGAAAATGATATAACTGTGATAATTTTATTTTTATCGAAAAAAGTGTCGAAGATAAATTATTCGACTTTTCGAGTACTATGAATAACCGAGCATAGAATTTTTATATATTGAAAAAAATGGGCTCAAAAATTTTCAAAATGCTCTAACTTTTTCAATTTTCATCCAAAATAGCTGGCTAACGAACTTGACCTACAGTTTTTGACTGTCAGACTGCCAGTCCAATAGATTAATTTTTTCAAAAGTTACCGTGCTCACAGACAGTTACACTAATTTTCAATACAAATTTTTCAAAATTCCAAGCTTTTCCAGTTTTCCAGAATTTTTTTCAACATTTCATGACTTTCAGGTCTTCCATGTTTTTTATAAAACAAATAATAAAAAACTTATAACACTATAAATATAAATATAATAATAAATAATTGATCAATCAATCAATAATAACTTCCGCTTTTATATTTTCAGGTACTCTTAATTTATTTTGCATGCATATAGTTTCTTTAAATTTCTTTTTTGTTTATAAAAGCATAAAAAGTAAATGCAAAATAATAATGCTCATTGCTTAAAAATAATTTATTATGTGCTGCAAACATCAACTATTTGATAAAAATATTTTTGTGCCAAAAATAATAATTTTTGTATTCTTAAAATATATTTTTTAAACTCTGTACTATTATTTTTATAATATTTATGCATATTTAGGGTTAAACTATTCAAAAAAAGGAATAGAAAGAAAAAAAATTGCTAAAGTACGAGGACGCGAACCCATGACGGCAGACTCTCCAGTCTGGAACCTAGACCATTGCTCCATCGAAGCTTGCTCGATTGCTCCCAAATTCAAACCGATAATCATTCTACGCGGGTTTCTTTCAACCCTTTTTTCTCATAAACTGTGTTCTATCTAAGTAAACGGTTTCGGCTTTTTTCGTCTGAAATTAAGCCCTCTTCCCTCATAAAAGATGATTAAAATCCGAATCCCCCTTCACGCGCAGTCCCCTTGTAAGAAAATTAATTTAAAACCAATAAAAAAATAAATAGAATAGTTACATTTCCAACCAAAAACAATTGTATGTATACCATTAAGCCATTTCCCTTTCAGGGTAGGCGTAACACTACCCGATTCGGGTAGTGTTTCTAGGTGGATAGTTTTCTTGTAGTTATAAATAACTACAAGTTTGGGCTCACCACACCCATAATATGCCAACAGCACACAGTATTCTCGAATGGTCACCCATCCAAGTACTAACCGCGCCCAACGCTGCTTAACTTCAGTGATCAGACGAGAACTGGTTTTTTCAGCGTGGCATGGCCGTTTTATTAATTTTGAAAAAATAGTTCAATTTTCATTCATAAATTTTCAACAAAACAGAAGGAATTTTTAACCAAGTAGTGGAATGTTCAATATAAGATAGGAATTTTCAAACAAGAAGATTTATTTTCTACCAAAAAACAACGAATTTGAAAAATATATATTTAAATTTTAAATAAAAAAACAACACTAATTTTCAACACAAATTCTTAATCTCCACCATTTATCGCTGCGGTATATTAAAATAATTATTAAGACTTTGATTAATATTCTTTGAAATTAATTTTTTTAATACAAAAAAAGTCAATTTTTTCAAAATTTCGGGATTTTTCCAATTTTTCGAGAACTTTCTTCGAAATGTCGTGACTCTTCCCTTAATTAATAAATATTGAATATAAAATATAAAAATAAAATTTTATTTAAAAATAAAATAAAATATATAATAAAATTTATAACAAATTTAAAAAGATTTTAAATAAGAGTAGTTACATTTTCAACCAACAAACAACAAATTTTAAAAAAATAGTGACATTTTCAATCAAAAAGATGATTTTTTAACCAAGTAGTTAAATTTTCGATACAAAAGATAAATTTTCAAACAAGAAGATTTATTTTCTACCAAAAAAAAAACGAATTAAAAAAAATGTTTAATTTTCAACCAAAAAATAAACAACTAATTTTTAATAACATTTTTTTATATTTCACCATTTTTCACCGTGATATACTAAAATAATTATTAAGACTCTTTTTCGGGATTCTTCATTTGTCTTATTTTTTGAAATGTTTGAAAATGTTTTAAAATATTTTTGAATTTTCTTTAAAAATTATTTTTCAGAATAATAAAAGCATTAAAAGCTTTCTTTTAAATCTTCTCAATATTTAAATTATTTTTTAACAGTTTCAAAACTATGTTTTAAATTCATTCGAATTTGTCCTGAGTTTTTTTTTAATTGTGTAAAATGATAAAAATGGCCTTAAAATCATCCAAATTCTTTTATGACAATTTTGTAATCAAAGCGCCCCCAATGCAGCTAGCCAGTTTACGAACTAAAATTAACCACTCTGATCTTCTCTACCGACATTAGCAAACTGGAAAAATCCCGCCCTGCTTGACCACTAAAGTAGGAGCGTCTATCGTATATTTTAGTTCGTAAACTGGCTAGGTGCATTGGGGGCGCTTTAATTTTAGTTCGCAAAAGCTTAGGTGCAGAGGTGACGCTGCGGAAAATCACTCGAAATTAAATGTATGGGATCGGCAATCTCCCACCTCATCTCTGGTTGCACCATAAAAGGATAAATAAAAGAAATTGAAGAAATCTGGGTCACTGGAATACTGACCCACAGACTGAAATACGAGGCCGTTCGTCTTACCACAAAAGGGATTACTCCACTGAAGGAAGGCACTATCTCTCGAATCTGAAATATCAATAGAACAAGATTACCAATTTATGACAATAAACATTAAAAGTAAAAGCCGCAAACTTCTACCAGGGTTTTGTGGTGGTTTCACTCCCGGTAGCATAGGGTGTTGACAATTGCACCAAGGTTGTTAACGGTTTAATAGAGACCACCAAACTATTCCTCAATAACAGTAGGCTTGAAAGGATTAAAAAAAAAGTTTAACGAAAAAATCCTTATCTCAACGTGGGAAATAAAAACTGATTCTGAATGACCTACCCACAACGGAAAAGGGCTACAACATTGTACTGGCCCGAAACGGAAGAGGGTAGAGCACCGTGGGATCAACTCCAGAGGAATCAATAACAATTACTCGAAGGAAGTTCCTGAAGGATCAAGAACACTCAAGAAATTCTGAACAACTTCCTGGAACAACGAAGAATGGTGTGAAAAATTGTGAAAATTAAAGATCAATAGTGTTGTGAGTTTTATTGTGCACTACAAATTGGATTATCTGTCACCAAAAGATTGTCGTCAAAAGAGTAAGTCTTTAAAATTTAATAACATGGCTCCGAGTAGGAAACGTCGTTTAGATAAGAATGCGAAAGATGTAGACGAAGCATCACACCCGAAAAAGGCTAGGCGAGACAAAAACGATGGTCCTGCTGGACCACCTGCGATAGTAACTCAAGAATTGCGATCTAGATTTCTAGTGAGTGGAAATCCTTCTGATAGTGATAGGACAAATTCTTCGAGTTCGGATCAAAGTGGCGAGGGTTGGAATGATTTGCAGAGACATGAGACTCAGGTGGTTTTGCATAAAATTACATGACATCCTAAAAACTCTGGAGCGAATTTACGCTCAGGAAGAAGATGTAATTCAAATTTTGCAGACTTTAGCTAACGTCAAAAGAAAACCGGATGAGTCAATTCAAGAATACGGGGCTCGCGTTAATCAAATTTGCAATAAACTTACTTCTCAAGTAATGGAAAACACCCCCGGGGCAAGAGGTGTGGGCCGTTGTGAAGCATATAAAGAAACCGTGATTGGGAATTTTCTACGCGGATTAGACTTTAACATTCATATGGCCATTCATGATAAAGAAATTAACACTTTGGATGATGCTATTACATTAGCCGTTAAAGCCGATCAGAAAGCGAAAAGTTAGGGAAGAGTTCATGGATCTCTCTCTGGCTCAGTTGCTTCTGCCTCGTCGGGATCCAATTTTAAGAATAAAATAGGACAAGACCTACTAAAGAGAGTAGGTCATATGCGAGTAGAGGATGATACTAAGCCTGTACGTAATTTAGATTCTGTGCAATGTTAGCATTGTAAAGAATTTGGACATTATAAGCGAAACTGTCCAAAGGGTCAACTAATGTTGTTACCCATGAAATTGTCACCTCGGACAACAAACCCGTGAACATAAAAAATTAGCGTCACCCACCCATTCATAAAAAAGTAATTATAGAAAAAACTAAAGAATACCTCCGGGATGGAATAATTCGACCGTCAGTATCCCCATATAATTCTCCTGTTTGGGTCGTTCCCAAAAAACCGGATCCTCATGGTAATAAACAATGGAGAATGGTGGTTGATTATCGTGGACTAAACGAAAAGACCATTAGTGATTCATACCCTTCACCGCAAATAACAGAGATATTAGATCAATTAGGAGGGCTAAATATTTCTCTGTTATGGATTTAGCATCAGGTTTCCATCAAATACCCATGGATCCTGCATCCAAAGCAAAAACTGCTTTTTTCACACCATATGCTCATTTTGAATTCAATAGAATGCCATTTTGTTTAAAAAATGCCCCCGCTACCTTTCAAAGGGTAATGGATCAAGTTCTCACTGGTCTACAAGGAATTGATCTATTTGTTTATATGGATGACATTGTTATCTGTGCATCATCCCTTGTTGATCACAGTCAAAAATTAAAAGCACTTTTAGGTCGTCTAAAAACATCTGGATTATCTTTGAACCCTGAAAAGTGTTATTTCTTCAAGAAAGAAATAGTATACTTGGGACATATTATCACCCAAGAAGGCGTCAAACCAGATCCCCGAAAAGTAGAAGCTGTAAAGAATTTTCCTATTCCAAGAGGAAAGAAAAATGTTAAACAATTCTTGGGACTTGTAGGTTACTATAGGAGATTTATTCCGGATTTTGCCAAAGTGGCTAAACCACTTACTCAGATTTTGAAAGATAACCCGGTAAGAAGGCTTGAATAGAATAGAATTAAAAATGTAAGATTTCAGCGTGAAAGTAGAGATAATCCTATTATTTTTAATGCCTGATTTTCCTTTCAGGCTTCAATGTTCAAGAAAGTAATAAGTGGCTCAGAAATGTAATTCCCGTGTATTCACATAGTGTTAATGACTCTCTTTCCTATTCCAAAAAGAAGGTTAGATATGAAGTGTGTTCAATTCAGTTTGATTCATTCGCGAAATGTGTACATTGAATTTTCTGAATTACCGGTTTTTGAATTCAAGTTAGGAAGGGTCTATTACAGTGAATTCAAGTTTACATTGCCGAGAGATGGTGTGACTTCAATTCAAGAAGTCTGAATTGATTTTATATGAAACGTATTATCGTCAATTCCAAATGGTATAACTGAATTAAATGAAATAGGATTGGTGATACCGAGATACCAAAAAGAATTTATGTATTCTGAAAACATTAGTTAACTTGAATAATTAATTAAATAATTATTTAATTAATTAATATAATTATACATACATATAGTAATAATAAATTCTTTAATAATCGTCAGTAAATTGTCCTTTTACTGCTTTTGGTATTAGATAGGTAGAAAATTATATTTTTCAAACTGTATTGAAACGTATAGCAGTTACGTCTTTCTAATTACTGTTTCTAGTTTAAGAGAACGAAGGGAAAATCAGGTATTAACATGAATTGAAATTTTTAATCCTATTCTATTCAAGCCTTCTTACCGGGAACTCTGATTCTCGTTGGACTTCTTTAGAACAAGAAACTTTTGAGATCCTGCGTGATAAAATCTGTTCCGAACCTTTCTGAGAGTATCCAGACTTTTCAAAACCGTTTGTGTTCACAACAGACGCTTCAAATTACGCTCTTGGAGGTGTCCTCAGTCAGGGTAAAATTGGTCAGGATTTACCAATCGCTTTTGCCTCACGGACTCTTCAAGGAGCAGAGATAAATTATTCTACAATAGAGAAGGAACTTCTTGCTATTGTCTTCTGCATCAACTATTTCCGGCCTTACTTATATGGTCACAAATTCGTCCTCGTTACTGACCATAGGCCCTTAGTTTGGCTGCATAGCATTAAGGATCCTGCCGCTAGGTTGGCTAGATGGGGAATCAAGCTGAGTGAGTATGATTACGTGATTGTGTATAAGCCTGGAAAAGTAAATTCAAACGCTGATGCTTTGTCGAGAAATCCACTGAATGATAGGGGCCCTTTATTATCTACTTTGGAGTCCTTTGGTGCAAAGCTGATAGCGGTTGTGGGACTTCCAGCTTATGATTGCGAGACTGACACAACAGAGATAATGGAGCGAGCGTTTGCTTGTTTTGAGGCTCTAGATGTCAGAGCAGTGGAAAGTAACGTTACTGGGATTGAGGTGACTCGCGACTTCTGTTGGGTGTAGCCTATTAGGGACCCCGTTATCGGTCTGCGCCAATGTACCACAGCATTTTGGTCCAGATTCGTGGGGATGGGAACGCGCTAACCCCGGTTGTTTAGGTGGTCCTTTGAAAGATAAGGATTCCAAACCGGAGTCGACAGGTTCAACTCTCAGTGATGACAGCCTTATGGCTTCACCTGATGGAGACCTTAACGACCCAGTTAAGATACCTTCATCGGCTCAAAGTGGTTCAGCTCAGGTGCCCAAAAAGCAGAAGCCCGTGATGCCCACATCGTCATCGGCTCTGAGTGGGTTGTGGGGTGCGGGCGTTGGACTAAATTTTCCTATCGTGAAGACGCAAAGTAAATTGTGCGCTTTGCAGGAGATGGAAGACAAACACAAGGGTGAGAACAGTGTTGCTGTTCTTGAAAAGACTCCTGCATTGGTCGTCTCGGATGCGTGTATATCATACAGTAAGGACAAAATATATATGGGTAGAGGACATATTGCTCATTTTGTCTCAGCCGATGGTTCGATGATGTATGAAACTAATCAAGAATTAGTGAGTCATAATCTCTTCAAGGTTGAAGATTTCTTGGGAAGTAATCCTAAATTAGGTGAAGTGGTAGTCTTCACCCAAAATAATAGGTACATTTTTGCTTTGATTGCGAAGAATAAGCATGATGATCAGCTTTTCTTGAATCACATATCTAGTGCAATTATTGCATTTAAAAATGCAATGAAGACTCTTAATGTCAAGAGCGTGAAGATTTCGAAGAAAGGAAACGATCTAGATCAGATCTCTTGGCTCTCGATCGAGCAAATGTTTCGACAGCATTTTTTCGGGTCTGAATTATTGATTGTCATCTGCTGCGGTGAAATAGTTATTCCACCACGTCATGAAAGAGATGACATAATCAGAGAATTTCACGAGTCTGCTGTTGGTGGACATAAAGGTTGCTCGAAATGTTATTGGACACTTAGATCTCAATATTATTGGGATAATATGAAGGAAGACGTTAGAAGAATCGTTGGTTCATGTAGGAATTGTCTGAGAAATAAATTGGTTAGAAGGAAAACTCGTCAAACAATGTTGATAACTGACACTCCCAAGGAACCGTTGGAAAAGATTCAAATTGATCTCGTAGGACCTCTTCCAGTTACTTCTAATGTTAACACACATATCCTCACGATCCAATGTGTATTCTCAAAGTATTGTGATGCAATACCTCTGAAAGATACCGATTCAGTCACTATAGCTAGAGCTTCAGCTGAAGAATTTATTACGCTGTATGGTTGTCCGCGCGTGATACAATCCGATCAAGGTGCTAATTTGGTTAGTAAAGTGATCAAGATTTTTTGCAAAATATTCAGAATTAATAAGATCCAATCGTCTGCTTATCATCCGCAGAGTCTAGGATTTTTAGAAAGAAGTCATCATACCTTGATTGAGTATCTTAGGGGCTTCGAAGGAAAAGTCGACTGGGATGATTGGACTAGATTCGCAGTTTTTTCCTATAATGTTAATGTTCACAAGGCAACAGGCTTGGCTCCATTCACTCTGGTTTACGGTGGAGATGCTAATCTTCCAACAAGTTTCTCAACTAACCCACCTGATAAGACGTATACGATGCATTTGCAGGAACTCTTTCTGAGGCTTGACAATGTGCACGCCCTGGCTCACGAAAGGCTCCTAAAAGCAAAAGAAAAGTATAAGAAATACTACGATAGGAAAGCTAATCCTAAGTACTTTAAGGTAGGGAGTCAAGTATACTTAGAAATAAACGAAAGAGAAAACAAAAAGTTTTCACCGTATTATGATGGACCATATGTCTTGGAAGAACTGATAGGTGAGCGTAACGGTCTTATAAGAATTAGCCCTACAAAGACTAAAATTGTCCATTTGGATAAGTTGAGACTCAGTTCATATCCATGTATGGAAGACTAAGATGACAAATTGCTTTTAAATTTGAGAATTTTAAAATCTGCAAAATTTAAGAAATAAACAATTGTTCTTCCAAGAGTAATTTTGATATTAAAACAATTTTGGTTTAACTATAAATGATGAGAGTAGTTTATAATTCAAAAATCGAAATGAACTAGCATTAAGATTTTAACAAAAATATGACGTACATGATAATCGTAATGAAAATGAAAACTAAAAATATGCAACTTAGGTGAATAGTAACATTCGTCGAAACGTCGGTTTTAGAAATCTTACTTCTTTTCTTATAGAGTATACCTATATCACATTTTTCATGATAAAATAAAAAAGAGGTGAGATATCTAAAAGCAATTAAACGTCAATACGAAATAAAAACTCTTCACCTTGGTTCAAAAAAAGGGTGCATATAGAATTAAAAAAAAAGAAGAATATGTACATATGTATGTAATTAGTTGTTTACCTTGCTAATGTATTCCTCATAAAAAAAGGGACACTCCCAGAATTACTGGTGAAGAGCTATAAAGTGATATATCTTAATTCCTTGGTTAACCGTTATCTGCAGACCCAAATAACCTAAACAAAAGTTTTGAACAAGTTTAAAAACAAAGAAAAGTAATTATAAATTAATAATTTCATAGAATATAATATATGCATTATTGAATACTTATCTGAAAACTAAATTCCAGAACGAATTTTCAATACAGCTAAAATCACTAGTCCTGGTCATTCTGAAATAATTTCTTTTATTTATTATTTATATAATGTAAAAATTTAATGTTATATTAAAAATATTTTATTACTATTTTTATTGTCTTAAATCTTTATTAAACATTACTACTTAAATTGAGTTGTTAAATTTAAATTCAAAAGGATTTCGCGAGCAAAATAACCTATAAGACAAGAATTTTTGGTATTTAATATAATACCTTTCATATTTAAAAAAAGTCACATTATGAGGACATGAATGAAATTGTTCATAATTTGTCAATCTTATTTTACACATTAATAGTCAACATTCTTCCTATGAATATAAAGAATTTTCAAAAAATGTGGGGAGTGAGCGCACACCTGGCAGTTTCGTATTGAGATTATGTGAATCAAAACAAGTTTAAAAGAAAAGGATTATTAAAAAACTTATTATTATAAGAAGTTTAAGTTATTTTCAAATAAAAATAATAAGTTTGTAAGTTAGTAATTGAAATTTTTACCTGTGAATGATATTCCGGAAAGTTGGGTTCTTTTCCCCACCATGGCACCAATGAAGCTCGTTCAAATCTTCATTCCTACCAAATCTTTCATCGATTCTGAATCACGGAAAATTTCTGTTTAGGTTTCCTTCCTTGTGAAAAGTGAACTGGTGTTGTGACTCTGTCAAAATGATTGACGTGATTCTCCTTGCCTTGTTAGTTTATTTGGCTTTAAATTATTTAACGGAGAAAATGCAAAATCTCCCGGATTTGAGACCAGTACTCAATCTATTAGTGCCTCCCAGACAAGTTCCAGACGTCGTTCTTCATATGAACGCTCCTGAAAATCAAAGAATATTTTTTTCTTCAAGGAAATAATTATTTTTCTGAGGAAATGATTAATGAATTATCAGATGAAAACTCACGAATCCGGCATGTATTTGGTCAAGTTACGGTAGCCCAAAGTCCTGAGGGTTGGATCTGGAGATGTTTGAATTGTGCTCAACGAGGATTATTGACAGTTCTTCTTGATTGGGAGATGAGGACTCTCCATTTTGTTGGCATCTCAGACTTTTTCGTTCCTCGTCCTTGTGAATTCAATAATTTTCCTGCCGGAAGATGCTGGATTTGCCTTCAAGTTATCCAGGACTCAGGATGGTATCATGTGGGCTGGTATGCCTACAGGGTGCTCGAGATCCTTGTCAATCCCATGGAAGTAGAATCACCTGTGAGATTCCAGGGTGTAAACCATCGAACAGAAACTTCATTCAACATCTTCTTCTGGGTTGAGGTGAACCAGGCGGAGGGCGTTCGAGACATCATTCCCCTTTTGTCCTTGGAACGTCCGGATGTTTGAGATGGTTTTGGTGTCCGTGTAGAGTTTCAGTGAAATGTGTGTGCAAATAATTTTAAGATCAAATAGTGACTATTAGGATCAAAGATAAAATAGTGAACACAGAAAAAACTGGGGGTAACGAATGTTGCAGGTAATCATTATTTCTGGGTAAAGTCGGCTAGAGTACAGGGTAATGTCGCGCTGGGTAATTGATAAGTGGGTAAAGTATACCCGACTTTACCCTCGAGGAGAGTAACGTGGGCGAAGTGTCACTTGCTGACTTTATGTTTATAGAAGCGGCTATAAATCATGAATTCTTACATATTTCCGCGTACAAGGCACTCCAAAAGGATGATACTTAACATCAATTAGCGAATTAATCGCCAAATTTTCGACTTACCACACTTTATTGACCAAAATAAATTTGCAGCAGACACTGGGTTTGAAAGTCGCCATGGTCTTTAAAGTTAATAGGTGCATTGAAAAAAACAACGTAAAGTTTCGGCTTGAGAATTTCCGAAGATCACATTTTTACAGCGGAAACTTTTCGGTAGATCTTTGAAACAAATTATTTCACGTTTATTTACAGAAATCTTTGCATGCCAATGGCTAATTTACAATTATGCGATAATGGGCAGGTACATATTTATTGAAAGTGCTGGATCGGTACTTGGGATTTCCACGATGTTCTTGAAGAATATTACGTTACCGATTCAGCAGAGTAGCACTATTGGCAAAGATATTATACACCTAGATGCGGCAACTGGCGGCGGAGTGGGGCAAAAATATATATAGCAACTACTTTCGTGCTGTCCGTAGCTACTGCCCTCTTCATACTACCTTCCTCTACTCTTTCTCTGCATGTTAAATCGCCGCTCTGCAGCTCTAAGGGTAACGATTTTAAATCTATTATCCATGCAGCTTCTCCCTTTTATTTTATCTCAAAATATCGGTAAAGTAGAAGCAGGGATTCTGACATGATTTACAAAATAACAAATTAGTTTAAAATGATAATCCTTTGAAATTCTAATCCTTATTTTATTTGTTCTGAAAATAAATTAGTGACAATATTAAAGGTTTGCCACAAAAATTAATTTTAATGCTAATTTTGTAATTAGGTAAATATTTATTTTTCCAATTGATATTTCACATTCCGGTGTATTAAGTGAAGATGATATAAATGTTTCTTTAAAATGGATAAAGAAACATGTAGTACATTTTCATTTTCTTACAGCAATTTTTTATTAAATAATTTGAAACAAATTAATCAATATTGATCCTAGGTTAGAAGTAAACTGCACCAATCAATGCTATGTAAAAATGAACTCCAGAAACTTGTACTAAATTTTCACTTACATTCAAAACTTTCTCTGTCTTGGCAAATATATAAATGTTAACTTATATTGAATTGATTATTGAATTGATCTTTCAAATGAGGAGAACGCTTGTGAAGTCAAACAAAATCGAATATAACCGATAAAGACTATATAATTTCTAATTAAAAGCCTTCAGTGTTAAATGATTTTTAATTGAAGCCTTCAAAATTAAGAAATGTTGTTTTAAATTATAAGTAATAATTTCAAATAGAAAACTGTCTTATTGGAATAATTCAAATATTAAAAAATTAAAAACTTTAATTAGAATTTCTAATTAAAATTCCAATTCTAATGCATAAAATAAGTATTCACTCATTAAAATATGTAATCATTTTTATATTCTCATCATTTATGATTGAGAAAGTATTATAATAGGCCGAAGTTTTACACCTCAGTTTTTGAACGGACGTTTTGAGACCCCCTGAAGCCGAAAATCAAGTTTTGGCGATTGCGCCTGTCCATATGTCTGTATGTCCATAAACATGATAACTCTCGAAAGTCTCGAAGTTTTTTAACCAACGACAGATACGTGAAGAAAGTTTAAAAGAAGAATTGAAGCTTTTCAAAATATCTACAATTTCTCCCTCAATCATTTTTTTATAAGACTTGATGTTTTGGTTTTATTTCTCGAAAATAATATGCTGACTGGTAGTAGCAGTTCGGTTGAGTGAAAGGAAGCCGTGTAGTGTTGGAACCGTTCCCTGATAGCTGGTGCGGCGGAATTGTCATCTGCCCGTAATAAGATGCAATTCTTATTTTCGTTATTTTCGGCTCACTCCTTCCTAGCTATTCAATCTACTCTTCGATTTTTTTTACAATAGACTCAATAGGGTAATAAGACCATAAAAGGAGGAAATTCCCAAAATGTATTGGGTCTAAACAGGTATAAGGACCGTAGGATAGCTATAGGTCCTATGCCCTATATAGTCCAGGGAACGAAGATCAAAAAGGTGCCTTTTCACCACAAAATTTTAGAATGAAAACGAGGTATGCCATCATGTAGTGTTGATGCCTGGGATGAAGGCTTTGATAAGCTGAGAGTATATGTAAAATTTGAGCTCAAAATAATAAATAGATTTGAGAAAAGCTATTTGTCTATAAAAAAAATACGGTTGTTTCGGTGGGGCTAACTTTTTTTAAGGCGGTCGCAAAGCCATAAAAGTGGACAAATTTCAATCCTGGAGAGTTATACTGTCATGTACGCTTAGCAGCTAATTGATGTTAGAGTATTAAGTACGTTAAAAATGACTGCAAAAGAATAGTACGTATTTGTCTCGTAAACAAATGGAATAACTTCTGTAATTTTCATCCTAAACAATCGCGGTTACAGCCACTCGAACCTTACAATGTGTGCATGATTTTAAGATGAAAATATTTCCTGTACGTTAATTTGGGGGGGGGAGTTAATTTTTTTGTTTATAACAATTATTGCAGTCGTAATTTTCAAGATACACAGCTAAAATTGGTAAATAGTAATAATTGGATACTGATACTAATTGTAATATAATTGTCAGAAAAGTCAGTTGCGAAAATACTGTTTAGAATAGCGGTTTATTTAAGACCAAGGTCGGTCGCAGTGTATGGCGGCGGAGTGGGGGAAGCTGCTTCCGCCTGTAGATGCTGGCTCTGAAATTGAATTCGTGCGTTCAAAATGTAACAATTGGGAAAATCTCATGAAAGAATGGACATATCGAGATGTTTTTTTTTAAATTTCAGCTAACTTTTCGCGCTGATTACAAATTTTGCATTGAAAGCTCAGCAAAAGCACGTTTTATGCTTAAAAGGTAATTGCACTTTTTATTATTTTCACAAATTGTACAATTGCTGATATAATTCTTCGACGTAATGTAAGCAGCATTTCATTATTTTTAAGTTTATTCAATAATGTAAAAAAAATGTGTACTGAATGCAACATTTGTTGTTCAATAAACTTGGGTCATAACGTTCTGTGGAAAAATTTAGAAATTAAGGATCAAGAGAAAATCAGTTGGATACGACTTCACACACTACACTTATAACAAGAAATCGCACATTAACTGCAGAATTGTATCACAAACTGGAAATATTGCAACAATTCGCCTCCTTTAACTTTTTGCTTAAGAAATTACACGATGTACGCAGTGTTGGTCCTTAGCCGAAACTGACAAAGTGACCTGCATGAATCATCCAGCAGCTGCTATGTGCACCTTCCGAGAAATAATACGTAGATAATGTAAATACAAAAGAAGTACATACCTGTGGCCATTAGACATTCCACCTGTGCTACTATATCTTGTATTTCAATAGAAATCTTCAACTTGATGCAGGGCAAATCTGGAGATACGGAAAAGTTCACAAATCAAAAATTTACTTCAGCAAATTTCATGAAAACGACATTCCCTGAGTTTATTGAAAAACAAATGTTGCATTCAGTACACATTTTTTGTAACATTATTGAATAAGCTTAAAAATAATGAAATGCTGCTTACATTACATCGAAGAATTATATCAGCAATTGTACAATTTGTGAAAATATTAAAAAGTAGAATTACCTGTTAAGCATAAGATGTGCTTTTGCTGAGCTTTCAATGCAAAATTTGTAATCAGCGCAAAAATTTAGCTGAAATTTAAAAAAAACATCTCGATGTGTCCATTCTTTCATGAGATTTTTCCAATTGTTACATTTTGAACGCACGAATTCAATTCCAGCGCTAGCGTCTACAGGCGGAAGCAGCTTCCCCCACTCCGCCGCCATACACTGCGACCGACCTTGGTCTTAAATAAACCGCTATTCTAAACAGTATTTTCGCAACTGATTTTTCTGAAAATTATATTACAATTAGTATCAGTATCCAATTATTACTATTTACCAATTTTAGCTGTGTATCTTGAAAATTACGACTGCAATAATTGTTATAAACGAAAAAATTAACTCCCCCCCCCAATTAACGTACAGGAAATATTTTCATCTTAAAATCATGCACACATTGTAAGGTTCGAGTGGCCGGGACGCCTAACAACGGGTGCCTTGAATATTTGGGTGGGCGATGGTCAATTCCTCCTTGGGTACCTGAGGTAGGTTCCCCCACTATGCGGCTTCCCCTCACTCAGCCGAGCTGCCGTCGTCGATCCTAGTCAGCGGGAGTCCTTTGTACATAATGAGCACGAAAATGCGGAATATAACTTTTTTTATATTTAGCACTTATCAATTTACAAATCAAATATTCGAAATCTGCTAATTATAACGATTCCAACGATATGTTATTTGACTCAAAAAAGTTGAAAATCAAGGAAGGCTCAACACTGTTAAAAAAATCTATATTAAATTTAATACAAATGTATATGAAGTCATTTGCATACACGGGAGTTGAAATTTAATATACATTAACATATGAATAGCTGTACATTTTATATTAAATTTAATATACAGGTCGGTATAGCAGCGTGCTTGAAAACTCAAAATGCTATTATTTCTTTAAATCTTATCAAATATTCGCAATTGAAGTAATAATCTAGAATTCGTCGATTGAATTGCTTTTTATGATTAAAGTGCAACGTACAAGTGGAACTCTTTCCAAAATTTGCCCTAAATGGTAGAAATTTAATGTGAGTACAGTTGATTGTAGGTTAGGTCTGTCATTTATTTACGTAATTGAACTTTTCGACTTAAAATCCAATTTTATTTTTGATTAATTGTAAGAAGGTATCATGTTTTATTATTAAGAATCGAAAATTACTGCTAATCTTATTTTTATTTTGTGTAAAATGGAATTATCTGAGCGATGATCATGAATGTATATGAAATTTAATAAACACGTACCTAAATAGCGATTTCATATGCTTGAGATATTAATTTTAATATACATTGGTATTTTAAATTTAATGCTATTTTTAACAGTGAAGTATATAGGAAATTGTATGGAAAATTTTTGAGTATATTTTATTCAAATCCACTGCAGTAGCTTTAATTTATAGGTACAATATTTTACTTAACTTGAGAAATTCCGGAAGCTGAAATTTAGCTTGATTTGAGAACTTAATTACTAACATCATGAATTTGGTTTATTTCACAAAACATTGCATTTATCAAAATTATCTTGCATAATTTTGGATGAAATAAAAAAACGAGGTTCAAAATGACTTGTAGAAGGCAATTCTAGACCGATTTTGGATTTTTTTTTTTTTTTTAATTGAGCATTTTGTTTCGGAGAGATTCATGTGGCCTGCTTTTTTAATTTTTCTTCGTTTAAATATTTATGGTAATGCAAATAGCGAAAAATAGTCAATTTTTTGTTTTTGTTTTATTTCTGTAGAAATTTTTTTCCTATGTTTAACATCGCTGCACTGGATGCGTAGGGGTGTTTGAAAGCAAAAAAGTTATTATCTGGTAAAGTTAATTGTTGTAAATAAATTAAATGAACAGTCTACAACATTATCGATTTTTCGTCTTCAAAGTACATTTTTGAGTTAAAATTACTTGCTTTTATTAACAAAATATCATTCTATTAACGGGGAAGAAGAATCTTGTAAATTCAAATTTAATCAAGTATTTATAATTTATATTGAATAATTAAAATATTTATTTAATTTATTTTAGAATTATAGTAATTTCATTATAAGAATCATTTAATCGATGAAAATTATTTACTCATTCAACTGATGAATTAATATAATTTGTATACAGTATTAATCGATAAGAAGCAAATTTTTCTCAAATAATATAAATAATAATAATAATAATAATAATTAAAATATTAAATTAAAGATATTAATGAACCAATTGATGAAATTGAATTTCATAATATATATGAATTGGGGTAATCAGAATATCGTCGTGGTATTTCTCCTAATCCTAAAAAATGTTGAGGGAAAAATTTTAAATTTTCTCCAATAAATATTGAATAAAATTAAACTTTTAATCATTTTGGATTTAATGTTAAACCTATAAATCTAATTTTTTTTCTAAATAAAAATTGAAATTAATATAATATCTTCTATCCCAATAATTTTACTTTCAAATAACAATTTTAATGATTCTTCAATAAAATATTTTTTAATTCAAGTTTTAAGTTCTCCTTCAATATCATTTTTTATATTGAATTTAATTTATTATTATTATTCATTATTTTTTTCTTTATTAATAAAATTACGATTTTTTTCTTTTAATTATTGATATTTAAATATATTGAATAGCTTATTATGAATTAATTGTTTATTTTTAATAATGATTCAAAAAATTGTAACTTCTTTAATCATTAATTATTTATTTAAATTAATAAATTCTAATCATTATTCAAATAATAATTTTTATAATATTATTAATTTAATTATTATTAGTGGATCTTTAATAAGAATCAGGTTACTTTACTTATTATAGAAAGATTTACTATTTATTATTTCATTAAATGTAATTTTATATTTACTTCTTACTTTTTATCAATAATTACAGTAATTATATATTTTTATTATTTAAAATTATTTATAACTACTAGATATGATTTTTGAAATAACAATTTATGAGTTAATAATTTAATTAAATATAATATATTTATAAAATTTATATTTTTAAATTTAACTATAACTATATTATTTTATTGTATTTATAATATCTTATATTGGAGTGTTTCAGCCCTAAACTTTTCGAAATTTTAAGTAACAAAAATATTTTATTAAATTGACAAAAAAATAGTGAATAACAAAATTCCATAAATAAACATCATTGGCCAAATAATTAAAAAAAACAATCAAAATTAATTAAATTGAACGACGACACTAGGCATTTGTCTATAGAATTAGTTAGAAAATTATTTTTAAATATGTGATGAGATTATTCAAGGAAAATTATAATAGAAAACGATTTATTTCGTGAAATTCATAAAAAATACCGGATTACAAATTTTTATCCTTCAAAAACATAAACAACATAATTTCAACAAAATTAAGAGAGAAGACTATTTCTTTCTGTCTTGAAATGCCCACACTGGGCATTTGTTTATGTAGTTTGTTTATACAATTGATAAAAAAGATCAAATGACAAATTCATATGATCAAGTATCATTTTGTTAATAAAAGCAAGTAATTTTAACTCAAAAATGTACTTTAAAGACGAAAAATCGATAATGTTGTAGACTGTTCATTTAATTTATTTACAACAATTAACTTTACCAGATAATAACTGTTTGGCTTTCAAACACCCCTACGCATTCAGTCCAGCGACGTTGAACATAGGAAAAAAATTTCTACGGAAATAAAACAAAAACAAAAAATCGACTATTTTTCGCTATTTGCATTACCATAAATATTTAAACGAAGAAAAATTAAAACAGCAGGCCACATGAATCTCTCCGAAACAAAATGCTCAATTAAAAGAAAAAAAGAAATCCAAAATCGGTCTAGAATTGCCTTCTACAAGTCATTTTGAACCTCGTTTTTTTATTTCATCCAAAATTATGCAAGATAATTTTGATAAATGCAATGGTTTGAGAAATAAACCAAATTCATGACGTTAGTAATTAAGTTCTCAAATGAAGCTAAATTTCAGTTTCCGGAATTTCTCAAGTTAAGTAAAATATTGTACCTATAAATTAAAGCTACTGCAGTGGATTTGAATAAAATATACTCAAAAATTTGCCATACAACCCAGGTAACAACGTGAAACGCATATGCGACTCACAGTGCACGCACGCATGCGGATTAATCCGCACGCGTGCGTTCACCACGGATGACAGATGCGTCCTCATATGAGACGCATATCACTCGCACGGGTGGTGGTCGCACGCGTGCGTGTGAAATGCGATCATCGTGCGACTGTACCCTGAATCCTAAAATACTATTTATATATTCAAATATCTATGTCAAATAAATAAATTGTTATTTTGGATTTATAACCAAAACCAAATTATAGTTTTCAACCATAATTTTTCCACTTCACCCGATGGAAAATCACACAATTTTGAAGGTTATATATTTAGCGTCGTGTAAAGGGTGCACAGCGTGGTATAAACATAGTATAATCAGGCCATCTGACTAAATGTGATTCTACACTGTCCGAGTTATTCTAAGTTATTTAAAATATTATCTTTCTATAACATTGATAGTGAGCATGATTATAATGGCACGATAATATAAGAAAAAATAAGGTTATGTGAAACGCAGAAAACTATAAACAAAGCGGTAAACGCGGGCTGATGGTGGGAGACTCCGGAAGACAGAGCGGGGAGACTACGTGGGCGCGCGACGGCCATCATCATTTCCAAGATATCATTTTCAACAACTGAGCGCGCTTTTTAAACTTCTTATCTCAACGTGAAAGTATTAACATCATTATAAAATTGATTCAAATTCATTAGAAAATTGAAGATCTATCAAAGTATTCAAAAAAGAAGTACTCAAAATTAGGAAAATTCGATTAAACAGTTAAGTTGAATTTCTGCAAATACTTGAACAAATTTCTAAACAGAAATTCTAAATTTTATGCAATTAAAATTACAAATTGCAGTTATAAAAAATAAAAAGTATTTCATGGGCTATTTGAAATTAAAATTCAAAATTATAATTTTACCAACATTCTCATTTAAAAAAAAACTCATTTAAAATTGAAATTGGGAATTTTCAAAATATTATTTGAATACAAAATAAACATTTTTGATTATTTGGAATTTTTTAGATATCCCAATAAAGTTCAAATTTAAGTTTTTAAATAAATAAAGAACGTCGAAGATATTAAAATAGTACAGGCATGCGTTTTTGGCAGCCTATTCTCATGGAGCAAACTTTCAGAGTTCAAAATATTTTTTCTAACCACATAACTACGATTGACTTAGTCGTTTTCTTGCCTCGAAATTTTGTTTTTGTCGAAGTTAATTTTCCAGCTAAAGAAAAGTAAGAACGAAATTTTCTTTTTAATTTGGAAAAAATATTATGAATATATATAAGAAAAAGTTAGAAAAAGTATTTGGTAATTTTTCACATTTTGTTCCATGAAAAGGCGGACCAATAATTTTTATTATTTTCTTCAAATGATACAATTTGGAATATTTTAATTTTGATAAATAAACAATATCTAAGATCTAATTAGATCATTATTATGGAATTATTTATTATCTACAGGATGAACGCACGCATGCGTCGCAGGCAGGCTGTCATACGCAGTCATACGTGAAGTACGTCGTGATGGCGATATGAGACGCATTACGCACGCACTCTACCTACCCATCACAGCATTGCGACAGGTGATGGCGACATGCGTGCGTTATGACTCGCACAGCGTGCCTCGCACGCATGCGAGTACTGTGCGTCGCACGATTGTTATCTGGGCAATTTCCTATATACTTGAGCCTTCTTTGATTTTCAACTTTTTTGAGTCAAATAACATATCGTTGGAATCGTTATAATTAGCAGATTTCGAATATTTGATTTGTAAATTGATAAGTGCTAAATCTAAAAAAAGTTATATTCCGCATTTTCGTGCTCATTATGTACAAAGGACTCCCACTGACTAGGAACGACGACGGCAGCTCGGCTGAGTGAGGGGAAGCCGCGTAGTGGGGGAACCTACCTCAGGTAACCAAGGAGGAATTGTCCTCTGCCCATTTGGGCCAATATATTTGTGTCAAAGGATTTAGGAAAAGTTTTCAAAATGTGCAAAAGCAGTATGTATATTGTAAAAAAATGTTTAAAATTTTTTCTTAGATTTTTTCGAATTTGAGAAAAATTTAAAATAAAATGTTATAAAACGAGTGTTTCAAACTGATTTGGGTAGGATTAGCCAGGGAACATAGTATAGGAAAAGTTATCAAAATTGTACAAAACTCGCCTGAATATTCTAAAAAAAAATTCAAACAGTTTCAGGAATTTAAAAATGTTCCGAAAAAATACATGAATTTTCAACCAAAAGGATGGAGTTTCAACACAGAAGATTAATTCTTTATTGAAAAATACTAAGTTTCAACCAAATAAGTACATGAATTTCCAACAAAAAATAAATAAATTTTCAACCA